>PVJH01000162.1:264281-426048 GCA_004026705.1 Nesogale talazaci | reverse complement strand
GTGGTGTAGTGGTTGTGTGCAGGACTGCGGCCCACTGGGTTGGAGGTTCAAATCCAGCAGCAGGGCTGGGCCTCCTACTCCCACCACCAGAGGGCAGTGATGCCAAAAAGAAGAGACTGGGCTTCTAGTTATCAAAATTAATCAGATTAATAAAATGCCTCATGCATTTCTCTTATGTGTTACTATATAAGCTTTATTATATTTATGTGGCTTTATGTGAAAAGTCTTCTGGCCTTGACTTAGGAAGCCATGCTTACAGTTGTTAGTTGTTTCCTAGCTATGCAGTCATTCAAGTTTGGGTTCCTAATATCTACTTTCAAAAACTGTAAAATACATTGATTATTTTTTAAGTGCTCTAAAGCAGGACAATTTATTCTAAATTGTTATGTTACTCTAAAGAATCCTATAAAACACGCAGAAGCTAAGATTTTAAAAACAGAAGAACTTCTTTCCCTCAGATGATTTTATTAAATTAAAGTATCTCATCAAAGAACATACTCTAATTCTCTTAATAGTAAGTGAGCATTTATATAAATTGAGCCATTTTAGAATTCACAGGAATCAGTGAAACAGTTCTAATTTTTTTTAATTTAGTGGTATATCAACTTAAAAGCACTTTCCAAGATCTTTTTAAAGTAACTTGGACAAGGTTGTGTATGTAGAATGCATTTTGTTAAGAAAAAGTAGTTTTGTTCTAAAGTGAAAGAGTTGATTATTCCAAGATAAAAACAGAAGATTAATAAAAAAGGATGAATATTAAAACTATGAAAGAAATTAAAGTTACCAAAATGCTAAAGAATACACTACAGAAGAAAGTCTAAATTTTAATGGTTTATTGTGAAAATAATGTTAGCAAAATTTTTTTCACTTCCCTTTGCCTTTCAAAATACCAAACTTAACTTAAATGTATTAAAAAATTCAAAATGGCTAATTCTTGTGTATGGTAACAAGCCAAAGACAGGGAGAGTATGAAGAATCAGGACTCCTTAGCCTCAGTGTCTAAAGTTATGTAGAATGCTTTTGAAAAACTCCTCTCAAACTAAATAGAGTTTTTAATAAATAAAAACAAATAAAATATTATCTTACTAGAGTTATTGAAAATTAGAAGAATACATACTATTGAAAAAATACAGAAGTGGGAACTTTTTCTAAAAATTTGACATTTTTGCAGATCAATAGACTTCTTCAAAAGAGAATCTACAGATTGGGAAAAAATATGAGAAGGTACCCCTATTCCCCCCCCCAAAAAAAACAGAAAATGTCTACTGGGTAGTGTTTATGTCATACGCATTTCCCCTACTGAGCAAATGAAAATGTCAACTTAGAGTGCATTTAGAGTTTGTTCCATCAGGTCAAATTGTTCATCAAGCTTTCTATATAGAGGTGCTAAAAAGATTGCCTATCAATGTGCAACAAAAAAGGTCTGATTTGTGGCAGACAGGGGAGTGGTTTTGCCACTGCAGCAATGTACCTTCTCACACAGTCATCACAGTGTGCCAGTTTTGGACAAAAAACAGCATGCCTCTCTTGCCCCACATCAACTTCTTTTTGTTTTTGCAAGTGAAGAGGGACACAAACGGGCAACAATTTGACTGCAACGAAGAGGTAAAGGAAAAAATGAGGAAGGTGTTGTCAACCCTCCAAACAGATAAGTTTGAAAAATGTTTCCAAGAATGGAATCACAGGTTTGACAAATGTATTAAGTGTAGTGGAGAGCACTTTAAAGGTGATAAGGTTGTTTTATAAAATTTTTAAATGCAAAGCTTTGAAAAAAATTCCACTCGTTTTTAGGTACTCCCTCATATTTTGTAATGACACATCAGATAAAGGGATAATTTTAAAACTCCATAGAAAATTGCAACATCTTAGCAAAAAAAAAAATTAAGAACCCAATCCAAAATATAGGCACAAGACATGAATAGACAAGTTTTCCAAAGATGACATCCAGATGACCAACAACCATTTGAAGAAATATTCTCATTCATTGGCATTAAAAACACAAATTAAAACGACAATGAAATACCACTGAATTTTAGCAAAATTTTAAATATCAGGAAATAATAAATGTGGAGAGAATGTGGAGCTATTGGAATGGTCATACATTGTTAGTGGGATTATAAAATTCTACAGCGACTAGGGATATCAGTATGGTGCTTCCTTAAACAAATACAAATATAATTATCAAAACTGTAGAGAGATCCTGCAATATCTCTACTGCATGTAAACCCTAAATGAATAAAGAACATACCATGAACAACAATATGTACACATAGGTTTATTGCAGCAATTTCCACAATAGGAAAAACATAGAACAACCAAAACTTAGATAATAAAAGACAGGCTAAACAAATGGTGATACAGTCATACAATGGAATATTATGCATCAATAACAAAACAATGACTCATAAACACAAGATGTGGACAAAGCGAGAGAACGTTACTCTTAGCAAAGTTAGTCAAACTCATAAAGTCAAATATTTAATGACCTCATTATTATAAGGAAAAACAAAGAAAAATATAAGCAAGCGGTTCTCACACCAAAGATAAGACCATGAAGGCTAAAAGGTCACAATAAGAGGTGGGGGCAAGGAGAGGCAAGGAAGATGAAATTATGGAGGAAAGGAGGGACCATGGGAGGGGAAAAAAAAGAGAAAGCAAATTTACATGAAAAATTAGTGGGATACTATTACTAATTTAATTTGAGGAGATAAGCTGTGCAAGTACTCAGAATATGCTTTTTGTTTAAAAACAAGAATAAATAAAGTTAAAATTCTAGAAACAGAAAGAGAGAGCAAGAAAACTCAACAACCTTAAAAGAATCTCCAGATTCTTTATCCTTCAGATATAAACTTTGGTCTGAGTGGCTAACAAAGGAGAAAAAGTAAAATGAAATAGATTGGATAATTTTAGTGACAGATTCATTTCAAACATATGGTAAAATGTGATGGATTCTCATCATAAAAGAAATGTAAACAAGTTTTTTCTATTGTATGAGGGATTCTAAAAATCTACAGAAATTCATCATAATGAGAATGAGACATTTTGAAATGACCTAGGGGAAATGTTTCTGCTCCACACAGACTTGAGATTAGAGTATATCAATAAATGAGTCAGTTGAACAAAGATTACTTTTGGAAGCCAGTTAATAAAAATTTAAAGGGCTAAAGTTAAATTAAGGAAAATGTGGGAAATGGCAAAAGTTTAAATAAATAAGCAAACTTTATTTCAATAGTAATTATGTTTTATGGTATACAGACTTGAAAGAATTTCTAAGAACTCCAAGGTATCTTACTAAAATTAAAGTAAGCCTTTTTAATAATTTGAAATTCAGCACCTTTCTAATCCACAGGAAGAAAAACACTCAGGTCTGTTAATTAATATGCTCATTATTGTCTCCTAAGGAACTTCAAAGTTTTATTTAAAAATTTATTTAATAGAGTCAAAAGTTGTGTGTCTGATTAAAGTTTAGTGGGTTATTTTATGAACTATTCCAAAGTTTAAATGTCAAATAAACAACATTTATCCACTGGTATAATAACCTCACAGGAAGTTCTTGCAGCATTTAAAATACAACTACATACAGTGAGCTCTTTAAACCTTACTACCTCCAGCAATGATCTGGAAATGTCCTTCACGATTGACTTCAGAAATCAGTGACTTGCCCCTAGACAAAGTTTGCAGGAAAGTTCCCTGTTTAACTCTGATTTAATCCTTTTTGTAAATGGGTCCTACTTAAAGCCAAATTTTCTCATTCTCATTAACAGATGGGATACGCTGTTACCACCTAAGTGTTGGAGAGCATCATCTTTCTGAAGTGTCATACTCCACAGGCTGATATAATTACACTCAAAAGTACTTGCAGCAGATCTTCAGGACAATCAGTAACCATTCATATGGACTCTAGATATGGATTTTAAATTGCTTACAATTTTGAGATATTATGGAAACAGGAGATTTCTGACATCTTCAAGGACCCAAATTTAAAATGATACCCAGGTCTCTAGCTTCTAGAGACCCTTTCGTTTCCTTAGAAAACTGGTTTGGGAAAAATTCAGGCCTATCAGCATGCCAGCCTGTGTGATCATGACGTGTCTACAGGATCAGGTATCAAAAGATCCTTGATCAATTTATATCGTTACTGTTATTTTGTATCTTACACTGTCTATTGTCTTCCTTCACCCACATTTCTATTATTCATTTCCCAGGGCAGTGCAGGGGTGGGTAATATATCCAACCTTGTAATCAATTCCCCCTTTACACACAAATATACCCTCATGGTATCATTACTCCCACTGCTGTCCCTGAGGGGTTTATCCATCCTGGATCCTATGTGTTCAGAGCCCTTATTAGTAACAATGTACATACTCTGGCCTACCAAAATTTGTAAGATAGAATTGGGCCACGGTAGTGGGGAAGAGGAAGTATTCAAGAACTAGCGGAATGTTGAGGTCTGTCGATGCTATACTGTACCTGGGTTGAATAGTTCTTTCCTTGCAGTCCTTCTGTGAGGGAATATTCAATTGTCTACAGGTGGTCTTTGGGTCACCTCCAACAACCCCCTCCTCTCCATTCACATCAATGTAATTATTTCTTTTGTATCTTTTGATAGCTGATACCTCTTTACCCACCTCACCATCAATTTTAGGTCTCATGTTTTTACCTTGTCTCTGGGTTTTGGGATTCCTGCTCTCCCTATCCACAAAGGAAAAAAAAGCAGCAAACAAAACAGCATTTTTTTAAAAGCCTATAAATAGTTCCAGGTCTGTTTGCTGACCCTTATGGATATTGTCCAATCGGATCTGATGAGGTGCCAAGACCTGTTCCTGAGTCAAAAGTCTATTTTCAAGATTCCTTGGGGACTTCATTACTTTGCTTTCCTTTTAGCCTTGTTGCATGCCCTTCGTGTTTTTCCTTGCTATCTGGGGGTCAGACTGAACACACTTTCCACAGAGTGTCCCCAATGCTGCCCCCCATTGCACTGTGGGTCAGTGAGGAGACATCATGTCTTGTGCGGGGGGTGGGGGGGGGGGCGGAGGGCAGCCGTACTGTCCTCTCTGTGCATTGATTGTTTTGAGCAGGGATGCTGTCTTTGGGGCTTGTTGGGTCATGGTGAAGTCCATTCTCTCTCTCTCTTCCTCTTAGTTTTTACCCATGTTGGCTGGAGAGACCCTCGACTCTCCCCAGGCTGCATTTTTAGTCTTGTCTTCCATATTAAGTTTTTCTGGGGAGGGGGAGGGGGTCATAGCTTGGCATAGGTCCAACTCCATCGTTCTCTCTGTTAGTTCACTGCTTCATGTTGCCCTGAAGGCTTGGCACTCCAGGATGAAATCTGGTCCCTCTCTCCCTTTGCTGTGGTGACATAAACAATATCCACCCTGTAGGCAGATTAGAACTCTGATCCCCCCACCAAACTCATTTTTTTTCCTTTCTTTCTCCCTTGTTTTTAGTTGGCAGTCACATGCATCCCTAGGTTGGGTCTAACCCCAGCCAAAGTGCCAAGTGTCTGGTCCTGGTCTGTTTCTTACTTTTTCAGGGAATATGCCTAGTTTGGGAATTGCTGGATAATATGGTACCTCGATTTCCCACAGTGGCTGCACCTTCAAGAAATGGAGGAGAGGTCCTATCTTACCACACCTCCTCCAGCACTTGTTCATTTTTTATTTTTTTAAATTGGGCTATTGAGGGCATTAGGTGGTATTTCATTTATTTTAGTTTGCATTTCCCTTATGGTTAATGATTGGGAACATTTTCACATGTTTATTGGCCATTCGGATTTCCATCCATGTGAAACATCTGTTTGGGTCTTCTTCCCATCTCCTCTGTGGGATATTTGTTCTTCTTGTTTTTTTTTTCTTGTAGGTTAGCAGTGTACTGTAGATTTTAGTAGTTATCCCATTGTCTAATGAGTCATTGCTAAAGATGGTTCCCAGTCTATGTGCTCTCTTACTACAATCTTGGTGAAGTTGTTCAATGTACAAAAGTGTTTTATCTTCAGTATATCCCACATGTCAATTTGTGCTTCCTCTGTGTCTGTGTTCTTTTCTATTGCAAATGATGTATATACCACATTTTTGGACCATAATATGCACCTGACCATAAGGCACATCCAGCTTTTACAATCTTTTCATCTTTGACATTTCATACTGTTAGAGAAATGGTGTTTTTCTGAGGAAAATAGAGTAGTGAAACAACTGTCAGTTGTTATGAGAGACAATATCACCACATAAATCAGTATTGTAATTTAACTTAAGCTGCTTGGTATTACTTTTAAAGGGCACCAACCAACCTGCCAGGCAGGGCTTCACGTGGCAGGAGAGACTTTATGTCTCTCTCCTACCATAGCAGGCTCTTTGCTTGCCTGTCAGGACACTGTGCTGCATCACATAGTTCATGCCTGGTACCGTACCTGCCTCCTGTCTCAGTGTTCTAATCATGTTGGTCTGTCAGTGTCATACACACACAGGATAGGCGTGTGCTGTGCCAGTCATGTGACTGACTGACACTGAGACTCCAGGAGGTGGGACTTCCCCCAAACATACAGCAATCCTCAGCAGCGGACAGTAAGGGGTGCATGGGATCATAAACAACTGTTCTGGGGTATCACACCTTCGGACCAAAAGACACACCTTCGTTTTTCCCCACTTTGGGGGGTGGGGGGTGGAAGTGCATCCTATGGTCCAAAAAATATGGTAATTGCCTATGCTTAGGTTTGTCCTAATTCTTTCACAGATGGCCCTCATATTTGGGAGTTTTACCTTAAGGTCTGTGATCAACCTTGACTTTATTCTTATGCATGGAATGAGGTGAGGGTCTTCCTTCATTTCTCTGCAGGTAATAGCCACTTTTTCTAGCATCACTTGATGAAGAGGGCATCTGTTTCCCATTTGATATTTTGGGGGCCTTTATCACTGACTGTATGCTGATGTTTTTATTTCTGGATTCACTGTTCTTCTCCATTGGTCTGAGTAATTGTTGTTATACCAGTACCATGCTATTTTGATCCCTGTGGCTGTTTAATAGGTGCTAAAGTCAGGTAAAGCAAGCCCCTTATTTTATCCATCTTCTTGAGGCATTTGCAGCTAATTCTGGGTTTCTTCCCTCTCTCTATGAAGTTGGTAGTCAGATTTTCCAATTCCTTGAAAAAAAGATGTTGGTATTTGTATTAAGATAGTTTTAAATTTATATAGAGCCTGGGTAGGATTGATATCTTTACTATATTGAGTCTTCAAATCCACAAGCATAGGATATTCGCCCATTTGTGAAGGTCCTCTTGGGTTTCTTGTAATAGTGTTCTGTAGTTTTCCATGTACAAATTTTTGGTTTTTTGATTATGTATATCTCTAGATATTTCAATTTGTGCTTGGCTATTGTGAAGGGTACTACCTTTCTGATCTTCATTTCCATGATTTCTTGCAATGTATAAAGCAATCCAATAGACTTGTGTTGGTTGATCATGTATCCTACCACTTCACTGTATTCCTCTGACTTCAAGCACTCCCCTTGTGATTCTTTTTGGGTTTTCAATATATAAAATCGTATCATCTGCAAATAATGATATTTGCACCTCTTCTTTATTCAAAGATATTCCTTTAATATCTTTCTTTTGCTTTATGTAGTTAGAATTCCCAGTACAATGTGGAATAAAAGAGGAACATCGGGAATGTTCTCATCTTTTTTCAGTGGGAACGTTTTCATCTGTTCTCCACTGGCTACTATGATGGCTGTTTTTTTTTTAAATATATGACTGCATTATATTGAGGAATTTCCCTTCTGTTCTTATCTTCTGTGGGTGTTGGAGGTCATCAAATGCTTGTTCTGCATTTGTTGATATTTTCTTGTGCTTCTTATCCTTTTTCTTGCCCATGTGGAGAATAATGCTGATGGATTCCTGGACATTAACCATCATGCATCCCTGGAATGAATTCCACTTTGTCATGATGAATTATTTGTGTATGTACCTTTGTATTTTATTGGCCAATATTTTAAGATTTTTTTGCATCGATGTTCATTAGAGATATAGGTCTGCCATCCTCAATTCTTGTGGGATACTTGCCCATTTTAGATTTCAGTGTTATGCTAGTTTCATAGAAAAAGTTGGAGAGTCTGATCATCTCTTCTATGTTCTGGAGAAGTTTGTTTAGGATTGGTACCAGATATTCCCTGAATGCTTGGTAGAATACTCCTGTAAAACTGCCTGCCCTGGTGATATTTCAGGTGGTAGTCCTTTGATCGTCTTTCCTATGTCTTCTATTGCTATGGGTCTCTTGAGTTTTTTCACATCCATCTGGTATAATCTAGGGAGGGATTGTTTTTCCAAGCATTTGTCCATGTCTTCCTAGTTGTTGAGTTCATTGGAGTACAGGCCTTCGTAGTATTGTGTCATGAACCTCTTACTTTCATTTGGATTCATTGAAATTTCTGCTGTTTTATACATTATCCTGGCTCTTGATGTTTGCTCCTTCCTTTCTTTGGCTAGGTTTGCCCACAGCCGATGCATTTTCTCAATCCTTTCAAAGAACCAGGTTTTTGCTGCTTGAATTTTTGGCATCATTTTCTTATGTTTCAACCTTGATTTTTATTATATCTTTTCTTTTGCTATTAGAATACACTTCTTTCATACACTTTGTAGGTTCAGGACTTTCTGCAAAATTGTGTTTTGTTCCTCCTGCTTTATATTTGAGGTTGTTGGGGCTGGTTGCTGACTGCATGCCATTTTCAAAGAGCATGATAGTATTTTCCAGAGAGTCAAAGAGCTCTGAGCTCTCTCTTTAGGAGGCTCACAGGAATGCTCCTGCAGACTACCTGTAGTCAACTGTGCTGTGGGGTTCAGGTACTGCTTTCTTCTACTGTGGTTTATCTCTCTCTCCCTGTAAGTAATTGTGATTCTGTTATTTGGATGGCAAGTTTGAGGGCCCTCTCCGGGGACACTGATTAGATGGCTACAGTTGATTACACAAGAAACCATGGTGGTGTGGCCCACGAGGGCATGTTGCACCACAGAGGATGGGTAGGGTTGCCATAGGTGGTGGGAAGTACCCAAGAGAGCTGGATGGGATTTCTGCAATGGTGTGGAATGCTGCAGATGGCAAGCAGATGTTCCCATAGCAGCATGGAGTGCTAAAGATGGTATGTGGGGTTGCCCTAAAGGGAGGAGAGCTCTGTAGAGGGTGACTGGTGGTTTTGGCAGTATAGAATTGGTTTAGTAGCAGGGAGTTTAGAGGTCTTGAGTTTAATTCCCTTTACTTTTAAAATGACTTGGTTCTAGAAACTTGAGTTTCTAGGGGTGGTGGTTAACTGTCGAGTTACTAGAGTTTGTTTTTTCGATTATCCTCATTCTTTCCTCTATCATTTCTGGCTCCTAGTTATGTCATGTTGATTTTTATTTTGTTATGTTTTTCTTAACTTGTGAACCCCTTCCCCCACCTCACACACACACACTGCTATCAACTAGATTCTGACTTCTTAGGACTTTACAGGACAGAATAGCACTGCTCTCTTTGTTTTTGAGAATTTAAACCTCAAGAGGAGCAAACAGCCTCACTTTTCTTCCATAAGGTGATGTGGTTTTCAATCACTGGCATTGAAGTTTAATGTATAAGTCACTACTACACACTTTATTTTATTTTTAACTCTTTACTATGAGTTAGATTGGGGTTTACATTTCAGATCATCATTTTTGTATTCAACAATTTAAACAATATATCAAACTTCTGAATAGCTTGCATTGCCACCATTTTGTTCTCTTTTCTGCCTTTTTTAGAATATATAAGTGCTTTTTAAATAAATTCTATGTTTAGGGGATAGTTATATTTTTATGTTTCATCAAGGATTAAAATCCCCATAAGTTCATTTAGATTATGTTTCTATTTCATTTTTGTGTGTTTTTTTCTCACTTTTTATATGCTATTTACTCTTTGCTATTCAGTTGCTATTACTAGTGCTATTCAGACATTGATTTCAAAAACACATTTTGTTTAAATTTATTCTCTATTGGTTGCAGAGCCCTGGTGATATAGAAGGTTACTGGTTAGACTTCTGGCTGAGAGACCTGCGGTTGGAACCCACCAGCCACACTTCAGTGAAATAAAAGAACTGCTGTTACCATAAAGATTTGCAACGTTGGAAAATTCATAGGAGGAACTCTATCAGACCCTACACTCCAGCGAATTTTTAGTTTCATTGGTCATTTCCCTTTGTTTCTCCAGTTTAAAGCCCTCTTCAAACTTTCTGCTCATGCTGCTAAGTCCTGCCATGAAAACTCATTTGTTAGGCTGGCTCAAGTGGTCGCCAGAGCTGTCAAGTTCACTAGCTGATATGTCAGATGGTCCCTCAGGCTATTTGTCAGAACTCAAACTCAGCAGTAGCCCCTATGGTTTGTTATTGCCTCTTGTAGTACCTCTTGCAGTGATTAACAAAATGATTTCATCCTGGAAAAAAAATCTGAGTAAGGCTATAATACCCATTAAGGTATCATGTAAGTCCTGGATATCTAATTTTAATTCCATCCATACTAGAAAGTTATAAGTAATTGCACCAACATAAAGACATATGTAAACAGTTTCTTTGGTAATTCCAAATGTTTCTCTTAGGTGTGGGGGATTTGCAACATAGTAGTATCATTTAAAAAAGAGGACATGTGTGATAGTTACATAATCTGTTTTCAATTCGAGTACTAAGGCTGAAGGGGTAAAGTGTAACCTATTAATCAGGTCACAGTTTTATGGCCTCATTTGGAGCTGGTAAGGAGAGAAATGGCTCATTGGAGCCAGGACACAGCCCCACTCCATAAGAGACTTTCCTGTGGAGAAGACACATGGAGTACACTAGAGCCCTGGAGCTGAAGGAGACATGTAGAGACCCCTGCCAAACCTGAGTTGCTTCCAGTGCCATGGGATCCACAAGACTTTCCACCCAGTGACGTGTGATCTTCCTGCATTTAGTTTCATTGCATGAGTTGTGTGGGTCTCAAGAGGACTTTATAGACTGCTATCAGACATATGGGCTAATATTTGACTTATGGACTTGATATGGACTGGATGAGGATGTTTTCTCAATATTCAACTGCTTTGGTATATAAATCTCTTTCTTAGATGCATATGAGACTCCCTGAATTTGTTTCTCTACTCACCCCAGACTAACACAACATGCCTGACTTTTAATGTAAGTGGATTTCTTCTCCAGTTCAAAACTCAGGAATTTAATTAAAACAGGATAATTATCCATCTGTAATAATTCTATAATAGAAAACTGGAAGCTGAGCCCCGGTGGCATAGTGGTTGAGTGCGGGACTGTGAACTGTGGGCTTGGCGGTTCAAATCCAGCGGCGGCTCTCAGGAGCAGTGCTGGGTAGCCCCCACGACCACTAGAGGGCAGTGATGCCCCCACCCCCCCAAAAAAAGAAAAAAGAAAACTGCCTTGAACAAGCCAAGCAGCCCGTTATAATTTTTCCTGATTGCGCTACAAAGGAAATGCTCTTCACTCCTTCTGGTTGGACCTTCTTATTTGGAAGACAAGGATACCTTACGGAAAAAGCTTTCATTCTCCACATTCAGGTGTTTGGGTCCTAGCTTGCCTAGATGACTAGAGTATGATGGACTTATGTCCGGGTAGCCATATTAGAACCCCATCTTCTTTTTTCCTAATCTGTCTTTAGTTTGAAAACTTCACTGACATATGCCCATGATTGGTGATCCTGTTGATATTTGAAATACTGGTCACATAGATTCCAGCCTCCCAGCAACAGGCAAGCCACCACAGTAAAACAAACTGACAGATAAGTGGTGATCAATATTAGTAGAACAATTAGGTATTATGTGCAAACTATCACTAATGATTTTCCCACTGATGGACGTAGAAGTTTAGTTTTGCCCACAAAGCAGAGGAACCCAACATTTACTTTTTCATTTGAATTAGTCACTACATGGCTAACAGTGATGTCACCTGCATCCATCCTTGAAGAGGACAGTTATAGATAGGAGCGCTATCCCAAGCTGTCGGGTAGACCTAACTTTGCAAATGAATAGTGTGTGCCGTCTTAAACACTTGCTGATTCAAGAAGTCACTAGGGAGTGGTATAACCAAAATTTAAAAATCAAATCTATATAGGAGAAACTACTCCATTAAATATCAAAGCTTGTATAATGAAAAATATTTGACCAAAAGCAGGAAATTGTAAGAAAAAGATTCTCCTGGATATTTAACCAATGTAAAATGTCAAAACTAAATCTGTGCTGCTGCTGTATTCAGCAAAATTAGAAGTGATTATGCCTGACCTTTGTGCTTTTTATTTGATTAGCAGTTAATAGGGGGATATGTTCTCTGCAAATGCATTAGAATTTGGAAGGGATGCAACTTAAAAGCCTTAGTCTGAGGAACAGCGTTAAGAAGTATTCTTTTCATGACAAGGAGGTAGATGCGATAGCTCAGGTGAGAACTTTGGATGCCCACTTATTCCATGCTCACACGCCACCAGCACGCCCAGCACCCATTCAGCCAGAAAACAAGGGAGGTTTCACTTGACTGAACTGCTTTAGAGGAAGAAGTTTTGTTGCTAAGTCTTGCATCAATCATCCCAAAGCATCTAGCCGTAGCAAGCATCTACAACCTGTTCTATAAGGTATATAATGTTAGTGTTCTGTGAATATCATTGTAAGCCTCTGTGCTTAAACGGGCCTCAGAAACTCACTCCTAAATGCAATCCCTTGATCGCACTTCTACTTGGATCCACTTCCCCTTTATGACTTTAGTTGATGACTAGCTATTCCACCGTTTTGTTGCAATTGACTTAGAGTTATGAGCATCCTTATCCTAAATTATTTTTGAAAATTCGTTAATTTTCATTTCTTTCAGCTGATCTGATTTCTCTTCCACAAGAAGCCCACTTACAAATGTCTTCTGCCACTTGACTGTCAGTTTGCCACCACTCAAAATGAATCAGTTTCAATACCAGCAGCAGCATCCAAAGTGAACAGGTTTGAGAAGATGTGGCGGTCATGTGCTTCTGTTAATTTCATGATTGAGATGTAGGAGTGGAGTCTAGCCTGTTAATCTGGAAATAGCTATTGAGTAGCCAATGAGGCCACTGTGTGGGCATGGCTTTCTCCTGAGACTTCTGGGAAATCTCGTGATATTTCCTTCATGGAGATGAGAAGCTATCTCCGTAGTTGTTGGGAGTTAGTCTCAGAGACAAGAAATTACCGACAAGACAAGATGGCAGTGTCCAAGCTGCTGCAGGAGCCGGAAGAGAAGCCGCATGGCCTTGCCCTGATGGAACCAAACCTCTAAAGCTGGAGAAGCCTTGAGGGGACCCCTGCCAGGGATGAGTTGCTTCTGCCACTACTGGATGCTGTTGATGGACCCTGAGCCCTGGAAGTGAGGAGCCATGAGGGACCCCTGCCAGCGCCAGGACTCTGCACCCACTGACCTGTGACTGCATAAATTGGAAGGAGATGTTATAGACTGGTATTGTGCATATGGGTTAATATCAGATCTGTGACTTTGAACTGGATCTCAGAGTTCCATTCCTTTTGTATATAAACCATTTCTTTATATCCATATGCGTGTCTATGAAATTTGTTCCTCTAGTCTACCCAGACTAACACAGAAGAGCTTCCAGACAAAGAACAAATTGCAAAAAAAGGAATCAATTGTCCAGAGAAATTATCCATTGAAAATATTATGAATAGCTTGAAAGCATTATCATATATTGAAGACCTAATGATTAGAAGAGAACATTGTTGGAGATGAGTGCCAGATCAGAAGGCACTTAAAATCAGATGGACAAAGAGCTGCTTTTTCAACAATAGTGATGCAAATGGAGTAGATGAAGACTTCAGTCTTCATTTGCTGATGGATCAAAATGAGAAGAAACAGCTGTGAAAATCTGTTAGTAATTAAAATCTATTAGTAATTATTATCTTGGAGTATATATAGTATGAATCTGAGAAAATAGGAATTTTTAAAAAATGAAATGGAATGAATAAATAACAATAGCCTACGTATTAGTGAGCTGAAATGGACTGGTGTTAGCAATCATAAAATCATAAAATCATTGAATCATAAAATCATCATTATTCTGGTGATGAAACTTTCAAGAATAGTATTGCATTCACCCTCATAAGACGACATGTCAAGAACTTTCTTAAATTAAAATAGTGTCTGTGATTGGATTATATCTATTTGAATACAAGGAAAATCAATGAATAAAAATATAATTCAAATTTACGAACCAATCTCTCATGCTGGTGATAAAGAAATTGAGAAATTATACCAAGTTCTTCAGTCTGAAATTAACCAAGCATGCAATCAAGATATTTATTGATGCTTGGAGTGAAAAAGTTGAAAACAAAGAGGAAGAAATAGTAGTTGGAAAATATGGTCTCTGATAGAAATAAAAACTGGAGATCACATGATAGAATTTTCAAAAACAAATGGCTTGTTCATAGCAAATATATTTTCAACAGCAAAAACAGTGAATACACACATAGAATTTTTCAGATGAAACACTTATAAACCAAATTTATCACATTTGTGGGAAAAGGCCATAGAGAAGCTGAACATCAGCAGCTTACACTATGTCCAGGGATGACTGCAGAACAGATCATCAACTGTACATATGTCAGTTCAGTTTAAAGCTGAAGAAAATTAAAACAAGTTCACACAAGTCAAAATATTACCTTGATTATATCACCTGAATTTTGAGAATAGTTTTGTTATATTGAACACTAATGACAGAACACCTTGTAAGCTGTAGAGAAACATCAAGAACATCATTCATGAAGAAAACAAATGACAATTAAAGACACATGAAAGAGAAAAATCAAAAGTGATGTCAGAAGGGACTCTATAACTTGCTCCTAGTCAAAAGAAAAAAAATGATTGAGGCAAAAAACTGGACAGAAAATTTCAAAGGGAAGTTTTAGAATATAAAGAAAAATTGTATGAAATGTGCAAAGGCTAAGAGTTAAAGTACAAAAAGGAAGATCACATTCTGCATGTCTTAAACTGAAATATCTAAAGAAAATATTCAAGCTTCAAGTTGCAATATTGAAGGGTTCTATGGACAAATATTGAAGTTATAGGAAACATCAAGTGAAGATGGAAAGAATGTACAGAATCACTACCAAAAAGAACTAGTTGGCATTCTATCATTTCAGGAGGTAGCATATGAACAAGAACTCATGTTACTGAAGAAGGAGATTCAAAACAAGGCTTGGGGGACTAATGGAATACAAAGTGTAATGTTTCAACAAGCTGGTAAAGGATTGGAAGTATCTATGCCAGAAAATGAGGAAGACAAAGTCCTGGGCCATTAATTCCAAGAATCCCATATTTGCAAATATCCTGAAAGAAAGGTGACCCAACATAATACTCCAAGTATAGAACAGCACCCTTGCTATCACATGCACAGTAAATATTACTGAACATCATCTAACAATGTTTGCACAAGTACATGACAGGGAACTGCCAGAAATTCAGGCCAGATTCAGAAAAGGAACTGCAATATTGTTGAGGTCAGATGGATCGAGCCAGAAAATAACTTCAACCACTTTTTTGTATCATTTTATTGGAGGCCCATTCAACTATTATCACAATCCATGTACACATCCATTGTATGCAAAGCACATTTGTACACTTGTTGCCATCATTAGTCTCAAAACATTTTCTTTCTATTTAATCATATTAGTATTTGCTCTCCCTCCCTATTCTCCTCTCCCTCATGAACCCTTGATAATTTATAAATTATTATTTTGTCAAATTGCACACTGCCCAATGTCTCCCTTCACTTACTTCCCTGTTGTCCATACCCCAGGGAGAAAGCTTTATGTAGATCCTTGTAATTGGCTCCCCCTTTCTATTCCACCTTCCCTCCACCCTTAGTATCACCATTCTCCATACTGGTCCTGAAAGGACCATCTGTCCTGGATCCCCCATATTTCCAGTTCCTATCTGCATCCTCTGGTCTAGCTGGATTTGTAAGGTGTAATTGGGATCATGATAGTGGGGGGCTGTTCTCACCTAGATTTCTAATCATCTCCTGTTCATATGTTTAACTTTATCTTATATACTTTAGGAACTTAACACAGCTAAATGTTTCTTTACATATATTTCTTTTATGTAACAAGTATATATGAGCTATTGATACAAGATCTGAGACAGAGTTAGAGCTTCTCTGACATGTAAAGGATATGTTTGTGACCTTGTGCTATCCACAGCCTTCAGGGAACAGTTCATGCAATATCTTGAGCCTTTCTAAAAGAAATAAATTTCCATGAAAGCGTATGTAAGTTTTATTGCATATCAGAAATCTCCTTACTTTAGCTGCCAATCAGACCTTTCCCTATATCAAATAAAAATCAAGCAGTGTCATTACCAGGTAGGGCAGGATTGAAGCTTTAGGCATTTTATGGTATACAGCAATTAGGCTATAAAAACTCCAGCTACTGACTATTTGGTGCCTGAATGTGCCATTACAATTCCATGTCCCCATCCAGCTGTCAGTAACCTCACAACAAATTCCTAATTACATAAATCTCACACTGCAGCTAAGGCTAAAAGATCTCCATCCACTTATTCCCATAAATACCAACCCAGTTGTAAAAGAAAAACCAAAAAATAAAACAGACCTAAAAAAAAGACATCCTTGAGGGAATGCTTTGATTGAATGAGACCACAAAAACTGTAGGCAAAAGGAGAAGTTATTATCTAACATAAGAGCTTTTTACAAGGAGAAGCAAAGGGATAGGGCCCATTAGGGTTATAAAAACTTTTACTAGCCAAACTGGTTACTAATATAGTTCATACTCTTCTGTTTGAATATCAGGCTGCACAAAATCTTTTTGAAAAATGTGATTTTCCAAATTTTAAAGAATTTTTATCTAAGATCTAGATATTATAGTAAAATAATAACCATAAAAATAGTACTGGTCACAGCAAATCCTAAAAAGTACAGGGCTCTATTCAGTGTATAGGTACAGAAATTTGAATGCAGAGATACCAAGCTACCAACTGATTGATGGAACTGGGATTTGAATCTTGACCCTGGATGACTTTATTAGCCTTTTGCACCATGTGCCTGCTTGTTTTCGGTGACCTGGTACAAATCAGCCTCCATCTGCTCTCTTACCTAAACCCTCCTCTGCCGACTTACGCAGCAGCAGCAGCTATTCTTAAAATGTATTTTCTCAGAACAAATGACATTGGCATGTCTGGGCCAATGAGAAGGCTCTTAAGAAGTCTCCAGGAAAGCGTGAACATTGTGGGAATTTTTGTTAAATTTGAAAAAATGTGTTTTAACTACAAACAATAAAGGTCTCTATCTACACACTAAGCTCTCCTCTATCATTTTTTTCATCCTGTAAAAAGTTATCATTACATTTAACGGATCTTGCTAAGGAAGATCTGAAAGTATATTTAGTTTGGGAAGAGTAGATCATGTTTCTGTGGTTCACACTCGTTTCCATGTGCAATGATCACTAGCTATCCTGGTGAACATATGCATTCTATCTCCTCAGGGAAATACCTCCAGTTAAACATTCATTGGTGTTCCCTGACACCAGTGTGAAGATCTACAGATTGCATTTCTCTAACACTGTGGGATGAACCCTGCTGGTACAGTGGTTAAAGCACTTGTCTACTAACCAAGTGGTCAACAGTTTAAATCCACCAGCTGCTCACAGGTGCACCCTTTTGAAATGGTTTACAGCCACAGAAGTCCTAGGCATCAGATCTTCCCTAACACATAGGGTTGCTATGAATTAGGATTCATTAGATGTGGAATCCCTGCTGGTCAGAATGGACTTGAAGAGCTAGTTTAGTTTGCAATACTGTTGCCAACTGTCAAGGGGTCCAGAAAAACCTTTCATTATTTTAGCCAAAGACAGAGACCAGGTTGACTAGAGAAATTTTAAGTTAATTTCAACAAGCACTGAAAGAAGGCAACAGCAGGGTTTAGTACTTCTGAACTGCTTCGAAATTCAAAGTCCAGTAAGTTATATACTCTAAACTAGGTAACAAGGAACAATCTTTGTAATAAATAGTTCCAGGAGGTAATTAACTGGTTTTTCAATGATCAGAGAACTTTTAAGGTATGAGACAAAAGTTAGCAAGGTTCACAGAAACAACTGACATTTCTCCAAGTGATTATCAGACCATGGATTATTATCTTCATTACTCCAGGGACTGTGAGATCAGGACCACTTAAGGTTTTCTCAGATTGGTGTCCCCGAAGGTTTCCAGCTCCATTGCATATCTCAATGGCCCTGCTTCTCCTTTCCTAAATGAGAGCTTTGTAACAGGCCCACACCTTGAATAATTCACAGTGTAAAAAGAAATGTTTTACTAAAGGGGAGGGAGTGGTTGCATGCTGAGTCTCCTTTAACAAACTCAATCCTGACAGACCAAATCCCCAACTACATTACATGTCCAGGGTGTGAATAACAGCAGGCTAACTCTTGTGTGCCATCCTCTTTCAGGTCTAGAGAGCCAGAACTTAAAGAATGTGAAAAAAAATGGTTTGAAATGTGTGAAGCCAGAAGTTATTTTGGAAAAGTTTACAATAATCAAACTTATGATTCTTATGAAACTTCTTCTAGTAATAAAATTATGAACAAAGGATTCAATTCTTATGAATGACTAGGCTCAAGAAAAATATTCTTCTGCCATGAATAAACTCAATAATGAAGCATTTAGACTTATAAGTTCTTTCTACCTTTTTGTTCATTTTTGATGGGAATCATATGAAATTTATCATAATTTGTGCATACAGGACACCACCCAGAGCAATACTAAAAGCAGCAAGATGTCTAAAACCAACTGGTTTATGCATTACAATATATTAGATGTAACATAACAAGTCGTGAACCTGAAATAAGCTGATCTGAAATATCAGAAAGAAGTCAATATTAATTAACCATGGTACTGTGAAACAGCTCAAAAGAACTAGGTGTTTGGCAAGAGAGACTTCTGCCTTTTTTTCTAAAACCATTTTATTGAGAGCTAATATAGATGTATAATATCGTTTGATAGTTCAATCACATCAAGCAGTATTACGCAATTGCTACCACAGTTGCAAAACATTCCCTTCCTTCTTGAATGTCTTGATGTTACCTTCTCTTTACGCTAATTCCTTCACTGTACCTTGCTGGAACTATTATTGTACTTGCAATATTTATAGGTTCATCAGTTCTGGGTTTCATATATTGAAAAACATTGTGGCAGTCATATACTCTGGTGTCAATGTGAGGATGAAGAGTGGAGGGGTGGAGTCTAGCCTGTCAGTCTGGAGATAGCGAATGAGACATCTGTGTGGGCATGACTTTCTCCTGAAAATTCTGGAAAATCTGGCCATATTTCCCCCTTGGTGGTGAGAGACTTACTTCTCAGTCCCTTGGATATGCTCTACTGACAAGACACAAGGCTGCCTCCCTGTAAGACATTCAGAGGAGAAGCCACATGGGCTTCCCCTGTTGGAACCAGACCTCTGAGGCCCGTAGAGACTCCTGCCAGTGCTAAGATGCTTGAGAAGTCACAGAGAGGCCCTGCCAGCACTGAGATGCTTACAATGCCACTAGATCCAAAGACTTTCTTACCCAAAGACTTGTGATTGTTCAACATTTGATGTCATTGCATGTGCCTGGTGAATCTGAAGAAGATTTTATGGACTGGTATCTGATATATGGGCTAATATCAGACATGTGGACTTGGACTGGACTGGGTTGGGATGTTTTATCAATGTTCCATTTCTCTTTTATATAAACCTCTCCCTTACATACATATGTGTGCTTATGAATTTGTTTCTCTAGTCTACCTGGAATAACACAAACATAAAAACATATAACCAAAATTCAGGAGGGTCTCCCTCCACTGATAAAGATAAATCCCAATATGAAAAACAAGCAAACAAAAAATATTAAAAACCAGGTCACATCCAATGTGCATCAGAGGGAGGATCAACTGTTGGGGTTTTCACTATCCAAGTCAGGGTTACTGTTTTGATTTCCTATAGTTATCTCTCCAATGAACTCTGCTGGGTAATCAGTTTCTTCCCATGCCTCCGTTATGGACAGAGGATGATCTGCAGAGCCTTATTTCATGTGTGGTTTTCAAAAACATATCTTGGGCTCCCACTGTTATCCACAGCCGGTTACAAATAGAATCTCACAATTTCAACCCCGATACTCTTTTTTCCTTTGACTTTGGATTGAATGATTTATATGGTCACTATATGATTAAGGATCATTGAATGATATATAAGTTTCTTCCAGATGGACTCATTCAGATGGAAGTTTGAGTGAGGCAGTTTGGGAACAGATATTATTTTATCTGGTAGGTTGGGACCATCTAATTTCTTCACCACACTTTGTTCTAATACCTATATCTTCTGTTTTCCCAACCTGAGGGCAAATATTGAGTAGGACCATGATTTAAGAATTGCTTTTAAATTGGAGATAGGATTTAGTGCAACCCTTAACCCATTCCCGGACCTTTATCTTTAATTTGCCTTTGGCTCCCTTAATAGACCTCATTGTTAACTTGTGGTAAAGAACTTTTAACAAACATCTCCCTTGAACATACAGATTTTCTATTAATAGTGTCAATGATTAGCCCATGGTACTAATTTTTTGTTTTTCAAAAAACACTGTTGAGAGATTTGGAGCCAATGTAGGCTAACTCCATATCTGAATACTTGAATTACTCCACTTGTGCAGAAGAAATCCTTTCATGACTGGACAATATTTACACAAACAACAGAAGCTGATGGGGAAAATTCACAATAATGTTCTCTGAGAAAGTCAGTCATATGTTTGCCAGAGTAATACATAATATAGCATATAGGGCCTTGGTGTAGTAATGCAATGATTTTTATTTACCCACCAACAGTTCAATGCTCTTGGGATGGCTGTCTTATGCTTCTTCAAACACCATGAGCTTTCAGTTTTAAGTCCTGAGATTACAAGTTGTTGAGGTCGAACCCAGTTTACCTGATGAAATTTCTGCATAGGTTCTCTAAGGTGTGGCCTTTGGAGCCTGTTGTGCACCTTGAAGATCCAGCATTCAACGTCCCAGTGTTCTATGGCACTTGGTCTGCATTCTCAGGATGTCCCCAGAAACTCAGGCCATTGTGGCTTATTCAGTTCATATTACCAGATGATCCCTCTAAGGGACTTTACAAGTATTTTTAGTCATTTTTCCCCCACTTGGAGGTCAGTTCTCCCACTTTTTCTACTAATAGTCATACACTTCGGTTCCCTCAGACATGTTTGTTCTCTTCCCCCTCTCCTGACTTGATTCTCCCATTAGTATCCCTCTGACAGGGATAGCTACCTGTGGGGAGGGTGGACCTCATCATATTTTTGCACAGCAGCCACCAAATAGTCAATATCAGTATTTGTTTCTTACATAGTTTGCTTTACTCTCTTAGAGTTGAAGTGGTATCTGAAGCATTAGCTAAAGTCTCTCTTGTCCATTTATGTCAGGTTGGATTCTGTAGACAAACGAAGACAATGCTCTTCTACCATTCCCAAGATTGTTGTGCGTTCTTTCCAAAAATTGGGACTTTTTAAAAACGCTGCGGGACACAGGAAAACTTGTTTAAAATCGGGACTGTCCCACCAAAAACACTACGTCTGATCACTACTTATAACACACACATACACGTACACCTACACCCATGCATCCCCACCCCCACACTTGAGGGTAAGTCAAAACTGTTGCAACAAAAGTATGAAAACATTTACTCAGCAAAAACAAAAAAATATGAAAATTTTGGAAATATCATCCTCCATGTCTATACCCATATAGAGGCATTGTTTTCATCTCTCTCTTTCCCAAAGCACTCTGCACTCCAGGGAAATTTGACAGGGCACAACTCACTGTCTTTTTATTCTCACCAATGCAGTTGTCAATTTTCTTAAAATTAGTTCATAAAAAGTCCCATTGATCATCCTGTGTCCTCTGAGAAAAATCCATCAAGATGAATTCTGTGGAATCCCCTGGCCCCTGGCCCCACAGACACACCAAACAATAGGCGCAGTAACTTTGCAAACTGACTTTGCTGTCTTGAATTAAACTGTTTCAGCAGATCCCTCAAAGTCACTGTTTAGACTGGACTTTTTCTTTTTTAAAGACACCCTGTGATAAAGAAAATGTGTCACAGAGAGAACTCATCTGCAACCATCCACTGACAACAGAAACATTGAAAACACCTTTTCTTTAGAAGAAGCGCACTTTGCGTGAATGGCAATCCTCGTTGAGGTGTTTCTTTAGCGCGTTCTCCTGTGTGTGTAGATATGGATGGACATATACATAGTGTTTCTGTTAGGTGCGACTGGGTTGGCTCCGAGTCATAGTGAACCTATGCCATTCTTGCCTCTAAGGAGCACTCTGGCTGGTCTTATTCCAAGACAGATATTTGTTCCTTGGCTGTCAATAGTTTCAATATTCTTTGCCAGCACTATCATTTAGACACATTGATTTTTCTCGAGTCTTTCTTATTCAATGTTGGACTTTCATATGTATATGAGATAGTTGAAAATACCATGACTTGGAGCAGACTCACCTTCGTTTAAGGACTAAGGTGACCAGACATCCCACTTTTTAGCAACAATGTCCGTGGCATTTTAAAATTAAAACAAATATATCACAATACTATATTTGCATCCTATGAAAATTTTTGTTGCTCCATATAGACTAAATTTTTAATCAAGAACCCCTCCTCCCAACACCTGGGGTCAATGGTGTCCCACTTAAAATCTGGTCACTTTACCTTAAAGTAACCTCTTTGCTTTTCAATACTTTAAGAGGTCTTATGCAGCAGATTTACCCAATGCAGTGTTTCCTTTATTCTCTTGCCTGCTGCTTCCATAAGAAATGATTATGAATCCAACCAAGATGGAATCCTTGACCACTTCAATCTTCTCTCCATTGATCATGATGTTGTTTTCTGTTGCTTCAGCTGTGAGACATTTTTATTTACATTGAGCTTCAATCCAAACTGAAGTCTACAATACTTTCTCATCAGTAAGTGCTTCAATTCCTGCTCGATTTGAGCAAGCAAGGTTGTGTCATCTCCATATCAAAGGCTGTTCATAAGCCTTCCCTCCAATCCTGATGCTACATTCTTCTTCATATAATCCAACTTCTCGATTATTTGTTAATCATACAGATTGAGTAAGTATGGTTGAGGGATACAACTCTGGCACACAAATGTTCTTATCTTAAATCATGCAACACTCTCTTGTTTTGTTCACAAAACTACCTCTTGATCCATACTCAGCCTCTCGTGAGCACAGTGATGTATTCTGGAATTCCCATTGTTCTCAAGGATATCCATAGTTTATTATAATACACACAATTGAATGCTTTCATAAGGAATCCCCTGATCTTTTTGATATGCTCTGCTTTCAGCCAAGATCTCTCTGATGTCAGCAGTGATATTTCTTATTCCATGTTCTCTTCTGAATCGGGCTTGAACCTCTGGCAACTCCCTATCATTGCAATGCTGCAACCATTGTTAGATGATGTTAAGCAAAGTTTCACTTGCATGTGATCTCAATGCTACTACTCTATACTTTGAATATTCGGTTGTTCACCTTTCTTTGGAAAGAGAACAAATATGCATCTTTTCAAGTCACTAGGCCAATTAGCTATCTTCGAAATACCTTGCTTGGAACACAAGAGTACTTCTGGTACTTTATCAGCTCACTGAAACGTTTTCATTCCATCAATTCCTAGACCCTTGTTTTTGGCTAATACTTTCAGTACAGCTTGGACTTTTTCTTCTGTACCACTGAGTCCTGCTCATATGCTTCTCCTTGAAATGGTTCATTATAGAATAGTTACTTTGGATATATGTATAGTTTTCTGTGCTTCTAATTAATCTTCAATATCGTCCTGAAAGTCTCAAATTAAAATATCAATGAAATCCAGCAAGAGAAAGACCAGACATTTTAGTAAAAAATACATGAACAGAAACCAAAACAATAACCCAGAATTCTGTTTTTAGGAATAATTTTGGACCCAGTGAGGACAGAGGAGAGTTTGGGAGAGAAGCTATTATGGGTAACTCTTGATAAATTAAACTTTGAAGGGACATTTACATTTACTGAACAACATGGGACAACGAGCATTCCATGATTTGAAGCAACACACATGGACCTTTAACTGTTTGATTTATGATATGTTTAGGTCTAGGCCATTGACAGAAAACCATGGGTTTTGATTTGTTTTGTTTTGTTTTGCTTTTTGTGGGCATCACTGCCTCTGGTGGTCATGGGTGCTACCCAGTGCTGCTCCTGAGAGCCTTGCTGGATTTCAGCCACCAAGCCCAAGCCTGCGGGCTGCATTCCCACACTCAACCACTTATGCCACTGGGGCTCAGCCCCTGGTTTTGATTTTTTTAAAAAAAGGTCTGGAATCCAAAGAGTAGCTGTCATTTGTCTTGATTCAGCAATCCTTATAGAGTGCTATAATTGAGCGACACCTGCCATCTCTGCAAAATCCAAGTCTTCTTTGTAATTCCTAGAAAACATCTTTTGCCTTTTCTGTAGCATTTCTTCTTAACTCTAAGACTGTCAAATGTGATATGTAAACGTCAACTTTGCTACTCAGCTCTAATATCAGAAACGAGTATAATGAATACAGGAGTCTTCAATTGTACTCCCTCTAACCATATTACTTATAATAAAAAGATGAAAGGTACCCCATGTGTGCAGAAGAAAATCAAATATAATATATATGCCCAAATATAATAGTTACCTGTCAATTTTCTGAGTTTAGAAGAAAGTATAATGGCAAATAAAACAAAAACAGGTAATATCCTCAGAGTTATCTCCAAACTATTCTTTGATCAATGTCTTATTTCACACCACAACTAACTATGAAAATCCTACCAAAGGAAATTATATCTCTATGATTGGAGCAAAATGAAAATCTAGGATGGCACACCCTATCTTTCTGATTAGAGCAAACCCACAAAATTGCAAGAAGGGATTGACGTGCTTAACTGCTCTCGTGAAAGGAACATTAGGCAGGAGTTTGAGAGAAATGCTTAGAAATCCATTTGTGCCTGTCAATAACATGTACCTTCCTCAGCTCCTAATCCATTAGTAACTAATGGCTGACTCGCTATTAAACTGGACAATAGAAACAGCACATGCCTTTTAAGGAAAAGAAGTGTACCAAATTTTGTTGCTATTATTCCCCTTACTGTTTATTTTAGAATAAAAAGGAGCAATGGCTTTGGAATTGACAAAAGAGCTAGTGGGGAAGCAATTTTGGTTATTTTTAAGAAAATGAAAATACAGATCAGCTTCCCATTGAAAATAAAGGCCAGTCTAACTTTAATGGTCATGGCTACGTTATACCTGTAAGGCTATTGTAAAGAGAATAAATATTGAAGAGAAAAAGAGAGTATTATGATCCTTATCATCCAAAGACAGATTTTTCTTGTCAATTCAGGTAAGGCTTTGTTCTGTTGTGGGGGACAAGGGCTGAAATCATTTATAAAGAAAATCATTGCACATAGCCGAATTTTAGAGAACTCAAATGGAACAGTTCACAGTCAAGTTTGAGGAAAACCTTGTTCTTTTAAGCCAGAAGGTGACAAAAGAATGAAACTTTGCTGTCACCTCAAATTGATCACACGTTTTAAGATTGATTCTTGGATGGTAGCATCTCTCTCTGTGCAGAAAGACCCTCCCTTCTGCTGTGACTCAGCACCGTGTTAGAAAATGGCAATAGTGCCATCTACTGTCAACCATGGGATATATGAGGTATTTTCCATTGTACACTCGGGAAGAAATCATAAAATTAAGTCACAATAAGTGTAATTTCCCTAAAGTATTCAAGAAGATGACGAGATGCTTTCCATGTAGGAAGAAAGGCGTGGGGTGGAGTCTGGAGAGGGTGTGTGTGTGTGTGTGTGTGTGTGTGTGTGTGTATTTCAACGCTTATCTTCTGCCAGTTTTTTTGTCTACATTTCTATTGTGTTTCAAGCACTCATGTACAAATGTTATAAAAAATAAATTGAAAATGTGCCTTATATGGCAGCAGTAAAAATTTCATGGATAATTTTGGACTAATTACACCCTCTTCCTAAATGTATTTCTCTATTAGTTTCCAAACTGTTTTCCAAATCTAATTAGCAATGAAATTTTCCTTGTTAAATTTGGAGAATTTGTTTGTGGAGACAACGAAGAAGACGCAAAACAAGATAGTAAAATAAGCATACAAATGTGCTTATCACTTTACTGTAATACTGCCAACCATTGCCAATAATGAGTTTAAAATGGTAATTGTGAATCCCTTAATGTACTTTATATATTAACTGTCCTATAGAAGAGATAGAGTTTGAAGTCCCTCAATAAATAGAGTATATAGATGGAATTCTAATTAAAATGCAGACAAGTTTAATGGCATCTGTTATGAAGGGCTGGTGGAGCTAGGAACCAGGGGGAAAATGGATCAGTCTAGACGGCAAACAAGATGGAGAAAGGGTGTTTTCATCAAAGAAAACTTTAAAATATATATATATTTAAATTTTGATTTGATTAGTGAACTATTTTCACTATTGAGATCATCAAGAACTATTACATTTAATCAAAAAGCAGAGCACAGTTAGTAAGAAAATTCATTGGTTTCCTTTAAATATTATTTTTTACATTGGAGTCAATAATACTCTGCCATATGTTTTCCAATAATTTTATTGGGGGTTCTTACAGCTCTTACAACATTCAATACATCATTTGTATCAAGCATATTTGTACACATCTTCATTTCCAAATATTTTCTACTTGAGCCCTTAATATAAGCTGCTCTTTCCTCCTACTTTTTTAAAAAAAAATCATTCAATTGGGGTCCCACACAACCCCCATCCCGATCGACACACCACATTTGCACACTTGTTGCCATCATCACCCCAAAAACATCCTCCCTCCACTTAGGCCCCCAGTACTAGCTCCCCATATTTCCCCTTCCTCGAGCCCTCCCCCATGAACCCTTAATATAGTTTGTAAATTATTGTAAATAATGTGCAAATTATTAAGGGTAGGCCATATTTTTTTAAATACAGAATATTTTCAAGGTGTAAAGAGACTAGACCGTCCGTACCTCACATGTATTCTACGAAGTCAAATCTTCCATTTCAGGACAATCTCCGCTTCCAGTTTAGTTGTGCGGCTCTGCTCCGTGCTTCCTCCCAGTCACTTTAAACCCAAGTGCAGACGACGCTGTGGTTAGCTGTTGCTGAACTGGCTTTGCGTTGGTGTCGTCTCACATCACCACGTTTCCATCCCTTTCCTTTATTATCCATCCCTTTTCCTTTACCTTTTCCATCCCTTTCCTTGGCCCTCTCCTTTACCGGCCAGAGCTCCTTTCCTCGGGGCTGTTCCTTCGTTCTTCCTCATGTCCCAAATAGAAGCGTGTCAAAGTCTTGCAACCCTGACTTCGAAGAAACAGTTTGGTTGAACACATATTTTTGTTCTCAGCATAAGTTGTTTTTATTTTTCTTTCGGCACTTCATGGTTGCAGCAATACTCTCCCAAAATGGACTTGATTGCATTGCTTATTCTTCTTCACTGTGCAGCTTTCACGTGCTGAGATGTAGTCAATTAATATGTGCCTTCTCACCATGTTCCCTTGTCTGATGTATCATGAATTCTAGCTTCTGTACCACGGGTCCTCAAACTTTTTAAACAGGGAGCCAATTCACTGTCCCTCAGACAGTTGGACGACTGGACTATAGTTTTAAAAAAAAACAAACAGAGACTATGAACAAATACACTGTGGCCACAGGATGAGTTGGCTGCTAAGCAGGACAGGCAGTGGCGGCAAAAACAACCAGAGAGAGGATAAATGTCCTTGGTGGACTGCACATGGCCCACAGGCCATAGTTTGAGGACCCCAGTTCTATACCTTTGGTTAGAACTCTATTTGAAGAGTTTTCTCATTTGCTAATAGAAGAAATTAAGGAGGATCGTATTCTGAGTGTCCACCTCACTGAAGGACATTAACCCAGTCACCACCTTTGTTTCCTTGGGGATCTAGTCTGCTGAAGACAAAAACTACCAACAACCAAGAAACAAACCTCCATCAAAACTGTTCCTCCTTGTAGAAGAGAACCAACTCTGAAAGAGAGAGAGAGAGAACTCCCCAACCATGGAAGAAGTGGGGAGTTGGTGGAACTTGTTGGAAACCTAGTGGCGGAGGCAGCAGATGCCATACTGAGACTAGAGATGATTTTTGCTGCCCTAGAGTCAATACTGACTTAGCGAGTCCTTCCCTGTGTGTTTCCAGGACCGCAACTGTTTTACAGGAATAGAAAGCTCAGCTGCTGGGGTTTTGAACTGCTGACCAGTTAGATTGCAGCCCAACATGTAGCCACTACCCCACCAGAAAGACAGTAAGAGAGTCGAGGGACAGCTCCAAGACTAAGCGACTATGCGGCAGAGCCCTCGATGGGATGGGGCTTTTTGAACAAAATAAATCAGAGGCTGAGGGACCATGTGCTGGACCACCCGAGAGCTAAAGAGATTCTTGACTCGCTCAAGGGAGGTGTTGCTGGGGCCTAAGGTTTTCTGACCCTGGCTTGTTAACTTCCCTAGTAAACCCCCTTAATTAAGCGCATCGTCTGAGATCTGTATGGCCATTGCAATGGAATATGGAGCCCAGCAGAAGAGTAGAGTGGGGTAAGAGGAAAAGAGTTGGTATCAGAATAGGTTATAAAGTGAAGGAGGGGGGAGGAGGTCTGTCTGACTTTTGCCAGCTGACAATAGACCTTGCGCTATTTCCCTGTAATCAGATAGGACCTTCAAGCCATTTGCTCCCATGTATCTGACAATGGGAGGGGCTATCAAATGGAAAAGCTTCTCTTTCCAAACTTTTTAATAAGACATTTTGTGGATTTTTTCAATGTGAAATTATTGGCTGCTACTTCCATAAGCATAAAGATCATAAGTGAGCATTATTGTGAAAGCTAAGAAGCGGTCCAACTATGGTATATAGCCCATTGACATGTGAATGACAGCAGACGGGTTTTGTTGCTACACCAGAGAAAATGCTGTATTTTCTTCTTCCTTTTTCTTTTAACATAAAGATGATTTACATAGATATTCTAGAAGTTATCAAATTTCTCCACCCCTTTTCACCAATTCAAATCAGATTTTCGCTTGCCCAAGGTTCTCCCAAGTCCATTGTCTTCCTTTGTTTCTCTCTGACTTTTCTAACCTCAAGGCACTAACTCAAGATGGCTGGAGTGAGGAAGGCCCAAAAGCACTCCGCATGAGTTGACTCAACCCAGCTGTCGCAGGTGTGAAATTGAATTAATATCTTGGTTTAGCATCCTCTATGCTTTTTCATGTATTTTTCATGCATACACTTTTGTTCCTCTGTGGTCATCTGTATCTGTCTTAACTACCCTGGAAACTAGAATGCTTGACCTTTTATAACCACATCAAAAGTTCTGCTTCTAACCATGGTCAGCACCTGCCATTTGCCCAAAGCCACAGCATTTCCTACATGGTCAATTTTCACCCATCGCCAAACAATGTGGTCAGGGTAGTTTAATCTCATTGCATGGATTGCTTGTTAGCATCAGCACGGCTACCATCTTAAGACACATACCATCACAAGCAGAGTTCAAACAATGAATCAAAGATGACTCCTGTTATGTCAATGACTTGCTCCTACAAATGGCATTAGGGAAACCTGCTGGCTTTAGAGAGGTAGTGAAAGAAAGGATTTGTTTCCAAACTGGCAGAACACTAATCAGGAGGTGAAGAGGGGGTATTGTTTCAGATGATGAAACAAAAGAAAAGTCTGTTTTTATAGGGGGAAAAAACCTAGCTCTAAAAATAGAGATAAAATTTGATAGTGGAGGAGTAGGTCTGGTTTCCAGAAATTATGACTTTACAGGAAAACCATCATATTGCATTTTCGCAGCAGTGATCACAGGCTGGCAAGATGGAAAGGGATAACAGCAGGTAGGTGAGTACCAGAGGAGCGGCGACGGGTTTTCCAATAAGCAGGTGAAACCAGGACCTCCTTATCTATAGGGAAGCAATTTCATGTGGCTTCGATCACATTGTAGACCATCAGCACAGCTATCCACTTAAGCACATGGCCTGACAATGAAATAAAATCAGGTGGCTTGTTTTAGATAATAAACTGAAAAGACTGCTATTAGGTCAATAACTTGCTGGCACAATTGCCATTTGAGGGGACCTGTGGGTCCAATGGAACTTCCAACCCCTGAATCAGCTGCAGAGAACCTTAACAGTGGGTTGCATAGAGCGTATAAAATGAGGTAGCCATGGACAACGAAATGGCCACCAAGAATTAAGAACCACAAAATGGCTGGCAAGTAGGAAACCGAAACTGGCTGGAATCCAAGACTATCAGACTGAACACTTGGGGCTGCACCCCTTATCGGCTTGATCACACACCACCACATCTCTTGGTAAACATACACACAAAAAAAATGGTATAAAATTCTAGCTGGAAGCCCACCGGGGTAAAGCTTCTTGACTGCTGCAACCGAAAGAACTGTCAGCCTGTGTCAGTCTGGGTAGACCCAAGAGACAAATTCAGCGAGAATCATATGTATATGTGAAAGAACTTTCTGTACAAGAGCAATTGCATTGAGTAAACAGCACAGACCCGTTCAGATTAAGTGTAAAAGTTCGATATTAGCCCCTATGTCTGAGAGCAATCTATAACGTTCTCTTCAGATTCATTAAACACAGGCAATGACTCTGAATGCAGGAAGATCACAGACCAGGGGTGGGAAGTCTTGTTGATCCAGGGGCACTTGTAAGCATCTCAGCACTGGCAGAGGTCTCCATATGGCTCCGCTAGCTCCCAGGGCTCTGACAACATCAGGGTAGCTTCATGTGGCTTCTCATCCGAAATGTCTCACAGCGAGTGAACCAGTGTCCTGCCTCCAACGAGCAACTTATCTCCTTAGCACCTCCAAATGAGGTCATCAACCTATGACCTGATTGACAGATAAGCTCTACTCCTTCACTCATAAGTTTCCAATTGACAACAGATTACGTAACCACCACACACTCTCTCTCTCGCTTTGGCTGATAAGTCTTCTCCATTTTTCTTGACTTGCTATTAATATCTGTGCCAACATTGGAATAGATAGGTTTGTTTGGCTCATAAAGTGTGGTACACTCAGGAAAGAACCTGGCCTAGTTATTGTGCGAAGCTTAGAGACTGAAAGGTCACTGCTCTGGTACACACGCTCCATTTTCGCAACTGCCATAAAGTGCTCAAGACACATGTACCACCTGGGATCTCCAATTCTGCCAGAGGCAGATAATAGCTGCAGCAGAAAAGTCTGAGTTAAACAATAATGCTTAATAAGTGCATTCGGTTTCATCTCTGAAGACATTCCTCTTCCCAAAGCACAAATCGATCTCAGACGGAATTCCATCTCGACCTTCACACATCTCTGCATGTGACGGCAGAAAAGAATAGAGGAGAGAGCACGTGACCCTAGAGATCCCATAGCAACCTCTGTTGGTGCACTGGTTCGGCACTTACTTGTCTGCGATCCAACTTCCACAGTTCAAACCCACCAGCCAGTTGCCAGGGAAAATAGCCCTGGAAATTTGCTCTCACCAAGTTTTCAAACTTAAAAACTCAAATTAGCTGTGTCTTAGAGGGCAGCAGTGTGTGGAAACCTCAGACACCACCATGATGGACCAATGGAAGGCAGGAGGACTCTCACTTTGTTGCAGCCTTCGCCAAAAAAGTGTTTGTGGAACACACACACAAATCAAGGCTTCCCAAGTTAGCACAAGGGCTCTTCCTTGCCTCACGTATAGTTACATTATACCAGAGAGGCAAATTTCTGTTATGTCTTCACATCAGAGAACAGAACAGATGCCTGCCTTACCAGCTCGCCAGCACTGCAAGGGGATTTTACTGCAGGTCATTAATTGTTCATTAGGTCATTAGTTGTTTGGACTCTGCCCATATGGGAAAATGTTTAGTCCTGAGGCATGACAAGATCGCAGTAGGGAGAGGCAAGGGAATTACAAATCATTTAGTCTTTGCTGAAGAATTACTTGTACAGTCATTATACTACATGGTTTTTGAGCATGGAGAATATGCTCAATTCATGATATTCCAGTGTTTTCTGCTTTAAAATAAAAGGCACTTTAGTGTGAATATTGGAACACATGTCATAGATGATATCCATGTCCATATTTAGAATGTTCTTTTATTTCAAAGAAAATTAATTATTGGAAAATAACTAATGTCCAAGCCACGTAAAACTCAGAATATCAAAGGTCTATCATTTTAGTATGTGTTCATGTGAACACATTTCAGCTGTATGCTTTGTAAACTTATCTGCCCAAAGTCATATGCAAGCATATGAAAAATAAGTGCTCATTTTTGTTCAGGTAAAACAACTATATTTGCATAGTAAAAAATAGGAATTAGAAACATTCATAGCTATATATTTAAAACACATTTAACTAATATGTATTATAAGCCAAAGAAAAATAATACGCATATATATTCACATTCATGTTATCAGAATTAAACTTGGCAAATTCAAATATGTTAAAAAAAACATTTGCTATCAGCAAACTTTTCAGAAATAAATTATGTATTTTCAGGAATATACATAATTATAAATCAGTACCTATTTTTCAAAATAATGTCTATTGATAGCAAATGTTTTAACCTACACTTGCCAAGTTTAATGCAAAGTGACACCTCTTGCATTCACAGATTTTTAGCACCCCCTTGTGGTGATGTGTACACATTTCTCGTTTGAGGTGCTTATGTACCTGAAAAATGTTGAAGTGCCTTGGTTTGAATAGACTTAACCCTGAATTCTGAATGTAAAAGTATGTATAAAAAGAGTATATTTTATGAGTTATATATATATACAAACAACTCTATCATTAGGTTCATATAAATACCTAACACATTTGCGGTAGCCTCCAGCATAAAGAATACCAGGAACCACTCCTCTCTGTTCTATAATTGCAAAATTATGCAGACCTTCCAACAACCATGATCCAAGAGTGGTTTTGAAATCTGACTGCAGATTAAAATTACCAGAGGATGCTAAAGTCAAAATAATACCACCAGCTCTTGGCTTCACCACAGCCAAGTCACCATTTCTGGGCTGAGATTTTCAGCTCTTTTAGATGACTTCGCAAAGTACAGTCACCATTGCAAACTTCTCACCTGAAAGGTGGCTAGAAAGAAAATTCAGGTGGAAGAGCATAGACAAAGTGGACCAAGAGCCCCACCCAGGCCATCTTTTCCGAGAGTGTGACAAAAGTGAATTGTTGAATGTAATCGTTCAAACAAGGACAATCGCTGTGCAATTATGAATAAAAAGGGAGGCAGGGGTCCCTTTTGCTAGAGACTTCAGAACTACTTTGCAAAATAAAACCAAAAGAGACAGGAATCATACTGAAGGAAATACAGAAAGCCTGCATGTTCTTGCAGTGGGGACTTCCCTATCTGATTTCCCCGGGATTTGCCATCATTTTGTAATCAGACCTTAACATCTGGGCAGGTGTTTATTTTTAAGATTCTTCAGTAATGAGCTTGTCGTGTGGAACATTTTACAATGATCAGCATTTATATCTTGGATGTTTAAAGGTGTTATATGAACTTTGGGGGCCACATATGAGCGCCAAGCTTTTTTAATGAAAAGGCTGCTTTTAATGCCAGCAGACATCTAAAAACACACTGCGGTTCATATTAATAAGGCTGAATGTAATTGAATGTCAGCAGATACAGTGATTTATAAAGTACTTCATACCCTGTACATAATGAAAACCCTTGGCATTGAGTCCTAATATTTGATGAAACATGATAGTTGCCTTTATTTCCAATAGCCAACTTGACCTAGAACCTTCTATCATTTTTATAGGACCCCACTTTAACCTGTTTCTACCTGTGCCGCAGGTCTTCATCTAAAAAGAAGAAAAATGTGCAAAATGTAAATTTCAGCTTCTTCTCCTTCTATAGTTATTTGACACAGCTTAAGGCAACAAAATGGTGATTTTAGCCAAGACATCTGAACTGCCTATGCCTCAATGCCTGTCAATGTCTTGAAAGCAAACCTCTCAAGAAACTAAAACTAGCCTCACCGACAAAACTCTCAGCTCACCCTTCTCTGCAAGTCTTTCTCAGCAAGTGCTTTCTATGCTAGTTGCTTTTCCCTTTTCTGCATATGTGCTTCTATTTACAATGATTCTATTTAATTCTATTTAAAAGTTGGTGGTGAATTTGAACTTCTCAAAAAGCACTTGCAGCCAAGACTAGTGGGTAATTGGGTTAAGCTGGGTTATAACTAAACTAAAGCAAGCAAAATAAAGTATATGAGGCTATAAAGTAGTAAGCATGATGAGGGTGAAGGCAGGAGTAAATTAACCATAAAAGCTTTTTCAAAACTGGTTTTAAACTGTTATAGTAACTCAAGCAACCTCAGCACTCTTGAGGTATGTGTGAAGTCTCATGGAAGGTCTGTTCTAAGGGCAGCAGAGTACTACGTGAATAAGATGAACACACATGTTATAACAGGGGCTCGTTTACCTGTCCTTTAGGATGCCGTGAGTCAGAATTGACTACATGGCAGTGAGTTTTATATGGGGTGTGCATATATATATATATAGTATTATATATGTATTTAAGGTATCAGGTATGTATTTAAGGTATAAGGTATATATTTAAGGCATAGGTAGATAGATAGATGATACATGACAGATAGATAGATAGATGATAGATAGATAGATAGATAGATAGATAGATAGATAGATAGATAGATAGATAGATAGATAGATATTGGCCCTGCTGGCATAGTGGTTATGTGTTGGCCTGCTAATCTTGAGGTCAGCAATTGGATGCCATCTGGTTGCATTGAGGGAAAAAGAAAATTTCTACTCCTTTCCAAAGTTACAGTCTCAGAATCCAAAAGAGACAGTTCTAGAGGGAAAAAGAAACTTTCTACTCCTTTCCAAAGTTACAGTCTCAGAACCCAAAAGAGACAGTTCTATCTCTCTGAAAGGATCACCATGAGTCAGAATCTCAGAATCAACTTGATGGCAGTGAGGGAAGGAAGGTATACATACAACTATAACTTTCTAAGATTATATATATATACATATATATCAAACTGTTACAAATGCACATAGAATTGTATTGTGAGCATATAGTTCAATTCATTTTCACAAACTTAATACAGTAATGTTAACTAATATTCATATAAAGAAAAAACATATTGCCAGGTTGATATATCTTTATAGTCAAACTTTTATTAAAAACAATGTGATGAAAGAACAAAAGGATCGTCTAACACAAAACGTAAATTGGGAAGGAATGCTGTTGCAATTTAAAAAGCAAGCTCACAGTACATGTCAATCTGTTAAAATTTTTAATATTAGACTAGAACATTTAATGTGTGTGAGGAGGGCTTTTGACCAAACATGTTTCATAAGTATCCCAAGATTTAAATATTTGATAAATATAAAATTAAGAGAGAACAAGAAAAAACTGATGAGGTTTCTAATATTTTCACACAGCAATGATTTTCAAATGTAAGTTCAAATGTTAAAGGAAAATTACTAACCAATTTTAATAATGTTAAAATATTTTTATTCCATGTTTTAAAGAACCCAAGCACTCACATTTTAATCCCAAATGCTAATGTAATCACTTGAGTATATTGTCAAAGCAAAGATTGTGTTTCAGCTTGTCTAAGTTTATACTCAGGGGTCTCCATTTCTAATAAGCTTCCAGTTCATGCTGATGATCCTTGTTCTTAGATTATACTTCAAGTAGAAATGACCTAGAATTCAAATTGCTTTTATTCAGAGATAACAGCATGTAACCATTTTTTAATGATGTAGTTTGATAATTTCTGCACTCTCTTGGGTCACCTTTCTTTGGAATGGGCACAATTATGGATCTCTTCTTCCCAATTTCTTGGCACAGATAAGTAAGTGATGCCGGTATTTTATGAGCTTGTTCAAACAATTTAATTGATATTCCGTGAAGTCCTGGGGTCTCGTTTTCCAGCAATGCCTATAGTGCAGCTTAGAATTCTTCCTCAGGACCCTTGGCTGCTTTGCTACCCCCTGAACAAGTTGAATGTTGAACAATTTCCTTTGGTACCATGATTTCTTTTTGTGCTCCCTATGTGGTTCAATATTTTTCACATAAGAACTTTTGATATTTTGAGACATTCAAAATCTTTCTTTAGATCTTTCCATTAGAGAAATGCTGAAATATAGTTTTCTGTTTTCCTTGCTCTTTTTTCCCTCTAACTCCAAGTCTTTGCACATATGATTATAACATTTTGTCTTCCGGAAATCTTTGACAATTTTTGTTCAGTTGCTTTACTTCTTAAGTTCTCCAATTGGCTTTATAGTCAAGAGCAAGTTTCAGAGTCTCTTCTCTCATCCACTTGGCAATTTCTTCCTTTTCTGTGATTTAATGACCCTTTCTTTCTTCATGTATGATGCCTTGATGTCAGCCCAAATTATTAGAAGTTTTACATTAACAGTGGACATTTTAAGTAATATTGGGATATATTCTTCATAAAGTTTTAAGTTAGGAAAACTTTGAAATTAGGTCATTAAATGCAAAGTAAAAAAATACAGTCAGGAGGTCTCCATTTAATGTTGTTTGCAGGCTAAAGGAAAAAGAGAAAATGTTATCAAGAAGATAGATACATAAGATCACTTATCGGGCTGAGCCCCGGTGGCGTAGTGGTTGTGTGCGGGACTGCGGCCCACTGGGATGGAGGTTCAATTCCAGCAGTGGGGCTGGGCCTCCTACTTCCACCACCAGAGAGCAGTGATGACCCCCCCAAAAAAACAAAAATAAAAACAAAAAAAAGATCACTTATCATTCAGTAATTTCAATGATATTCCTGAACTAAAAATGTATGTGTTCTTTTTTGATCTACCAACATAATTCCACTATAAACACAAGCTGCCATGTAAGCCCCAGTTTCTGAATACGTAATAATAGGGGAAATCCACCCATTTACTTAAAAGAAAAAAAAACTGCCATGAAAACGTAATGTTTAACAAAAGCTAGACCATGGCCATTAAGTATATTCCCTCTCATAGTGGCAGAGAATACCCCCATGAGGTCAAGTTGACTGTCATATTTACAGAAGCAGAGTGACACTCCTCTCCTTCATAACTGCTGATGGATTTGAACCACAGACATTTTATTTAGAAGCCTAGCTATTTAACGACTCTTCCACCAGGACTCATTATTAATAATGATCATTCACTGTGACTTAGGAATAAAAGTTGCCCCGTATGTTTTGTCTCATTTCCCAAAATTTGAGTGTAATTTCAGTGTCAGTAGTGTGAACTTTCTCAACTTGTTCTTGTTTCAATAGCTCCCTTGATTTCTTGGTTTTAGAAAAACCGAACTTTCCAGTTTGGCATGTCTTGAAAAGTTTAAGATGGAAATATGTTGGGAGAAGGAACTGTTTGTATATTTTGCAATGCATGGTCACTGAGTGTGAATGAATCTGATCTTGAAATCCTTTTAATATTGTGGCACTTACTCTTGAACTCAGATTTTGGCAAGAACCCAAGTCTCAGTGCAAAGGGTGTTACACGTTTATATGCCCTTCTCCTAAGCTGAGCCACAAAACTGCTTTTGTTTAAAGAATGACTAACAGATGAGTAATGAATTCACTTACACAAAGCCCAAATTCCATTGTCAATAAGAATAGATCTGGAGTGAACAGTTTCATCTGGCAACTCTGTTAGAATTTACGTTTTCTAGTATAAGTCAGAAAACAGCTCTTCCCTTAACAAGGTCATTCTTTCTCAAGCATATGCCACTAATCCATGAAGTACTTTCATTTTTTCATATTTCATCTTGTTTGCTTTTTTAAGAGGTAGGGAGGTTATAAACTTGATTTCTCATCGTCTGTTTAACCCCAGAAACAAAACTGACGTTTTTCCCAAAAGAGAACTGCGAAGGCAATTGTGGTAAAAAAAATTTTTTTTTCCATACTAAACGTTTCTGTGGCCATGAATCTCTCATATATGTATAATGTAGGACTTATGGTCTGAGAGAATATATTTGGCTATTGGGGTATTAAATATACATGTTTAACATACCATCCTTATTTATGAAAATACCAGCAACTAAGGTAGTGGTTTCCATTGAGTTAATTCTAACTTGGGGATTCGTTGTCAGATTAGACCTGTGCTCCAGACAGGTTTCAATGCTTATATTTTAGAAATAGATAACTAGAACTTTTCCCTGTGGATACACTTCAACCAGCAATCTTTTAGTTACCAGCTAAATCCATTAACCATCAGCAACTCTCAAGAACTCCCTCAAAACTCTCATAGTTACACTAAAATAAAGAGTAGAACTGCCCCTATGGCGTTCAGAGACTATCGTTCTATACAGGAGTAGAAAGGCCTATCTATCTCATGCAGGGTGGTTGGTGGTTTTGAACTGTTGATCCTGTGGTTAACAGTAACCAAAATGTAAACACTAAACCATCAGAGCTTCTTCAGGAACTCCCTAGGTAAGGTATCAAAATGATTTCAAAAAAGGTGTGTGGGGGGTGGGATAAGGGGGTGTCTTGACCTTCTTCCACTTCATAGGGAAAGAGCGAATCAAACTCATCAGCTTCAGTTGTCCAAGGCAGATTCATAGGAGACAGAGCTCAATCATTTTACCAATCCTGACACCGACTGTTCTTCACACAGGACACTCTACATTCCAGATGAGCTTGATAATTCATTGCAATGACCACATAGAACTCACAGAAAAATATGATTATCAGGTTCATCAGGGAAGTTAATAGGTCACAATTCGCTATCAAAATGTTCTTTTTTTTTTTTTTCAGTCAGGACAACCTCTTCTCTGCCATGCCATCAAGCAGACTTCTCTGGCCCTCAGTCCCTTGACCTGACCTCTGTCCTGCTCAGATAATGTTACAAAGCTCTTTTCAGGCTGGCCAAGGGCCAACCACTCTACCATAAGCTACAAACTGAAGGCACTAACCTCTAGTTTCCTAGATCAACAAACAGGGCTCCAATAATTAAATGCTCATTGCACCCCACTCCACAAGTGAGTTTCCTACTGAAAGACACTCAGCTTTACTTGCTTCAAGGGCCAAGAAGCCCACCACTCCATCATGTACTCTGACCCTTAGTTCTGCTGCTGCCAATTCTCTGCTATCACAGTTTCGTATTCTGGATCAAGGTAGTTAGGATCTGAGGATTCCAAGATTACTCTTCACCCCTGGCTCTTCATTCTTGATGGGAGTGAGATTCCCTCCTCCTAATTTTAAGAAACAAAACAGAACACACAAAAAAAACCCAAAACTGACTGCAATCTAGTATACCCCAACTCAGCGCAAACCTACGTTGTTTTTGTTGCTGTTACTTTTAAGTGCCATCTACTCGGTTCTGATTCAAAGTGACCTTACTTACAACTCTGAATGAAACACTGGCAGGTCCTGCACAACCCCAACAATTGGCTCTATGCTTGAGCCCATTGTGGCAGCCATGGTGTCAATGCATCTCATTGAGAATTCGCAGCCCCTCTATTTTACGAAGCATGATGTCCATCTCCAGGGACTGCTCTCTCCTGGAAACATGTCCCAAGTATGAAGGATAAGGTCTCTCCATCCTTGCCTCTAAGGAGCTGTGGTAGTTACTACATAATCTGGTGTCAATTTGGGACACGGGGGAATTAAGTTTGAAGGAGGAGAGTCTAGCTTCAATTGGGTCATAGTCAATGAAGCCTCTGTGTGGGCATGGCCTTCTCCTGAGAGTTCTGGGAATGCCTGTATTTCCTCCTTAGAGGTAGGAGACGGTCAGGAGTAGAGCAATCAACAATCACTCAATGCTCTTTGACATTTTTGAATGCTCAATTTATTCACCACAAACACACATCAAACAATCTAAACATCCTACTACATCTAACCATCAAACTACAATATCATTTGAAGCAAATGTCAGGTATAGGACCAACACACTTCATTATTGTTTCAGCATCATAGTCCCAATAAGCAATGCCTTTATTGAGAGAGCAGCAGTTGGTGTCTCCTTGGTTCCTAGCTCTCTGAAAAGTTAGTGTTTCGACCCGGGTTTATACCATAGTTCACCTGGCTCCCTGACGTCATTCTGGTCTTATTGGGGTTCTCCAGACTTTCTGGGGTGGCTTCTTCAGACCATCTGTTGGTACTTGACAGTAGCTCAATTTTTCAGGAGGGTCTAAATATCACACTTTATTTTTTCTCCGAAATGGAGTTTCTTGTGTTGGCTTCTTGTAAGGTCGTTCAATGTCTTGCAAGGAAGTTCTATAATGCTCTCATCAGAACATTTCTCTCTCAGATCACTTCCTTAGAGATGCTCTTCTGACAATGCCCACTTCCTATGGGACATCCCCGAGGAGAAGCCACATAGACCTCCCCTGATGCAGCCAGAACCCTGGACCTGGAGAAGCCACGTGGAGACCCCGGCCAGTGCGGAGACGCTCACAATCTACAAGACGTCCCCCCACATGGCTTAAGATCTTGCTGCATGCAGCATCCTTAAAAGTGGTTCCTGAGTCTGAAGAGGACTTTGTAAATTGCTATCAGACATATGGGCTAATATTGGACTTCTGGGCTTGATATGGACTGGGCTGATATGTTTTCTCAATATGCAACTGCTCTTGTATATAAACTTCTTTCTAACGCCCGTGTTTGTCCATGGATTTGTCTAGTCTACCCAATCTAACACAGGAGCACTCTGGCCATACTTATTCCATGATTTATTTATTTATTTGCCATTTTTTAACAGTCCATGGTACTTACAGTTCTCTTCTCCCACACCACAATTCAAACACATCAGTTCTTTGTCAGTCTTCCTTATGTAACGTCCAACGTTCACATGCAAATCAGGATTGAAAAATTCCATGGCCTGAGTCACTTAGTCCTCAAAGTGAGGACAATACGCTAAAGAAGTTTCATGCAGCGGATTTACCCCATGCTGCCTGCTTTGATCTCGTGACTGCTGCCTCCATCAGCATTGACTGTGGATCCGCAATCTTGTCTGTCAGTTTATCACACTGTGTTGGCTGGTGGGATACCATCATGCTGAAAACTGCATCACTAGGTTTTACAATGCCAGCAGGCTCACCCAATATCAACAGGTTTCAACAGCTTTCGGGCTAAGAACAGATTATAAAGAAGGAAGTAGCCTTATAGAAAAAAGTAAGGCCTTCCTTGTGGCTTTGTAAGGCTGTAAATCTTTAAAAGAGCAGAAATCCCTGTCTCTCTCCCATCCTCATATAGGAACTAATGGGTGTGAACTTGATGCATGATCCAACTAGCCCCTCCAACTCTCGTTTGAAACCCAGCGTATGGCTGATTGACTATCTTCCTCATGAAAAGTATCTGCTCTTACAATCAGATAATTAACCCTGGTAACAATCACCCACGACTGAGCACCCCCTCCTCCCCTTCTCTTACCCAAAGCCATCAGGAAAAAGCCATTTGATGGGAGTTACAAAGACTATCACCAGAAAAGCCATGCTACTTCATCGCCTTCACCTAGTTGGGGTAAATGACCACCAATGTCTGTGTAGCACTCTCAGGTGGTCCCTCCCACTTTTGAGAAATTCTATATTTCTCCTAGAAACAGAAATACATTTCAAAAATTGATATTAATTTGCTCCCTTTTCATCCATGTGCATATCTCTAATAATGCTGCCCATGGGGAAAAAGCATCAAAGAGGTCAGGGGCAGATTTTTACCGGTTTCATAATTGCCTGATTTTCACGTTAACTTGATGTGAAATAACAATCACACTCTCATGTCTCCCTCAGTCATCTTCTTTGCCCAATTTATTTGATAGGCTTTCTTGTCTAATTTTAAACATGTTTCTACAACTTTACCATCATTTTGGGGGGTGGGGGGGACATCACTGCCCTCTGGTGGTCATGGGAGCTACCCAGCCTTGCTTCTGAGAGCCACTGCTGGATTTGAACCGCCAAGCCCATGGGCCGCAGTCCCACACTCAACCACTACGCCACCGGGGCTCAGCCTTTACCATAATTTTTTCCTCACTCCTCAGTACTACCATCCTTGCAAAACAATTTACCTTCTCATAATTACTTTATTTATTAGGTTGTGTTTCTGTAGGACAAATTTCTTGTCAACACCAGCATCCATGTAGTGTACTGTCAAGGTACACTTCATCAACTTCTGCTCTGGGTCTCCAGCCGAAGCTGTGATGCTGACAATGTTTTCTATGTTGCTTAAACCCTGTGTAGGCTGTTTCTGACTCACCCACAGTCTATTGTTGTTTCTCCATTTTTAAATTTGTCCCACAACCAATCAATCAGAAAATCATATATACTTTCTAAATATAACTCAAATTCCCTTTTATATGGTACATGGGGAATGTTTAGAAAACATGTCATTTTAGCACATACAACACAATTGAGAAAAATAGCCTTTTGTATAATCTATACATTTTTCCAAGGCCAGCATAACACAATAGTCACTAATAAAATTTATGTTTGGGGTCATAAATAGTGGATCAATGTATGAGCAAGAACATATGCCTCTCCGTTTGTTTGCCCCTATAACCACAGCACATTTAATCTCATAGTTTTTCTCTGTTCTTTGAATTCCCTGGTAATGACTCTAGCTAAAGACAGGATATTAGGTCATCCAATTATCTGACTGTGATATGTTCTACATGTTTATATTTTCAGATTTTTCACAATGATGGCAGAAAATCTACACCTGAAGGAGGTTATTATATAAAGTTTCTCCGCATTTATTAGATTTATCTATGGACCCTAATGGGTACTTTCGGTGTGGTCTTTCCTAAATTCATTTACATTCAAAGTAATTAATTGAAGTGAAGCTCTGTATTTGTACATGCGTTCTCAGTAATTACTTGAAGTGAAACACATGTACTGCTAATTTTGCATGCTGTGATTAAGATAGATGAAGACATCCATCAAAGTAGATTACTTCTTCATCAGCGAGGTGCAGAAATACCTCTACAGCTGTTTGATTCATTTTAATTGCATCAGCGTTTCTCACATCACAGATTTAAGTTAGGCACTACTTCTCCCAATGAAAGAAGATAATATTAAAACACAACAGTATGTTTATGAACATGTGAAAGAAAGATACTGCATGGAATGCTACCGGACTAATCACATTAGATTAAAGGAACAAATAAATATTAGTTGAGGGCTCTATTTTCCAACTTAGACATATGAACCAGAGCTGGGAAAATGAAAATAACCCTTCTTTCTATGACTAAATATACCCCGTATTTTTACGCTGGACACTATAACTTCTTGATATGTAAAAGGGACTTGAAATGGTGCCACTTTCCTTGTAAGATATGAAAAATATATTACTTGATCCACAAGAAAAAAGTGGTTTGCTAATTTCTCCTCAAGTGAATGTTTCTCCCTACAACAGCATAAAGTACCTACCTTTTTCCAAAGGGAAAAGCCTCACTTATTCTGCCCATTTTTGTTTAGTTACTCAGCAACACCCCTTGTAATAAAAACCTAGAGCTACAGTCCCGTAAGCAGACAGAACAGCAGAATAAGACCAGAACATTGTCTCAGAATAATGGATGATTTGACATAAAGTGAGTTTTTGAAAGCCAAAGTGACCATTTCAGGAAATTCATTCTTTCATGGTTCATTGAGCCCTGAGGAAGGTGAACTGAATGAAATGAGAGTATGTCAGGATGGGATGTTTTATGGCTGTGAGCCATTTCTTGGAGTATCAAAGCCTTCTACAAGCCCCATTTTTTTCCTCATCGCATAGGTCTCAAGGTACATCTATTTAGCTTCATCTGCAAGACTGAAGAAAGTGCAAAACTGTCAACTCAAATGAGACAGAAGTAGGAGGCTGCTTCAAATGTTTGTGGAAATTTTGATTTAAAAGATAATGGGATTTTCTCTGACCTTTTTGAAACCCCTCATGTAAATGAATATTCATAAAAACTTGAGCCTACAATACTTCCTTCCTTTCTAATTATATTGGTTCCTTCTGTTGTGCACACAGGGTCGCTAGGAGTGGAAACCAACTCGGTGGCCGCTCACAGCACCAACAATCTCATTAGGGAGGGAGCCCAGGTTGTGCTCTGCCTAAGTGCCCAGTTGGGAACAAAAGCTCAGACGGTCTTACCTGCAGGAGAAAGTGATGGCGGGCAACTTCCAAGGATTTGACTCCATGTTAATATTTTTCTCCAATCTGTGATGTATTCTTAAATATGCATTCTACTCCTTTTTTATTCCTCTCCATGTCTTGACTCTCAGACCTCAGAGATCTGTGGTCCAGAGCAGTTCAACTACAAGTGCAAGGAGAAGGAAACAGGCAGATCTTTATGACAGGAAAGCTGAACCTACACTTATGATGGACAAGCAAGTATTTATAGCACTAAATACAAGCAACCTAGCAAAGCACTAGGCAGTAATACTGAAAATGACATGTATTTCATGATTAAAGAATAGAATATCTCTCGGCTTTATTATAAGTGGCAAAGGAAAATTTAATCAAATGGTAGCAACAATGATAAATACATTCAGGTATCTGTATGAGGTTATGTATAAGATAGGGAAGCCAAAAACAACAGAAAAATAAATACACTGTAAAACAGTAAAAATACTACTATCATGCCTCACCTAGCTATGTAGTTAGGTCCCAATGGTTAGGTTGTTATATAAAAATCAGTGCTATGGAAAAAGGGAAACAAAATGGAGACGACTCTATCATTACACAACTGCCAGATTACACTATTAAATTACTGCTCAGTTACATCATTGAATCACTGTCAAGTTGTATTATAACATAACTACCAAACCAGTAAGAATTATGGCCCAGTAAGGTTGATGCATTACCGTAACAATTACAACTAGCTTTACTCTCACCCTGCATCTTGTCATTAATTACTATCAGATGTATATTGTTCATGTACAAAATCCTGGGATAGTAGATATCTCACTACTGTTGCAAATGCAAAATTTAAACTAATGAGATAGTTGATAAGCAACAAGCAGGTATATTGAAAATTTTAATAATTGATGTGGAAAATATTTGTAATGTGCTAAATTTAAAAAGAAAATTATAAAGCAATGTCCATATCATAATCCAATTCTAATAGAAAAATGATGCAAACAGGTTCTAGAAAAATTTAAGATAATAGCCAGATTGAATGATGGGAATGCATTCATGATTTTTAATCAACCCTGACCTTTCTAGCTTTTCAACAGAAAACACATATTACATAGATAAAAGGTGTTTTCCATACCATGTATGAGACATTGAGTTAATTTTCACAGTGGGCCAGATGTAATTCAGTCTCTTCCACTTTCCCAATGAGATATTGCTCAGTAAAATGTCTACAAACACCACAATGTGATTTGTAAACACACATAAAATTACCACTAAGATGCTTCACCAGCTTAGTATCTCTTGATGGAATTACTTCTAAGGACAAAATGAGTGAAATAAATGGAGAGCTATTACAAGCCAACTCCTATCCAGACTCTGTCCTCTCTACTCTCTACTCTCTCCGTCCTGGGGCAGCCACAACAGGAACACAGGGGTTAGGTTAAGATGACCAAAACTGTCATTGATTCACCCCTTTTCCCAATGATTTGCAAAAACAGAGCTCACAGTAATTCTGGAAGGCCAGAGTCACAAGATAATAGTAAGTGGGGAGGAAACAGCAAGACTACTTAGAGCATGAGAACTGGAAATACCAAGAATGAATTTAAATGACTATCTCAACACATCTGAGTATTGCCTGCCTTCTTTAGGGAGAAAGTCAAAGTGGAACCAAAGACAGCTTTTCCTTAGAAAAGGAAAGCAGACCAGTGTTCCTCTCCTGCTCACTAGCTTCTATTTTTTCTTAAAATAACAAGACAGAAAGTTTACTATTAGTTTTATTGTGAGACGAACAAAAATGAGAGGAAATATTAAAATCACAAAACAAAACTTGTTGTTGAGATGATTCTGAATCACACAACAGAGATGGTGACATTCTGAATCACTATAATCAATTGTGAGGAGCACTCATGACTTGGGGCTTAGTAAAGTGACCAGATTTTAACACTGGTAAAGCAGGACTCCATTGACTGGTGTGGGGGGTGTTAGAGGCGTTATATTACCCTCCCGTTCTCCCACAGTTTCCTAGCTTGTTGTGCATTCTTTCCAAACATTGGGACTTTTTCAAAATGCCACACGACGTGGGAAAAAAATGAAGTCAGGACTGTCCTGCCAAAAGCGGGACATCTGGTCATTTTGTTGGGCTGCTCACTGCAAGGCTAGAAGTTCAAAACCACGGATTGCTCTGCAGAAGAAATGAGACCCTCTACTCTCATGAAGAGTTAAAATCTCAGAAACCTAGAGTTGCAGTTCTACCTTCTCCTACAGCAGAGGGTCTTTATGAGTCACAATCGACTTGATGATGTCAAGTTTTTGAGTATAACCAATTTTAGCACTGCAATTAATAACATCCATTGTAAATGTCAAAGATCAGTTAACCATGTGACAGCATCAGTGGTGGATGACATAGTACATGTTTATATAAATACAGTTCCATTTTTAGACAAATGGCTTCTTTATTAACTAGTGGTTCTGGTATCTCTTGAGCCAAAGGGATAAAATTAAAATTCCCATTACTTTTTAATTTTAGTCTCAATTGCTCTTTAAAATGTTTTATGATTGATGAACAGCATAAGTATGACTGATCTAACAATGCATTTTATGATTGATTTATTGCAGCAAATACATAAGTACAAAAACAAATAGAGCCTGTTGGAAGTGCCTCCCAGACCTGCGCTCCCACGGTCAAGTTAGAGATTCGATGACTGTTTAGTTTATCTTTGCCATGAGTTTCTCAACTGCTCTAAAAGTGGAAAAACACCTGTAACTATGCAGACTTCTCAATACCATGTCTTCATATAGTGTAAAGTTTAATTTTTTTGTTTTATTAGATAGAGATTTACTTAGGGTGATTCATATGTTTACGCATTAGCCTATCGAATAAAGACTGGTGATTCAGACTCTTCAGAGGCACCTCAGAAGGACAGCCTGGTGGTCTGCTTCCAAAAGGGCCTGGCCTGGCACAGCTGAGGGAAGAGTTCTTCTCAGACTACACAGAGTCACCATGAGTCAGAATCGCCACCAACAGTAACAACAGTGATTTAGGAGTAATGGTTGTAGAAACCCTCTTCTTTAGAATGTTTGATTTCCTCCTTACAATCCTGCTATATATGGTAATTCTACCTGAACTCTATTTGGCGTACACACACACACACACACACACACACACACACACTCAGAGCTTTCAACCAAAGACAACAATCTTTCAATTTGTACCAAATAGGAATTTAAGTGCTGTTAAATCCGTTGCCAGCTAAGGATAAGCATAGATAAAGGAATATTGATCTGAATCACTTTCCACTAACTACTGGGGAACATTTGTTAATTTTAAACAGAACAGTTTTTTGCTGCTAATCTAATATGCATACTTTGTAGTATGCAATTAGGCCATTATTAAGTGTGGCATCCTATGTCATGCACAGATTACTAAATATGCATCCTGTTAGAGCAGTTGGTGACCTCAAAGAGGATGAAATGTTTTTTCCGTGGAACAAGCAGAAAAGTCAATTAGGCTAGGTGTGTATCAAATAGCCTTTGATTTGATGCTGGATATTAATTGTTTTTAAGTGTGTGAATGTTATGTTATTTAGCTTGTCTAAACCACAAATGGCTCTAGGCAAGACCTCATGTCATTAACAATGAGACTAGCACTAGAGGAAAATTCAAAAACACTCCTGGGGATTGTTTGTACTGTTTTCTTGTTTTCTTTAGGGGGAGGTGGGGTTGTTCCTGTTCTGTGGCAGAGAAGACAGTTTAAAACAGGTCTGCATGAAAAAAAAAAAGTGACTGACCGCAGGTTGTGACTCTGCTTCTGCATCGGAGGCTTCTACAATTCTGTCTCAGCACCAGGGAGGTTTCTAACGGTCCCCTGCTGACTTCAAATGTGTTCACAGCCTGCACGCAGCAGCCACAGTGGAAACTTACTGGTGTGATAATAATCACTTAGAGTGAGACTGTGGTGCAGGCCCTCCTCTCCCCACCCCCTGGCCAGAAATCCCCCGGAGTAAAAGTGTTATCCCCTGGGGAGACAGAGAGAGAAGCAAAGAGATGAAAACAGGTGGACCTTTCTCTGACACATTGAAATAACGGTGCAAACCCCCAGTCTCTCCTGAGAGCCTCGGTGTCCACCAGCAGCCCAAGCACAGAGGGTCGTGAGCACGTCGGGTCCTCTCAGTCCACAGTCTCGAAACATTCATGGACGATATTGATAATATAGAAAAAGGCATAACCTGGGTTAGAAAGAGAGCGAAACTCTGGAGGGATGATGGAGTGAAGAATGGTGTGGCTGTATTAATAAAGAAATAGGCCTGGACTGATATGGTCCTTGGGACTTCCTTTGGAACGTGGGGTGAGGGGCAGAATAGAAACTTCATTTTCCTTTTGCCATTTCTGCCTTGTTTGCATTTGTTAAAAATCACCAGAAATTATTACTATCATTATTAACCATCTTATTATTGCATCTTTCTCCTTTCTTTCTTTCTCTCCTTCTTTCTTCCTTCCTTTTGCAGATTGCATTGAACGATTTCCTCTGATGAAGGGGAATTGTATTCTCTGATGTGTTTGTACCAATGTGAGGCGTCAATAAATAGACATCATAAAATGGCCCTCAGGAACCTGCAGCTTACAGATCATTAAGCTAACGAGGGCAATTTGTACTTAAATTCAACATTAGTATACCACTTTTCAGATGGCCAGGGGCTTTTTCCTCCTGAAGACCACATCTCATGCAACAGCAAGCGTCTGAGGTGGACACATCACCAGCCCTCCTTCCATGCAGTCACTATTGCCACCCTGGAACCCTGCCGCGGGTTCCTGAAGCTGTCCAGTTTTACAGGAGCAAGCAACCTCATCTTTCTGCGGGCAAACAGCTAGTGCATTTGCACCGCGGATCTTGTGGTTATCAGCTCAAAGCCCAACCTTTTATGGAAGAGTAGATTAAGATATGGTGTGACCAAGGCCCGGATCAAAGATCAACTGATAGAAGCAGGAAAGACAGGGCCAGGGACTGGGTGTTCTAGCACAAAAGTCAAACACTTCTCCCCCCAAAAGCAAATTCGTCACGGTGTTGCCTGACCCAAGGAGGTGTTCACAGAGCTCACGATTGCCTCAAAGGCTTGTAGGCTCATCAACAGTAACAAAAAGGAATATAACTTTAAAAGGAATAATATAGTACGCAAGAAATCACTACACAAGATAAATATTGTTGCCACATTTTGCTGAGATATCATAAAATTACCTTAAACCCTTCTCTAACAGACTCTGAAACGCTAGTACGTCACCAATATACATGATTCGCTCAGAAGGTGGGGGCTTTTTTGTAAGGATTAACCATGAGAGGAGAGAACAGGAGAGCAGCGCTAGTTCTCACACAGAGGAAACTGGAGACGGGCTCTCCTAAATCAAGTAGTTCGGCGATGCTTTTACATAGGATTCCTTTTCACTCTATTGAAATACCCATAAGGTGGGAACACAGCGTTCTGGTAACCTGACAGCATGTCCAGTCTACAGAGGCAACTGCCAGTACGGGAAAACTAACCTGCTGCTGGTAAATGGGCCCCAATTCTTTGCACAATTGAATGACTCACTGCCCGGTCCTGTGTCATTCCCACGATCATTTATGAATCAAATTGTTACTAGAAGTCTAGGCGTTTTTTTCTGGTCCATCTTAGTCTAAATTTCTGTTCCAACAGGTTCAGCATTGTTGGAACACCTTCCCCAGTAAGCAAGTTCCATTCTGGCTTACTTGTGTCGATGTACTCATCTGTATACAAGTTGGCATGGGATTCGCACTTTCGCATTGGAACTGTCCGGGAAAGTCAGAGGGCAGCTTCATCAGGGACATGTCAAAAATCACCCGTCCATTGTTTCAAGTTTATGGAAGGGTAAACTGAATCAGAACATCTGAGCCTGAAACGCTAGCATGTGTGCACGCATGTAGGGATGGGTGTGTGAGTGTATATATATATATATATATATATATATATATATATATATATACCTATGTGGATGTATAATATATGAATCCATTGAAGAGATAATTTCAGAATCTCTATCCCATTGATCCATTTCCAAAAGGAGAACTGAGATTCTCTACCTCCAATTATCCATGCTATTAAACACCGTCTGTCTGTTGGTATAGGCTTTAGGTGACCATGGCAGAGAACGTGAGCATTTGCTCTCTATCTTCTGTCAGTGTGCAAACGTTTTGTTTGGTCATGTTTTATTTCACAAAAAGTGGGAAGAAAACAAAAAAATGTCAAAAGAGAAAATTCTAATGAAATGAACACTAATCCTATTTATCAGCATGCAGATGTAGACCCTCTTTCCTATCACCAAAGCATTTTGTTAAAAGAAGTTTATATGACCTAATAGTGTAAACTCTGTGGGTGTGTTTTCTTCAAGAAAATGCAGGGACATGTGAATGCTCCATCATCACTCCAAAAGGTCTGTCGGGAAGGAGAAGGAATTCATTTGATAAATGTATAAGGAGTAGAGGTATACACATATTAATAAGTTAACAGGAGTCTGTAGCTGGGCCAGGAATAGAATCCAGGTTATGTATTTTTAGACTAGTGCCTCTTTGATTTTCATGCACAATGTGAGTCATAGCCATATGCTTGAAAAGGGCACTGTTTGCAACAGGCTGGATAGCAGGAAAGAGAAGTTGTGTCACCCTAGAAAGGCTTAAAGATGGGCATGGCTTGGGCATAGCTGTTTGAGGAATCATCATTTTTAAAATTTCTAGAAATTCCTTTGCATTATCCCTCCCCCTGCAAGCTCAGCCTACCACCTTCCTTCAGGCTAAGAAAATGCATCATTCATAAGCACATTGAATAATGGGTTATGCATTGGTGCTAACACTAGGGTACATAGTTAGACCCTGCTGGGGGGTGGGAGGATATGACGATTACAAGATTTACAAACTTGGACACCTAAAGAGGCCCTTCTATTCTGCCCTCTCTAATTACTAGGAGTCAGGACAGACTTGGTGGCAGGTCACAGTGACAGCAAATACTTAATACATTCTAGGTACTAGATTTGCCCCTCACCACCAATGATTTTACGTAGTGGTCACAATTACCCAACAAATAGAGATATTGTCTATTTTTTAGGTTGGCAAAATGAGATCCTATGAATTACCAAAGTGAAAGCTTGAATTATTTGGAAACATTCCTGCAAAGAGGAAGGTGGAGTGCTGATAATTCAGCATTTTCTGTTCGAATTTGGGTTTCCTTCAAGTTTCTTGAGATGATCAGCCAAACAAGGACAAGAAGGTATACTCAGTTATGGTGATTCATGTTTTCTAACTTAAGTTAGAAAAGAAAATGTGAAGGAATCTTTTGAACATAAAACGCTAAGGAATCTGTTGAACATGTTCTTCGAAGGGAAAAATAGAGATCCTGCTTGGTAAAATAGAGGCTTGGCAAAAAATGATTAAGGCAGTGGCTGCAACAGTGGTGGGGATAGCGTGCAGGACTTGGCGGTGTTCCCTCTGTTGTGTCTCTCTGTGACTGGGGACAGACTCAATGGCACCTGGCAATGAACAGCACCATTTTGAAGGGAGCAGATCACTGAGCCTTTCTCTGGATGAGCTGCTGGTGGAATCTGAACCACCAACTTTGCCCCCAAACCTTGTGCTGCCAGAGTTCCCTGTCCCCTGTTTTACTTTAGGCAAATTACATTTATGGTGTCCTTTTTCTTCTTTAAAGCCAAGATATTGATTGTCTCTATCTCACAGAGATGTTGTAAGAATAAAAGAGACAAGCAATAGTGTAAATGTTTAATACAATATGAGATAGCACATAGTCAGACAGTCACACAAACCCGCTGCCAAGCTCTCCATTAGTAGGTTAACCACAGTGACACCGAGAGTTGCCCTCTGATAAATAGGCAAAGGGAAACCATTTGAGACCTTGGGACGAGTTTCATTACCACTGAGGCCTCCAAGATGGCAGAGTCTTCAGTCTGGTCTCATACCCCAAACACCTCACCACATAGTACACTAACGCTCAGTTTGCTATCATAAAGGCTCACAGCACATTTTCCTGAGTCCAAGATCGATTTTCAGTCATTAAAACAGCTATCAGAGCCATGATGACTCTATGGATTAGGTCTATTTTGTAACACTTGAGGTTTCCACAAATTGTCAAATTAATGTCCATCGATTTTTTATTTGTTGTTAATAGCTAACACATTATCAATGTGTTAAAAGATATCATAGCTTTCTGAGTTTACTCATTAATTTTTAGCATAATAGCAGGGGCAAAGATACTGTCATTGCCATTGAAAAACATACAAAAAACAAACCCATTGCCATGAAATCAAACTGACTCGTAGTGACCCTGTAGGACAAGGTAGAGCAGCCCCGTAGCATTTCTGAGATTGTAAACCTTTGTGGAACTCAACTGTCCCCTCTTCTCCCAGCGAGAGGGTGGTGGGTTCCCTCTGCAACCACTTGATTAGCCAGCAAGTTCTGAATCACTGTGGCCCATGTCACAGAGGAAGAAAGGGTTAAAAAGGATGAATACTTATTTTCTAATTTAATAAACAGAAGATTAGGGATAAAGTCAGGACTCAGATCCAGATATTCCAGCCACAGAGACCATGCTTTGAAGCACAGAGAGATTAAACAAAGGCCTGGGATCTACACCCATCTCTACCCTGCTTCTTACTGTGCTGTGTATTTGATTAGTTCCACCATTCTGCTTCACACACTCCAATACTGGCATCCTCAGACCTTGAGACCTTTTTTCTTAGGGCTAGGCATCATAAGGCTGAATCATGGAAGAGGATAAAGGAACACCTTGACTTTTCATTACCTGACAAGACTCTTGCTTTGGGATTTCAGCATTAGTGAATTTTCACACCTGATCATCCCATTTACTGCTCTGTGCTCCTTATGTCAAGTCAGCACATTATCGACATCCTTTGAGTATTAAAAACTGAAAAACAGTGACCATAAAATTTGATTTCGCTCATTAAATTAAATGTAAGATAAAAATCCTGCATAAATGAAATTTATTGTGAACTGTTTTTCACAGGAAAAGTAATATATTAAGAAGAGTATAGTTCATTCAATGAAAGCACTTCAATATTAAAAGTAAGTCTCCAGGTTGGGCTGTGTGCAGGATCCTGATGCTATCACAGTCTAGGGCTCTCAGGAAAGTGTTTGTCTGAGTTTTTGCCCACAGAGCTCATGTAAAATAAGATTTTTTTCTAGGTCTACAATGACATCTGCAATTAGTTTCTCACAAATAGAGGGATTTTCTGTGAGAAAGATTACAATTAAGCAGTCTTAGAAAATGACCACATACACATAGAGATAAATGCTTGTGAAGAGAGCATGTTTTTTTGTAACCACATTGAATGACCAGAAAGAGTCTACAGGAACCTAAGCATGCATGTCTATTTACTTCCCAGAATTGTAGGCATGTAGTCTTTTTCAAAACGTATCCTATGCCACAAGATATTATTCAGTACTCTAATATAATCAGTGCATATTAATCATCTGTACATACAAGCAGTGAACAATCTATATTGATAAGTACTTTGTTTCCTAGGTTAGAGTCATTCTAATAATTTTCACTGAATTCAAGTTTTATTTTTATTAGATCTTATGGTAAAAAATTGGAGTTTCAGACTATGTTACTTTTTAATTTTTACTTCATTTGTTAATAATTTATTTTTCTTACTTCCCAAAGGACATGCAGTGAATTTGCAGTAGTAGTGAACCAGGGATATCCTCTCAAAACCATGGGTAAGGACTACTGTAGACTAAAAACTTCCTTCTTCCTTCCATAAATAAGAAGTTGACTCTCTCTGCTCTCCTGCCTGAGAAAATATCCAAATAAAAAACCCCAAATTCATTGCTGTCAAACTGATTTAGACTTACAGTGACCTTCACACTATCACTCTGTTTTAAGACAATAAATCTTTCTAGATTCAGATTGCCAGATCTTTCTCACCTGGAGGGTCTGGTAGTTTCAAACTATGTAACTTTGAGTTACCAACTGAGCATGAAACCATTCCCCCAACAAAGCTCCATAGAATCTCCACAGGTGCTTATATATGTTCAAAGGGTCAGTCTTGGTGGTATTATCTCAGGACTCAAATCTACTCCCTCGAGGCTGGAGGAATCATAATCATAAACACGTCTCCATGGTGGATGCTTAAAACATGTTATTTTATACTCTTTCCTAAAGTCTCCATACACCAAAGCTTGGTGGATTTTGTGGAAGACATGTTTCTATTTGTTCTCATATGGCTTCTCATATGACTGATTCTAAGTATGTTTTACTTGCCTGTGGAAAACTGACCAAGGTTTCAAATAAAAAATACAATCACCCCCATTATAATTTTCTGAAAACTTGATAAATGAAACACTCTCTCATTGTTATCCTTGGTTTAGGTTGCTGGTGTCTCAGCTTGTTAGATTGCCTCCCATCGCCTCTCCCTAGATTGGCAGGGTTCCGTTCCATGATCCCGTGGTTTCAGCATAGTCATTCTAATTCAACTGGCTGCCTAGTTTAAGCACCTGCTCACTATCCTATTTCTAAGAAGATTCTAGGTCTTCACCGCTATACAGTGTCAGTCAAGTCCAGCCCAGTTCACACCCACAGATTTCATCTACTCGAATTTCAGGTTGAAGGGGTCTTGTTACTTGATCCTTTCCTGTCACATACCCTTGGAGTGGTTTAATCAACTCCCTCACCATCAGGTTTTAACTTTTCCTCACTGATAGCCTTTTGCCAAAATACATACCACATACATTGATTTAGCTTCCTTGAAAACCATTATATATATTACGTTTGTTACTGTTATTAGCCTTACTACTTTTCATGCATCACCCTTCATTTTAAACTTTGGCCCTTTGGACATTATCTTGAGAGTTAGCAGCACTTAACTATGTGGCCTTTTTCTTGTGTCTTGACAATTTAAAATCTGATCTTGACAGTTATTATGTGAGTAGTTGCACTGGGCTTTTTTCAGCATTTTTCTCTTTATTTTATTTATTTTCATTTAGACAATATGCAAATGCATAGACACCAATATCCCTAGTAACTTTCTTTACCTTTTGCTGAATTAAATTATCCATGGTATGAAAGAAGAATTTACCAGATGCCCAGTCTTCAAGGATTGAGTTTTAGTTATACACACACACACACACACACACACATACACTTGGGGTCCATTCTTGTCAACAGGATTAGGTAAATATAATCTACTCACTTTCATCGGCCAGGTTCTCTCCAGTACACTCCTAATGAACTAATAATTATTTAAGCATCTTCATTATGCTGGAAAAATGTGTTTGATCTCATTTAATCTTCACAACAATGCTATGATAGAGTATCATCATCCACATTCTACAGATGAAAAATTTGAAGCACAGAGAGATTATTTAAGTGGCACCATCAGGATAGGAGTCCAAGCAATCCAACTTCAAAGCTTAACCTAGTCACCACTATGATAAACTGCGCGGTTCTGTTTCTAAGCTCCTTTTAGCTCCACACAAACAAGCTCCACAATCTATAGGTTACCGCATAACTCTATTCTACCTTTCTTCATAAAATTTGTGGACCTTTTTTTAACCTAGGATAATTATATTCTAGTATAGAATATTCCAAGTGGATTTCCTACTTCCTCGTCTACGGGGTCATATATTCTTTCTTAAACTCAACTTTATTTATTAAGTTATTTTTTTCCAGTTGCTCTGGCCCCTGAATTATGGGCAAGACAAAAAAATGGAGTTGACCCAACCAGATTATGCCAAAGCACTTTCCTCAAAAGTATACTAGATTGCGACAAACACAGAGTGACATATCCTTTTATAGCTTATACCCCATAACATATTCAAGTGCAAAATATTCATTGAAAGAAGGACCATCTGTAAGAATAAAGCTGGAAGAGCTTTGAGAATTTATCTAATCCAATGTCTCATTTGAGAAATATATGCATATATGCTATATGATCTGCCTATAGGCCTGTTGGGTATGTAAGTAGAAGACTGCTAATCCCACAATCCTTTCACAAGAAAGAGATAAGGCTATCTGATCCAGTAAATATTTACAGGTGGGGGAAATACATGCAGGATTGCTGTGAGTCAGAATTAACTTCATGAACGTGAGGTCAAAATAGCTATCTCTTAGTTTTTATAGTAAGAGCTTGAATCTGTGTTCAATAATTAAAATAATGTTTAGTTTTAATTTTACATTATTTATCTATCACCTTATCTCAAATTGAAGATGTAATAAATTAAAAAGGGTCATTTATGTAATTCTATGTTATATTCTAAAGGTACAGTTCCTTGGAATATATGCATTGCGACAAACTCAGAAGGTGTAAAAAGACAAGATATGTGATCTAAAAACTTCTACTTTTATTAGACAACATGTTCTGGAAAATGTAGATAAAAGCAGTGCACATAAAACTTTTGTAGCATATGTTCACAGTGTTGATGAGTTGTTCATATTTTTGACATTTAAAAAATGTCAAATATAGGCAAAAAGTGAATAAAAAATAAAACACCACTTCTAAAAGCAATCTCTACACTAAAGAAATATCCATTTAGTGTAAAAGCCTCTATCCATTTATCATTACTTTTTACCCTGGAAAATATAACAGATTTCTTGACTCATCCTAGTAACATTGCATTTGATAAAGGTATACAGCAGTTACTTGTGGTAATTATACATGCAATTCATTAATTTACTTTAGTTGTTATTTAAGGACACATGAAAAAGAAATATTCTGGTTTGGGCTGTAAGCATGGATTTATGAGACAACAAAACATTAAGAAAGAAAAAGTTTTCAAAATCTGTGATTTGATGATAAAAATCTGCATACGTAGGTCAGCCTTGATATGCAGGAAGTCTGAGAATATTAAAAATTGTGCAAAAAAACTCTGGAGTTTCAAATGTGATGTATTTTTAATTACAACCAAACTCATATCCATTCATGCATCTAATCTTCATATTAAAAATAAAATTCAAAGGTAATGTAGAAACAAAATTTCATTGTATATCATATACTTCATTTACAAGAATATAAATTTTCAAACAGGTGTTTGGGATAGTTTGACAATAATAGAATGGAAAGTAATGATCTCAACACAAAGGCGGTTGTTTCTTTTCTTTTCCCTTTTTTTAAGAAAATATTCATCAACCTCTCACCCAAGTGTCTTCTTGAAGGTACGATAATAGAGTGAGATTAACTTTTGCTATCCTGTTCCACAAGAGAATGATGCCTTCTTTTTAGAACTACGGTTTCAAGCTTGGAAAATATGCTTCAGTAAATGAATCTTTTACACCTTTAAACAAAAACTCACTTAATGTTGCGGTCATTAAAACCAAGATGGCTTATGCTTGGACAAGCTGAGCACTCCACTGAGAGGAACATGGGTCAGGATCAGAACTGCTTGGCTCTAGGCCCTCCACACTCTCTCTGCTCTACAATGCTCTCAAACATAAACCCAAGGTGATTCTAACTGTACAATCTTCATTTATCATTCTACCTTCTGCTATGTTTCCACACCCTCGTTTTATTTTAAAAATAGATTTGAGGTCGATTTAACAAAGAAAAGCACTAGAAAGAAATGTGGTTGAAAGTTAAGTGAGAAAAACAAAACAAAGAGGTAAGCAAGGAGGGTAAAAATACGATGCCGTCAGAGAAACAATTGGCAGACAGCTTAAAGAGCCGTGTTATTGGGGGTAAGCTTTTTCATAACCAGTGACTCATCTTAGTGTGAATTGATATTTGCTGTAAGAATGGAGGGGTGAGGGGTGACCCATATGACTGAAGGCCACAGGGTACTTAGGACTCTTTAATGGGTCTACAATTTTGTCTCACTGACATATACCTTGAAAGGAAGGAGCAAAATATCTATAATGTGGCCCGTGTTTTTCAGCTCAGCATATGTACAAAATCATCATATACACTTAAAAGCAGAGGCTCATCATTACAAAAGCTAGAGAAATGATTCAATAAGGTTGATGCAAGAAACAATCTTGTACAATATTTGCTTCCTAACCCTACCACAATTAAACCACATGGGGTTGTCCTACTCGACTAGTGCTTGCGAACTAGCATAGTTTCACTTTTTGCCACTCTTCATTTTTCGCCCTCACGGTGGAAGTAGTTTTCAATGTCTTACAGATGGGTTTCTTTCCCTTTCAAAATGAGCTTCGCTAATGTTAGCACTAGAAACTAGTTCCATAGCAACTGTTAGAGAAGCTTTTACATGGACACAAATTTCTAGAGACATTATGTTAGTGGCACAATAGTACAAAGAAACTTACACTAAAATTATCTTTTGCATCTGCTAAGAGAAATGGGAATACTTCAAAGATCTTGAGGGCGTTTCTTAAGAACTCTCTCTAGGTCAATTAACTTGTATTATTTTGCTAGCAAGCTAGTGTCCTTTTAAAGCAAGATTCAGAGCCTGGAAGTGACACTAACCTTTTTAGATAAGTGATTTAAATGATCGTGGTTTTCAAAGGATAAAAAAAGTATAATTTCGCCACTACATTTTGTAATTTCCTTCCTCACATATAAAATAATTTTCTTCCTCTAAGAAAACCTGCTGAGTTAATATGGAGGAGACTTCCACCATAGACACTAAAAATCACAGTCACCTTTACAGTTTATGAAAAGGAAATCAAATTCTATTTTAGTGAAGTTTTCCTAATGCTTTTTGACTAATAATATTGAAGAATCGTGATATATTTTAGGAGATATCCATTCTAGTAGTAGTCATTTTTCTTTGATGTCAAAGAGAGACAAAGGATTGAAATATAGAAGATTTATAATGACATATTATAGACTCACTTGGAAGATGTTAGATTTTTTATTTTCTCTGAAACGACATATAATGAAGTTTTATCAACTTCCTTTTATTAAGGCTAAAAATATATCCTATAATAGGATCATAAACATTTAATGAAACTCACAGCTGTACTGAATTTTAAAATCAGGTGAAGCTGGACTAGTAATTCATAGAAAAGTAAATCAGTATAATTCATATGAGTTTCCAAGCCAGATTGTTTTAATTTAATATATCTCTTTTAACCTCTCTCCTGATGCCTACACACATTTTTCCAACTTTCTAAATGAACCTAAGTATCTAAAATGAGTTGATTATCTTCTCTAGCACATTTGGAAAGCTAAACTGTTTCCGTAGAGAATCTCAAACACAAGAAGCGAAAACAGGATGACTAGCCTTCCTTTTATTCTTCCTATTCTTTTCTGGAATGAAAATGAAAATTCTTACCATTTCTGCTTGAAATTGGGTTCCCAGAAATAGAACATACCATGAGGATTCATATGAATGTGATCACTGTGCTATTTTTCTAGGAAAACCTGGTAGGGGCATAGTTGTCAAAGTTGGACTAGTAAGGCAAGGAGGCTATGCAAAGGCAGGTTTTCAAGCAATGTTTCATGAGGGGTGATTTTGACTCAGTCCCCAAGAGGGTGTCTGAAAACAGGGTAGGTCACCTTTAAGATGAATACCTTTGCATACATCAGTCATTGGTTACAGACTGCTCCTTGAACATTTAAATACCCAGGTATTTCTAACAAAGGAGCTTCTGGAAGCTTGAGGTCAATTTTACAAAAGGAGACATAAAAATCATTATTTAAGTAGGAAACCAGCATCCATGGAAATTTAAAGAGACCCAAGCAAATTCCATCAGGGTGGTCTTTACGCTCCAAGTTCCGTGCTGTTCACTACTTAAGCTTGTACATACAAACCATTTTCCCTTTCATTATGCATATATTTTTGTCCCCATATTTCTTATGTGTGCATTCCGGGGTTCCCTACTACTATAACATTGATTCTGACCCCCAGTGACCCCAGAGAACAAGGAAGAACTACTCTTTTGATTTTTCTAAGACTGTGAATCATTATGGTAGCCGCCAACCTCATCTTCCTCCAAAGGAGCAACGGGTGGGTTTACACCACTGACCTTCAAGTTAGTAGACCAGTGTGTAACCCGCCACACCATTCTGTGCTTTCATGAGAAGATGAACTGCTGAGAGCACCGAGCACAGTGCAAAGCTGAAGTTCTCTCCCCTTTGTTTCACAGGTTAATGAGATCCATGGATGTAGTGATACTGAACAGCCTGGGCTTTTCAAACTTCAATTTGAATGTCTTCGCATTTCCAGAATCTCCTCCTACCTCAATTACAATTGGATGTCACCATATAACCAAGCATCCAGGTGCTAAAGCATCACCTAGCAGTCAAAGGACTGTTTCTTCTACTGAGTTATCATGGACCTCATCTCATCTATCTTCGTAGTCTAACAAGGCTGCTTTAGAAGATGCAAAGGATGTGAGCAAGAGAGTTTTCACATGGGAAGTGCTAAATCTTTTTTACTATTAGACATTATTAGAAGAACTACCCATAGGTATATGCTGCTACTATTTGAAACAACTATCTTGATAAAATTTCTTAGTTAAGTGCAGCAGCAGCAATGTATTATAGGGTGGGGGCGGGATGAAGAAATCTTACCAGCAAGCTATGGAGACCTCTATACATGTGGATATTTGAGTTCTAATTTCAATTCTGTCATGGACTTCTCATGAAAATCGGGATAGCCCTTTCTAGCGCACAGCCCTGTTTCAAATACAGTCCTCCTCTTGACTTGCAGAGCTTGTAACATAACCAAGGATGGAACCTGCCGTACGGAGGAACATCCTCCTCCTGCTTTCCTCATGCGACGTGTAAATAGAGAAGATAGTGTTGAAGCAAGTTTCTGTCAGGAAAGGTGAGTTGGCTAAATATATGCATCAATATTTGTGACAAGAAGACAAAATATTCTGCAACAAGGAGGCAGTTCCGTCTTGCTTCTTGGAATGCTGACACTCTATTTGACCCTGGAAGAAACTAAATGGAAAACAACCAGTTATTTTAAAAAAAAGAAAGAAAGAAAGAAACCGGAAAAAAAGAGAGAAAAGATTAGCACTGCAGCTTCTGGTGACTCACTCAGCTGTTCAACTTGCTCAAACTGGTTCGGGTTGTTCCTTTGTCTGTGGTCTCTACCTGTGGCTTCTCTCTTTTCATTTTTCATCATGTAGGCAGATTTGTGCTCCTTGGTTGATAATTCCTCCCAAGAACCAATTCTAAGTATTTATTTTATGAATCATAGAGCCTGGGCATGGATGAGTAGAAACACTGCACTAAAATATCACAGCATCAGTTTCATAGGGCCTGATCTAGATCTTGCTGAGCATGAAAAATACTTCATTTATTTTACTAGGTGTGATGTCTATAACCCCATTAAAATAGAATTTATCTGACTTTAAACCATTTGATCATAGTTCCTTTTAAATAATTATAGGAGCTATTATATATTAAATTGTAAACCATTTGCTTTATTGAATTATGCCCCAGCATGCAAATTATTGAAATAAAATTCTGCTTATTAGAGAAAAGAATATAATCTGACAATGTCGAGCAGTGATTTGGTTTTTCCCAACACTGGAAATATGGCATTATGAAAGATAGGTCTTAAAGATCCATTACCCACCTACCTCTCAAAACAGTGAAAACCCATCTCAGACAGACAGACAGACAGACAGACACACACACACAAATTAACCCTTTCACAATTGTCCCTAGACCACCACCGAATCTCAATTATAGCACAATAAATTCGTAGTGTAAAATTCAAATTGAATTTGTATGTAAAGTCTAGCAAAATATGACACTAATGCATGTGTCAAAAAAGCATCTTCCCTGGCAGTTCAAGGAACATTGATGCAATGCCATTTAAAGAGAAACTTACTGCTGTTTATGGTTTCAAACAAGTATGAATCAAATAAACAGCATAGGAGAATCCAGTAAAAAATACATGAATATTTTCCTACTATATTTGCCTATTGACTATCAACTATACATCATTCATGTATTCTAGTTGTGGCTTTATTTTCATTCTTGTTACTGGTTATTTGTCCTTTCTTTATTCTGAACATTTTTTCCAGTCTTAGTTTGAAGTTGACCATTACTAACTACTTATGGCATTCACTTGTGCATTCATTTATCTTTTCTTTTTTTTTTCGCATCACTGCCCTTGTGGGAGTAGGAAGCCCAGCCTTGCTCCTGGAGAGCTGCTGCTGGATTTGAACCACCAACCCTGTGGGCCACAGTCCTGCACACAACCACTGCGCCACTGGGGTTCAGCATGTTTTCATTATATTTTACTAAATCTCACACTCACTTTTATCTTTCTTGTTTTTCTTTAAACATATATGTAAAGAGGTAAAACCCACCCCAAAACTTCTATAAATAAATCCCGCAAATTTTTAATGTAATGTATTCACTGTAATCCAGTTTCTAAAGACCATAATTTATGTCAGCATTTCTTTCTGCACAGGATTTAACTCGTTAGCTTGTAAACAAGAAACTCTACCACTTATCTGCCAGTTTGTCATAATGTAGTGGCTTGGGAGTTGCTGGGATGTTGGAAACTATGCCACTGATATATCAAAAACCAGCAGAGTCACCCAAAGTGAACAGGTTTCAGTGGAGCTTCTAAGAACAAAATATTACGAAAAAAATAGGCTTTCCACTTCAGAGGTATTAGATGCTAAATTTTTATGTAAACTTTGTCAGATATTGTAGGCCTACTAACTAAGATAATTTTTTTCAGAGATAGTGCCAGAGGATTGACCTCTCAAATTTTGAGGCACTGAAATATGACTGAGGAGGAATTGCCTTCTCAAATTAAAGTCAAAATAATAGCATGAATGAAGTAAAACCCCTAGGAATGAAGCCTTCAGGACCCACATTTTCTAGGGGCACAGTTTAAAATGAAGAGGAACTGCAAAAATCTACTAATAATCATAACCTGCAAAAATAATCAGAATCTGCAATACAGGAAGTATAGATTTAGGAAAATTTTTAGATAATATCAAATAGAATTCATAAATATCAATGTTCTAGGTGTTAGTGAGTTGAAATACACAAGTATTTGGTCATATGGTTTGTGGGAATGGCACAATCAAGAGGAACGGCATTGCATTCATTGGCAAAAACGACATTTCAAGACCTACCTTTTTTTTCACAATAAGACCTTTTATTTGTCCACATTCAGTCTGAATTTTAAACAGATTCTTGAACTAGTGGCTCATAGCCATCAGCTCGATCCACTTTTGCACCTGTCTCACCTCCAGTAGTTTTTCCAGAACTACCGCCTTCACCATGAAGCTCCATGAGTTTCCCCAATTCAAACTTGGGCTTTTTCAGCATCTTTACTTTCCTGACAAACACATCATGGAGGGGATAAATAGACTGGCAAGCCTTTTCTATGTATTTCCCAATGCTGCCTGGAGTCAATTTATTGACCACTTCTTTTAAGTCATTTGTCTGAACCTCTCGGGTAATGATTTCCATCATTTTCTTTTGGATTTGTCAGACCTGCTGGTGCTGAGCATAAGAGGTCTTCCGAATCTGAATATTGCATTTTTTAGTAAAACCAACACAGAACAGATGAAGTAGATACCCATCGGTAGTCTTGACATCAACATGAGCTTCAATCATGGTCTGCCATTTTTTGACCATGGAGCACATCTTGTCCCAAGTAAGATCCATGCCATGGAAGTTGGTTAGGCAATTTTTTCCCTGAACATCCTCAGTTATTAACTTAAATTTTCTAAAGGCAACCTCATCATTTTGCAGGCCCACAAGGCTCACTTCAAAAACTCGCCCCTTGAGGCCATCAGATGCAATTTTGGTTCCTTGAGTCCTGGTGACTAGTGTTTTCCCCATGTTTCTTATATTGAACAGAGATGGTGCTTTCACATCATACCCATCTTTCTTAGAAAATGGATCAACCACTTTCTTCTTATCTCCTTTTATACCATCTTTTGTAAGGTGCTTGTTCTTGCCGACCGCCATGGTGCCGTGCAGAGAGCCAAAAGGGGACAAGACCTACTTTTAGTACAGTGCTGTCAGTATTAGGAGAGGGTCTGTCCTCACGAAAGGAAATCCAACCAAAAACAATTATGATTCCAATGTATACACCAATTGCTAAAGCTAGTAATGAAGTAGTTGAAGAATTCTACCAAGGTCTTCAGTCTGAAATTGATCAAACTTACAATCAAGAATGCATTGATAATTATTGATGATCAAATGGCAAAAGTTAGAAACAAAGAGGAAAGAAAATTGGGGGGAAATATGGACTTGGTGATAGAAACCAAGCTGGAGGTTGCATGATAGAATTTTGCAAGATCAAAGACTTGTTCCATGCAAATATCTTTTTAAGTAACACTAACACACAGTATTGATGACTCCCCAGTCATATTTCATCGTGCTTAGACTTTTACAGATGAGCCACAGAGATATCAAATGGACAAACTTTGAGAATAGATGATGGAGCAATTCAATAAAAGTGGCTAAATAAGGCAAGTGGCTGGTCATGCAACAGAACATCAATTGCCCATATGTAAATTTAAGATAAAATTGACAAAAGTGAAAATAAGTCCACAAGAAGGAACATACAACCTTGAGTTTATCACACTTGAAATTTGAGGATGTATCTACTTCATTGAACACTAATGATAGAAGACTGGATGAGCAATAGGAGAGCATTAAGAATATCATATATGAAGACAGGAAATGGTCACTGCAATGACAGGAAAGGAATAAGAATTCAAAGTGGATGTCGGAAGAGATTCTGAACCTTGTTCTCGACTGTAAAATATCTAAGCAATTGGAAGAACTTAGAAAGTCAAAGTCCTGAATAGAAATTTTCAAAGACCAGTTCAAGAAGACAATGTAAATTGTTGTGAAATATGCAAAACCTAGAGTCAGAAAACCAATAAGAAAAATACTTTGCAAATCTTAAACTGAAAGAACTCAAGAAAAAGTTTAAGCCTAGAGTTGCAAGATTGAAAGTTTTCATGAGCAAAATATAGAATGATTCAGGAAGCATCAAATGAAGATGGAAGGAATACAGAGAATCATCAAAAATATCTCATCTATATTCCACTATTTCAGGAGGTAGCATATGAGCAAGACACAGAGTTATTGAAAGAATTTATTCACACTTCCTTGAAAGCACTAGCCAAAGGTTTCAGCAATCTAGTGAAATATTGGAAGAACTCACTTACTTATGCCAGGAACTTTGGAAGACAGCTACTTGGTCAACTGACTGGAAGGGATCTGTATTAGTACCCATTCCCAAAAATGGCTGTGTTAGTCCGGGTAGACTAGAGAAACAAATTCATAAACATGCATATGCATATAAGGAAGAGGTTTATAAACAAGAGGAATGGAACATTGAGAAAGCATCCCAAATCAGTTCAGTCCAAGTCCATAAGTCCGATATTAGCCCATATGTCCAATAGCAATCCATTAGTCCTCTTCAGACTCACAAAACACATGCAATGATGCCAGGTCAATCACAGGTCAATGAGTGCAGAGTCTTGTGTATCCAGTGGTGGCAAAAGCATCTCCGCACTAGCAGGGGTCTCCACATGACTTCTCTGGCCCCAGAGGTCTGGTTCCATCAGGATAAGCCCATGTGACTTCTCCTCTGGCTTCTCCAGGACTCAAGGTCTATCAGCATGCAAGCATCCTGTCTTGTCAGTAGAGCATCTCAAAGGAACTGAGTTGATGATCTCTCATCTCCATGGGAGAAATATTGCAAGATTTCCCAGAATTCTCAGAGAATGTCATGCTCACACAGAGTTCTCATTAGGTATCTGCATATTGACAGGATACACTCCACTCCTAAACTCTTCATCAAATTGGCACCAGAGTACACGGCTGCCACAATGGCTATCCAATGCATGCTCAAATTAGTGAACAATATCATTAATATTGCATGAAAGCAAAAGTTTTCTATAGATCACACAACATGGCAGCAGTACTTTGACAGGCAGTTGCTAGAAGTGCAGGGTGGATTCAGTAGATGACATAGAACAGAGGGTATCATTGCTGATGTCACATGGATCTTTACTGAGAGCAAAGAATCCCAGAAAGATGTTTGTTTATGTTTTATTCACTATGCAAAGGCATTCAACTATGCTGATCATAGTAAATGACAGAGAGCCTAGAGAAGAAGAGGAATTCTAGAGCTTTTCATTGTGCTTATTTGGAAATTGTTCATGGACCAAGAGACACTCGTGGGAACATAACAACTGAATATTGTCTGGTTTCAAAATCAAGAAAGGTGTGCATCAGTGCTGTAGCCTCTCACATAGTGTAGTCATTCTGTATGCTGACCAAATAACGAGAGAAGATGAATTATATGAAGAAAAATGTGACATCAAAATAGGAACAAAGCTTATTAACAACCTGTGATGTCCTTATTGAATGGGAAGAGGGCTTGAATCACCTGCTGATGAAGATCAAAGATTGTAGCCTTCAGAATGGATAATAAGTCAGTGAAAAGATTATCAAAATCCTCATAATTGGACAGAGAAAAAAGTTGTCAAGGACTTTGTCTTGCTTTGACCTATAATCAACGTTCCAGGAAGTTGCATCAAGAGATCACATGATGCCTTGCATTGGATAAATACACTACACAAGACCTCTTTAAGTGTTGAAAAAAACAAGGATGTTGCTTAGAGGACTAATGTGTGCCTGCGTCAAGCCATGATATTTACAAAGGCCTTATATGCATTTTAACACCAGATGTACTGAATCAGAATCGACAGTTGTATAAGAACATTAAAAAATTTTTACAGATGTTTTTAGAATGTAGATTGTGATTCAGTATATCTGGAGTTAGAATAAAAATTCTCAGCAGTTTTGAAATGGAATGAACCATTTTGAAGCCCTGCTACTTTTGCATGGATAGCTTAGCCGAGGATGGAGAGCAGAAGAGACAGGAGGCCCTTGTTTTCTTGGCTGCATAAATCCAGGTTGAGCTTTTGCCATTCAGAGCTGGCAGAGCACAGGAAGGATAATGGAGTGAGTCATGGTTCAAATGCCACAAATTCTGGCATTTACAATTTATCTCTGGAAATAAGCCCAAGAAACTGTTAACAGGGCTTACCTCTGGGCAGAGGAAGCAGGCGCATACAGAATAGTGTGCAAAGGAAATTGCATTCACTTAATGTACTTAGTATTTTCAAATTTTGTACAATTTTAGAAATATAATACATCTCTTAAAAGGAATAATAACTATGAGGAGTTGATATCTAGGGTTCAAAGCAAATGTTTTGAGAATAATGATATCAACAAATGTACAAATGTGCTTGACACAATGGATATATTCCTGAATTGTGATAAGACTTGTATGAGCCCCAATAAAATGATTTTTTTAGAAGAGAAGCTGATACAAAGAGCTCAAGTAGAAAGAAAACGTTTGGAAATAATGGTGGCAATGTGTGTACAAATGTGCTTGATACAATTGATATACGGATTGTTGTAAGAGCTGAAAGAGCCCCCAATAAAATGATTTATTTTTTAAGAAGGAATAATAATTTTTAAAAATATTAACCAGTACATCTTCTCCAAAACAATTTAAGGAGCTCATAATATTTTAACTATGACATTGCTCACCATTATCTTTCGTATTTGTACCTACTATGTTAGTCATATGGCTGCACAAGTAACAATTTCAAAATCTCAGGGATCATTCAACACTCTCACTGCCTTCAAGGCAGTTTTGGCTCATAACGACCCTATAGGACAGGGTAGAACTGTCTCTGTGGTTCCAAGACTCTTAAATGTTTACAGAAATAGAAAGTACTATCTTTCTCCTATGGAGAAGCCCCGGAGTGTAGTGATTTTGCATTGAACTATGATCTGCATGGTTGGCTATTCAAAACCACCACTTGCTCTGTGGGAGGAAGACTGAGCTTTCTATTTCTATAAACAAGTACAGTCTCAGGATTCCACAGGAGCTTGTTATGAGTCAGCATTAACTCAATGGCAGTTAGTTTGGTTTGTTTTGGGGTTTTCCTGTGCACTATCTGAAGATTTCTGTGATAGGTAGGTTTGTTGTGCCAACATGGCCAATGAAGATAGGTAGGTTTGTTGTAGTAACATGGTCAATGAACACATGTGAGATTAGTTGAAGGACAAAGATATAAATGGCTTGGCAAACCTCGCCTTTCTCTCTCTTTCTCTTGGATCTTCAGACCAATGTCCAGCCAGGAGCCTTTCTTGTCTTGTTCCTCGATTTGCAAGCTACACTACTTGTGGGACACCTAATCCTTGGATTGTGTCACTGTAAGTTGAGTTTTCTGTGAGCCTTATTTCACCATGCTACTGGAATATATATCTCTTGAGCTGGGAACTGTCAGATCCTATAATCTAGCTGACTGTTGATGACCTGCCTTGCTATTTGCTGCCTGTGACTAGATAGCCTGAATTTCTCTACAGAGGACTGCCCCGTGGCCCTCAGGACTCGAAGGACAGCTAGTGCATTAGCTGTCTCATGCAAGTGAGTTACACTCAGTCCTTCATACTGCTTTATAGATTAGTTAACTGTTTCTTTCTTATGTTAGATATCTTTTTTTTTTAATTTTTTTGGGGGGCATCACTGCCATCTGGTGGGAATGGGAAGCCCAGCCTTGCTCCTGGAATGCTGCTGCAGGATTTGAACCACCAAGCCAGTGGGCCGCAGTCCTGAACTCAACCACTATACCACCGGGGCTCAGCCTAGTATCTTTCTATCTATATAAATATATACGAAATTATTAGTGTTCTGGTTTTATTTCTGTAAAGAACCCTGTCAAACATAGTTTCCAACTGTGGACCTCGCCAATGGCAAACTAATGCCTAGCCACTATACCAGCAGGGCACTTGAATGCAACAATGAGTAATAATTTTCTCACCCATGTGACATTTGGTCACATCTGGATGACTAAAATAGCCTGGACTGAACTTTGAGCTCAAATTGTATGCATTAGGTTTAGAGCTGTTCCAGGTGTCTCTCATCATCCTTGGATAGCTGAAGTACATTATTATCATTGTAAAATGTAGGATAACAGGGAAAGAATACACAGCAAACACATTTCAACTATTTCTCAGCATAATCTGTTTGCTCCCCATTGGTATTGTTACATGTCCCTCACTGCCACTGAGTGGATGAGGACTCATAAGGACTCCCCTGTGGGTTTCTGAGACTGTAACTGATTATTGGAGTAGAAAGCTTGAATTTCTCCTGCTGAGAGGAGGATGCTTTTGAACTGCCTGCCTTGTGGATTGAAGCCCATTGCTGCACCACCAGAATACAACAGACTAAAACACTGCCTGGTCCTACAGCATCCTCAAAATCATTGTTGGAAACACTTTTTCAATCCATCTTCTCCAGGGTGTTCTTTTGTCCCTGACCTGCAGCATATCCTCCCCCAGGGACGGCCCCCTCCTGACAACGCTATCCAGTGAGTGAGCAGAAGTTTCTCCATCTTTGCTTCGAAGGAGCATTCCAGGACAGACTTGTGGAGTTGACAAATCCACATGCTACTCTCAATATTCTGCTACGATATTTGGCCAAAGCAAATTACAGGGTTAAGGCTAACTTCATGAAATGAACAATATTCCTCTCATTGAGATGAGAGTTTAAAAGAAAGTGAGCATTTGCAAAACAATAAAATCAAGTCTAACAAACCTGCTATTTTAACTCTTCTTTCTTTTGAAATATTCTTCAGTTATTCACTCTTTAAAACTCAGTTTGGTGTACATAGCTTCAACAATTTCTTTGTCCGACAATGCTCTTGCATTCCATTCTTTGTTTTTTGCATTAGAGTTCAATTTGTTTTTTCCAGTAAAATAAATGTCTTTCAGTATTATAGTTTGATCAGCAAACTTTCTTGAGTCACAAATGCTCAGTGTTCATCTAGAACAGTGGTTCTCAGCCTTTCCAATGCTGCAAACCTTTAATAAAGTTCCTTGCTGTGGTTGTGACACCTCCAACCATCAAATTATTTTTGTTGCTACTTCATAACTGTAATTTTGCTACCGTTATGAATTGGGCGACCCCTGTGAAAGAGTCATTAGACCCCTCATAGGTTGGGAAGGCCTGATCTAGAATATGTTGAGGGAATGGCATGAAAGCCACATCTGATTTCCTCAGTTGCACAGAACTTGCAGCCAATACTCATGATCTGGGGGCTTTCTAAGGCAGTCAACAGGTCCAAGTCAGGCAGAATTTACTAGAGACATTACTAGGCTACAAGCGGGGATCCTGACGGATTGAGGTCACAGTACTTTTGCCCCCAGTGTCTCTTCTTAGGCATACCTGCAGAACTAGTTCTATCTCACCCTCTCAGGCAAGTGGTCTCTTGGTCTGTGACCTGCTCAGCAAAGAGTGGCAAACCTCCCTTAGCACCAAGGAATGCCCAAAGAGGCCTGCAAGCCAGTCTCCTGCCCACAGGCACACAGCCTAACTCCTTCTGTGAGCTGGAAAACTTGCAGATCTGGCATATGCGCCTGCGCGGTGGCCTCTGGTGCCTTGGCTGCCGGTGGCACTTTGAGCAGGGCTCACTTTGCACCCAGTGGAATGGCAGCACTGAGCTACCTCCTGTGTGAGATTTGCACCCAATCATTCGCCGGGGGTTACAAAGACTACGGATAAATGAGACATGCTAAGTAATTTCACTGCACGGTGTATGTCTTGAATGATAATTTAGTTCGTTATAGAGTAAGCTGACTGGAACTTACACTCCATCCAAAATTAATTGGGCTGTTACTACAAGACAATGAATTAAAACCCCAACCAAGTCTGCTGTGTGACTGTTAGAATTTGATTGCAAATGAATAGATTCTGAAACATAGATGTACTTGGACAAATCTGAGAACTCAAAACTATCCAATATCCCCAAACATCCAAAGCCAAAGCAGTTGCCCTTCCTCTATCTGTCAAGATAACCCTCTCTGATCCTGGAGCTCCTGAAATCACACCAAGGGGCAGGTGCTCAGCAAAGGAAAGTCTATTCTCCACACTTACCCTCCAGTACCCTTTACTGACTGCAGACCTATCATTACAGGCAAATCCTAGCATGCCCCATGGCAAAGTAAAAGAGGTGATCACATCTAATGCACCCTGACAGGATCCTGTGGAATATGTATGGGAATAAGTTCTAATGCTGTGAAATCAAGTGGAGTGTAACATAACAGTGGGTCTTGCCAAATCTATCCATGTGAGGCATCCATGAGAAATTCTTCAGCCCGTGCTTATCAATAGGAAGCCCTTGTCCATTATTCAGGGTTTTGCAGATCATTTTCAATAGCTGTATCAAAAAGCTAGTTTGGGCTGCTTAACTGAACCCTGGACTCAGTGATGGATAGATGGAGCATGATTCTGAGCATGAGAGTGTACATGTTCCCTTGTGTAATATATACGACCCAGAAGGCCATGTACCAGATGTCTCTTTCATACTCCGTCTCATGGTGTTCCAGAGAAGGACTCAGGGTTTTCTTCCTTCTTTAAGATACTGAATAATATTTTTAAACATCTCTGTTATGTGGTCCTTTGTAAGTAAAAGAAGCTAGAGAGAACAGAGTGAAGCACATTCCTAATGTCACTAGATATGATGGATTCCAGATCAGAGCTATAGAGATGGATTAGCCAATAGAAGCATAGCTACTATCTGATAGTCTATTCTAATCATAGGGTTTTATTTTCTTCAGCATAGAATTTGGTTCCAACACACACACACACATCTTATGTCATCTCTTAACATAGCATTACTGTCTCTATTATGAAACTGAGAAATACTCTGAAGGAAAAATAAAAACTGTATTGGATATGGGATGCCAAGTAGAATCCTCTCTGTTGCCCCAAAACTGCTAACAATGAGTCAAAGTCCTGGACCAAGAAGCCCATAAGTAACTTCACTGTATAAATAAAGCAGCAGATAACTGAACTGGTAATGAGAACTACACATCCATTTTGGACTAAGGTGTACCTGATCCAAGCCATGATATTTTCAATTGTTTCATGTAAATGAAAAAAACTGAGCATTTAGTAAAGAAGACCAAAGAAGAAGAGATGCATTTGAGTTATGGTACTTGAAAAAAATATTGAAAGTTGCTGAGCCCCGGTGGCATCGTGGTTGAGTGAGGGACTGTGACCCACAGGTTTGGCAGTTCCAATCCAGCAGCAACTCTCCAGGAGCAAGGCTAGGCCTCCTACTCCCACCAGAGGGCAGTGATGCTCACAAAGAATATCGAAAGTACTACGGGTTCCTCCCACCAAAAACAAAAATGAATCTGTCTTGGAAGCAGTAGAGTCAGAATGTTTCTGAGAGGCAAGGAAGTGGGGCCTCATGTGCCATTTTCTTTATTTGTATTCTCAGGAGAGACACATCCCTGGAAAAGGACATCATGCTTAGGAAAGTACTGGGCCAGCAAAGAACTAGGAGGATCTTTGACGAGATGGATTGACAAATGGCTGCCACCCCAGGCTTGAATATAACAACTATGAAGATGGTGCGCAACAGGGAAGTATGTCTTTCTGATGAACACTGGGGTTCTGTGAGTTGGAACTGACTGGATGGCACCTAACACCTGCAGGTACCAATCTTCTCTTCTTCTCTCTTTTTCAGAGTTCCTGCTCCACAGGTTGCTGCTGTCCCGCTTTGGAGTCACTAGTAACTCCGAGTGCTAACCTTTCACTTAGCAGCCAAGTGCCTGACATATTGAGCCACTGGGCTATTTGATCACGGCAGGGATGCCTAACAGTTCTCTGAGTGAAGATACACAAGGGTGAAGGAGAAAAAGTGGAGGAGAGAAACTCAATCATAGATAGCTAATTTGGACCATTTTGCTAGTGTTTGGGGAGAAAGGTTGCCAAGTGAGGAGAATATCTACAGAGTAGTCCTTAAGGATCATGACTGAAGATCGGTGGAAAAGAGAAACCAAGAAACTAGAGGGCAGTAGGGGGCTCTGTGAGGATGACAACTCCAAATGTTACTGGGGAATGGCAAAGTGTTCACCGTTGCTGAACAGTCATGATTCAAGTACAGATCAACCCTTTTTAAACGTTGCAGCTTAGTGAGTTTAAGAGTTTCATCCAGTAGGCCAATATAATGTTGAAAGTGGATGATACAAAGAAGAAATCGAAAAGACTGAGGTTTTACCCTTGGTGACTTGAAAAATGATCATTCTCCAAGATAGAGGAGGTAGGAATAGGACCAAATTGGTGGGGGCTGGAAAAACTGGTATGTTGGTTTTTGGCCATTTGAGTTTGGGGAGATGCCAGGATTATCAAAGGGAATATCTAGAAAGTGACCGAAAATGCATTAGAGAAATTAAGAAAGAAGCCAAGGAATGAGGATAGCAGTTGCTCAGAGAGAACTGATCACTGTACATACAAGTGAGAGTGGATTCCCCATGACAGATGGCTCATTAAGGACACTCAGGCATCACTCTAAGGCATCATGCAGGGTTTCTTTCATCTTTTTTCAGGTGACAATCACAAAATTAAAATACTTAAATATTGAATTAAACTTCTGAAGGAGTGGCTTGTGTTTTTTAAACTGTTTTTATTACTTCATTGATGAAATCCTGAAATCTCATATTTGGTGATGGTATCTAATTTATAATAAAATCTCTTTTTTAATGAAAAGGCAGTCCTTTCTTTTCAACAAGGTCAAATTTTGAAGAGAGATCCTGTCACATAATAACTCCAACTTTACTACTTAAACAGCTTGGAGATACCCTTAATGACCAGACATGTGTCTCACATTAAAAATTAGGCAAGTCAAACTTTTAACTTTTCAAAAGTTAAAGTAAATTTTCTGAGAACCTTTTTTTCACCGAAAAGCGGGGCATAAACTTTATTAAGTGTCTCATTTCCTAGACATATACTCTTTCTTAACCAAAAAAAAAATTGGTAAGCTTATTTTCATCTATTATCTTGACTTACATCACTTGAGCTTCATTCATAAAAATAATTTAAAAAATAAGATGAGACTCTTCATTTCAAACAGGTCAAGTGTGTGTGTTTGGATGTTCACAGTGTTTAATAAAGCATACTTTAACATGAATTAAAAAAAGAAAAACAGCCTTTCATGTGAAAGCAAGGGTGTTTTTCCCCCTGTGGCACTTTATGACACTTGGCAGCTCATTATCACACTTCATAGAGTCTCGTGTCAGCATGTCAGATTTCTCTAAATTTTGACAGTATTAAAGTAGTGCCATTTGATATAATTGATATTGTACAGCTAATCAGGCAGTGGCTCCATTGCAAATAACATTCTCAAAAGGCTTAATTACTGAACTGTGACGATCCACTGCCATCTGGAAGTTCCTTCCCAAAGTTCTGTTCCTGAATTTTATGTAGGGTTCACAAAAATAACTTGGTCCATTTAGAAATCATGCCCTCAATTTGAAAATTAAAAGAGTTATTTTTGGAATCTCATTTGGCCTAGAGATCATAGAGACCTTCTGAAAAATAAGGAACAATAAGAAGTGGGAAAGAAGAGAATAGACGTGGAAGCTTTGGAAAGGACACCATTTACATAATGGTTAGGAGCACAGGCTTTGGAGGCAAATGGCTAGATTTCAAACCCCAGACTTTCCACTTACCAAACATGTGACCTTAAGCAAGTTGCTTAAACTCTCTGTGCCTTGGTTCCTTTTGTTATAAGATAGGGTACTAGCAGCATGTGCATTATATGGATATGCAAAAATCAAATTGCCATTCAATTCATTCTGATTCTTAGAAAGCTTATCGGGTAGATGAGAACGTCCCCATCTGGTTCCCAAGCTGAAGGTCTTTATGGAAGTGACTGTCACACCTTTCTTCCATAAATTCAAACCACCCACCTTTTATTTCTCCCTCTAGGGCTTTAACCACTGTGCCACCAGAGCTCCTAAATGAACATAATTAGGATTAAGTGCATTAAAATTTGAAAAGTATTCTAATCACACTATCAGTGATTCTGATTGTGGGGATGGCTATAATAATGATGATTTCAAGTTACTGTGTCCTCACGACTGTTCTCCTTTGAAGAGATAAGAGTTCATTTTGAAGTATTTAGCTTCATGGACCATCAGAAGAATGAACAAATCTCTCTTTGAAGAAGCATAGCCAAAATACTTTTTCTCACACACTTTGGACAACGTATCAGACAAAACCCATCCCTGAAGAAGAACATCACCCTGACTGAAGTACTCGTTGTTGTCAGGTGAGTGCTGATGCCTAGAGAACCTCTGTCAAACAGAATGAAACCATGCACTGTTGGTCTAGCACCATCCTCCTCGTTCTTATGCTCAAGTTCACGGCTGCACCAACCAGGTCGATTCACTTTCTCTTTTTGGCTGACCCTTCACTGTACTGAGGATGATGTCCTTTTTCAAGGATAATATGTGTCTTAGCCCCCTTCCTTCCAAAAAGCATTCTTGCTGCACTTCTTTCGAGATAGATTTGTTTCTTCCTTTGGTCATCCATCCATGGCACTTTCAATGGAAGAGTGTAGAGAAGGGGATCAGCAAAAGAGAGGGAAATTCTTGATAAGACCGATCGGCAAGGTGACGACAACAATGAACTTAAATGTAGCCATGATTGGAAGATGAAGCGGGATATGGCAGGTTTTGTTCTGTGCTATGTAGAGAACTGTGAACAAGCACCTTCATTCAGACACCAGGCAGCAACAACAAATTGCCTTGGGTTCTGGAAATCAGACCCAGAGAAAGTGCACCAGAAATAACCCTACAAGGGAACTCTAAAATGAAATTCTGCATCTTAATTACTCAACGATCAAACATCAGTCAGGGCCCACCTGGTGGTAGAAACCTCTGATACGCTATAACATGACATGAGGTGGTAGAAACCTCCAATATGCTCCGGTATGACAATTACTGGGGTTTTCACTTTCATCAAGGAGCAAAATTCCTCTCTGTCTGGGAACCTTAAAATACAAGTTATCTGTTTTCAACACACAATGGCGAGGCAGGCATAGAGTAGACTTTCCCATTCCAAAAAGAACAAAAAAATTACAGGGATTAAGAAAAAATTGCAGATCCAAAGCAAGCTTTTAAAATGCCAGGTAAATTCCACTGGTTTCAACTTGGAAATAATGTTCTGTTCACTTGAATCTCCAGGATGGTCAGTTCTCTAACTCAGCCCTGGATAGCAGCCACGATCTAAACCCAGAAGGTGGCTCTACCTAAGTCTGTAAACAATGAAGTAGTAGATTACCTAGGGAGCCTTTGCCCTCTCTAACCCTGGTAGCAACAGTAGTTCCAAAAGCCTCTGACTTGTATGTACTTGCCTCTATTTTTCCCTCTTCTGCATATGTATTCTCATGTAAGTAGATCTATTGGCTTATTTCCAGCCTGTACAACTCCAAGAGTCAAACAACCTTCCAGAATTTCATCCCATCTCTTTCCTTTCAGTCTAAGCTGGTTCTTTTTCTGATAAAATGACTGATCTAATCCATAAATCACCAGCCTCATCTCATTAGCAAATGGCTGTCCAGCCACACCCTTGGAGTTCTCTCCAATTTTTTTGTTTGTTTCTCAATTTCTGCAGTACGAATTGGTTGAGAATTTCTCAAGAATTCAAGTTTAGGTTCCTTGTTGACAAATTAATGCCTCAGTTTATATGGCTCCTCATAGCATGCTATCAGAAGGAACAATAAACCCAGCTGTCTTTCTATTTATTGCTTTGAAATCTCAACTTCTAGAGTCCTCTCAGTTTCAAAGTTTTGTAGTATGTGGTTAGTTTTTCTATCACGAATATAAAAAGACTGAGGTTTAAATAATTAGCAATGTCAAGGACATCAAAGGACTACAACTTGTGTCTAACACAAGGACCTATCAGAATATATCAATCACAAAGAAAGGCATGGCTCATCCATCTTATGAATGACTTAGCAACTTGACTGTCTTCTTGGCTATACTAGTGTTAGGAATGCATTTGGTTACTGTGGTAGGAGTAGGGATTTCCATAAACCCAACTGCATGATTTCCTAAAACTAAATCAACTACTGCCATTCCTGATTGACCAACATGGGAGCAGCAGAAATCAACACTTAACATAGCATCATTCTTTAAGGAAATGTGTCAGCCAGATTGGGGGTTGTTTTAATGAAGTGTGGGTGTGTATGTGTGCATTAGGTGATGGCGGGGGGGGGGGAGGCTTGGAGTGGGATGGTGGTGTTACATTTCAGATAGTTAGCTCTGCAATCAACAGATCAAACCACCCGTGAAATATTCCTCTACCTTATATTCTATTCCACTCTTCCTCCACTGATTTGTCTTCTCCTTCTTATGGACTTTCATCCTCCTTTTCACACAAATCAACACCTATCAACCTTCTAATCTACTGATTAATCTTCCAATCCTTGCCCACCTCCCTTGGGAACTTCCAAAGTCCATTCCTTTTGTTGTGCAAGTCTTTGTCTTGGTTTTTATCCTTATAGTAGTAGTAGTCTCATACAGTCTTTGTTCTTCTACCACTGACTAACTTCACTCAGCATGGTGTTCACCAGACCCATCCATGTCATGAGGTATTTTGTGGTTTCATCATGGCTTTTTAGAGATGCTTAGCATTCCATTGTGCTTAGGTACCAACATTTCTTTAGTCATCCTACAGAAGGTATTTGGGATGGTTCCAACTTTTTGCCATTGTGAACAGTTCTACGATGGACATGGAAGTGCATATTTCTGTTCATGCTATGGATTTTACATCTACATCTACACACACACAGAGAAGAGATATTGTTTGATCATATGGAGTTTCTGATCCCATTTATTTCAGTAGTGTCATTATCACTTGCTACAAAGGTTATATAAAGTAGCAGACTCACCAGCAGTGTGTGAGAGTTCTAACCTACCTGTACTCTCTCTAACATCTATTGCTTTCACTTTTGAATTGGTGTTAGTCATTGCTAGTGTAACGTGGTATCACATCATCATATTTCCTGGATGAATAATGATGGCTGGACATCGGGATGTCATTTTTGATAAACTGTATGTTCATGTCTTTTGTCCATTTTGACATTCCATTATTTTTTTTTCTTACTGAGATATTGCAGTTTTGTATAGATTTTTAGAGACAGTCCCATGTTTGTTGCATTGTTGCTAAAGATTTGTTCCCAGTCCACGTGTTCTGTTTTTAGTTATTTATTTTTAATTAAAATAGCATTTATAGGGAGCTCTTACACCTCTTATTACAATGCATACATCAACTGTATTGAGCATATTTGCACATATGTTTGTCATCATTCTTTTCTAGACATTTACTTTCTATTGAGCCCTTGGTATTGGCTCCTCTGGTTTTGGTGAAGTATTTTGATGCACATGTACATCTAATTTTTAGTAGGTCAGAGTCATCTATTTCATCTTCTCATGAATCTTCTTTTTTTTTTTTTTTAGTTTTTTGGGCATCACTGCTCTCCAGTGGTGGGAGTAGGAGGCCCAGCCCCACTGCTGGAATTGAACCTCCGTCCCAGTGGGCCACAGTCCCGCACACAACCACTATGCCACCGGGGCTCAGCCCGAATCTTCTTTTTTTTTTTTTTTTATATATTTGATAGTATATCTTCACCTGATAATAAGGTTCTTAATTATGTCCCTATTTTCTCATTGATGTTCTTTATAGCTGGGGGACATACATTTAGATCTTTGATCCATCTTGAGTTCATTTTTTGTATATGGCATGAAACATGGATTCTGTTGATTATATAGTATCTTATTCATCACAGAGAGAGCAGCAGGTTGAATTTTTTGTTTGATTTTGTTTTTCCTTATTGGAATTGTTACACATTCTAGGTATGGGCATGGCTTCTCTACTTCTAGGACATCTGTATCACCAGGCAAGGGTTTCCAGAGTATCCAGAGTATCCAGTCTATGACTGTGATGTCCTACACAACATAGTGGAAGATCAGAATTCATTTTAGAACAAAGAAGGTACAGAAATGGATATAGATTTTACAGTTTTAATGGTTTAACCATATGTCCCATTGCTCAGAAAGACTTGGTATAAAAGAATAACACAGGGCTGAAGCCTGGTGGTGTAGTGGTTGTGTGCCGGACTGCAGCCCACAGGGTTGACAGTTCAAATCCAGTAGCAGCTCTCCAGGAGCAAGGATGGGCATCCTACTTCCACCAGGGCAGTGATTCCAAAAAAAAAAAAAAGAATAACACAACTAGTTTAATACTCAACTAATGCTCAACTTGATGAAAACTCCTGGGACTGGGGTACTGTTCATGTAGTGAACTGAATTGGTACTGGTACTTTATAGCTGAAAATAGATTGTCACAGAAGTCAAAAAGTATTGGCCCTTTACAGCTCACTCTCGGTGATCCATTTATAAAATGTATGCATTTCATCACACATATTTAGGCTCTTCTGAATTAGAAATAGTTTATTAGAGGAGAGAAAATGTCTCAAAGCTAGGGCTTTGTGATTATTCATTCCAATAGAACAGCAATCCAAGGTAGAAGTTAATATACTAAGGAGAGTAATCATCAAGATTTACCATGAAGTGCAAAAAGTATGAATCTAGAGTCCCAAATATTCATTTGGAGCATCATCACTTGGTGTCTTCAATTACCGTGAATGATGACTTTGAAGTGGTACCAGTAAATAAGGGCTTGGATTAAGGTCTAGGGTACCCACGATGCAAGCAGCACAGAGAGCAAAATTGAGAGCCATGGTTGAGAGAGATCTTGAATCAGTGGTGAAAGATATGAAAGGACAAATATCCTTTATGATTTCAGTACCAACTGCTGCAGCCAAAATCGTAGGTAGTTTGTTGTTTGTGCTTCATTCACCTAATATCAATGCATTTAAAAAAATGTTTTGGCCTCTTTTTATACAATTAGTCATTCCCAAATGCCTTTAGTGTATTCATTTTTTAGATCATTTTATTGGGGACTCATACAACTCTTTTTATAATCCATACACCCATCCATTGTGTCAAGCTAGTATATTCAATTTTCATAAGAGGCTGTGCATATGAACTAGATAATTTCATGACTTTTAGATTTTGACTTTTATAAAGAATGAATTATAGCAATATATTCTCTAATTAAAACCTCATTTTATCTTCTCACTCTGTCCAGAATGGCTCCCCTTCTCTATGTGCTCCCCTCCCCTATTACTTCTTTAGTCATATACTCTATCTCATATTCCTCTCAAATTGACCCCAGATAATGTAACTACCACATATGCTAAGCAAAATAATCCAAGAAGCTGGACTATATGAAGAAGAATGCATCATCAGGATTGGAGGAAGGTTCACTAGCCACCTGTAATATGTAGATGATGCAGCCTTGCTTGTTGAAAGCATGAAGAACTTGAGTCACATACTGATGAAGATCAGATACTGTAGGGTGCAGTCTGAATTATACATCAATATAAAGGGGAAAAAAATCCTCACTAGACCAATAAACAGAAACAGAAAAAAATAGAAATTGTCAAGGATTTCACTTACTTTCACTTACCCACATTCAACACCCATCCCTTTCGAAACAATCATCAAGAATAAAACAGCATATGACATTAGCAAATCTACTGTAAAAGATCTCTCTACAATGTTAATGAGTAAGAGGAGCTTATATCAAGTGTCCAAGTAGAGGATGTTTTGGAAATGACGATGGCAACATATGTACAAAATATGTTTGATGCAATGGATAATTGAAGTATGGAATGCTATAAGAGCTGTAAGAGCCCCCCCACTAAAATGATGGAAGGGAGAAAAAAAGATATCACTTAGAGGACCAAAATATCTAGTCCAAGGTGTCTTATTTTTAATAGCCTCATATACTTGCAAAAACTGGGAAACAATTAAGGAAGACAAGAAAAGAACAAATGCATTTGTATTACGGTGTTTGGGATGTTGAAAATACTATGGAGTGCTAGAAGAATTAAAGATATGTCTAACAAGACTAGAATTCAAATATACTACTTGGCAGTAATCTAATCTGGTGTCAATTTGAAGATTGAAAGTGTGGCAGTGGAGTCTAGCTTGTCTATCAGGAGATAGCCAATGAGACTTTGCTGTGGGCATGGTCTTCTCGAGAATGCTGGGAAATATGGAAATTCCTTCTTGGGGGTGGAGACACTGTCTCAGTTCACTTCCTGGGAGACACTTGCCTGACAAGCCTGGCTCTCTGTAAGACATCTCTGAGGAGAAGCTACATGGATCTATCTATCCTGATGCAGCGCTGAGACGCTTGAGAAGCCACAGAAAGACCCCTGCCAGTGCTGACATGTTTCTACCACCACTGGATACACAAGACTGAACCCACTGCTCTGTGATTGTTCTGGGGTCATTGCATGTGCTTCATGAGTCTGAAGAGGAATTATGAATTGGTATCAGACATATGGGCTAATATCGGACTTATGACCTTGAACTGAACTGGGATGGGACATTTTCTCCATGTTCAATTGCTCTTGTATATACATCTCTTTCTTATACACATAAGTTTTTCTATGGATTTGTTTCTCTAGTCTACCTGGACTAACACAACTGCCATCAATTCAATTCAGACATAGAGCAACCTGATAGGAGAGAGTAGAACTGCCCTGGTATGTTTCTGAGACTGTAAATCTTTATGGCAGTAGAAAGCCTCGTTTTTCTCCTGAGGAGGGGTTGGTGGATTTGAATTGTTATACCTGGGGAAAGAAGCCCACCTTGTAACTCACTGGGCCACCCTGGCTCCACCTGTCTTATTAGGTGTACAGTAAAAATGTTTCTTAGAAATAACGATGGTGGAACTCTGGCTCACATAATTAAAAAATGTTGTCAGGAGGGACCAATTCCTAGAGAAGGACATCATGCTTGATAAAGTAGAGGGTCGGTGAAAAAGGGGTAGACACTCAAGGAGATGGCTTGATGTAATGTCTGTAATAAAGAGCTCAAATATAACAACGATTATGAAGATGGCATGGGATTGGGTCCTGTTTCATTCTGTTGCATATAGATTGATTGTGGGTTAGAACCAACTCAATGATAACTAACAATAACTTAATTTGGACCCTTTTCATTTTGTATCTGGTTTACTGCTATTGCAATAGCCTTCCTATAGTTTGTCTATCTATAGTCTTGACCCTTCCCAATCAATTCTATTAGGATTTTTTTTTCACAAAGAATCAAAATGGGGCTGAGCCCCAGTGGTGTAGTGGTTGTGCATGGGACTGCGGCCCACTGGGTTGGAGGCTCAATTCCAGCTCCCAGGAGCAAAGGCTGGGCCTCCTACTCCCACCACCTGAGGGCAGTGATGCCTAAAAATATTTTTTTTAATTTTAAAAAAAAGAATCAAAATGGGGCTGAGCCCCAGTGGCGTAGTGGTTGTTTGTAGGACTGCGGCCCATTGGCTTGGTGGTTCAAATCCAGCTGCAGCTCTCCAGGAGCAAGGCTGGGCTTCCCACTCCCACCAGAGGGCAGTGATGCCCCACCCCCAACCCCCAAAAAAGGATGCAAAAAAAAAGAATCAAAATGAACTCTCTTGTCCTCTCTGCAATGTGTAATCCATTCTCTTGAACACAGCAAACAAGACCCTTGTAATCTGTCTTTGAATATCTATCCTACTTTACCCCTTACCACATGCTCCAACTAGTCTCGCCTCTTCCCAAAGTAAGACTCTTTGGTCCTGTCATTACCTTACAAATGGAAAAATATGTGTCCTTGTTTTGTCTGCTACTCCTGTAAAAGATGACTTTTTTTCCTCTTTATGTAACTAATGTCTAACCATGATATTCAATCAAGGTCTTATGTCCTTAAAGATGCCTTTCTTGCCCTAATTCTGGATAGTTTTTCTTTTCCATGTACCTCCAGTGCAGTCCTTGCATATTCCCATGTTTTTCATGTGCTTGCTTGATGCTCATTATTGCTCATTATGCTTTAGAATCAAGCATGATGCACACTGTCCAGCAAATAAAATTAAGCTATTATGTGATGATTTGTGAAATGCATATATTTTGGGTTCTATACCTGAAGATTTAAGATAACATTTCAACTGCACAATGCTATACTGTGGTAAAATGAGAGAAAAAAATGAAAATGATTTGATCAGTGAAAATGAACCAGAGAAATTAGCTATATTTCCAAAATGTCCAGAATTATTGCATTGCTACTTCATTGACTATATGTAACAACTTACATACTAAATACTATTTAAAGCTCAAACATTCTCAAGAGCAATTTTGCGTTTTTAAACATCTCACTGGAGATTTTTTTCAATAGTACTCTAAAATGTTTTTGTGTAACATAATTACAGTTTTTTCCATCTAACCTTTATCTTTTTTGACATTCTCAACTTTAAAAGTTTTCCTTTGTTAAAAGGTTATATTTTGCCAATTTTTTTCACAACGTGGTTTTATCTTTCCTAAAAAAGAGAAGTCATAATTTTGACTAGAAACTGTGGATAACTATATTCATACGGAATGGTACCCTTTAAAGGGTACCTGTTAGTTCCAAATAGTAAGTGATGTGAGTTAAATGAATGCAGTAAAAGTATGAAAAACTGAATACTGATCAGAAATGTCAAAAGTTCCTGACATTCTGACAACATTAGAGAAAAGGTAACCAGTGGAACATTTTCCAAACTACACGTTAAGAAGCAATTTATAAATGGCTTCTGAAGCTGTAATCTCCAAAATCTTAAAAAAAAAACCACCTTAATGATAGTGTGCTAAGAAATGTTCCAAATTGATCTATAAAGATCCTTCAACTTTACCGCAAGTTTTTAAGTCTTTATATATTGTAATATGTTTACATATGCATGTTTCAATATATAGCTATTTTGTAATCCTCCAATGGCTATCTTAATGAAGCACCATGATGATAACCCTATTGGAGGCAAAATCTATTTAAGCACTCCATGTACCTTAAGAATAAAATGGATTTTTTTACTCCTCTACCCTTTAAGCACCTTTAACACATTAACTAAGCATCCTTCTAAAACACTCAGGAGACTATCATATCAGGGATGACTTGCTATATTCTCCAATGATGATCTTCTGAAAATGTGTGCTTTTTTCCATATTAAATTATATTTTAAGAGTATCGGGGGCCTTAAATACTTAAAGTCAAACAAGAGGCCATCTAGCTCGGAAGCAACAAAGCCCATATGGAAGAAATACACCAGCCTGTGTGACCACAAGGGGTCAAAGGGACCAAGAATCAGACATCAAAGAACATAAAATGATATCATGGAATGCCGACCTTCGCTTTTGGGATCGTTGAAGACAAATGAATGCATAAGAAAATCTGGTGAAGAAAGCTGATGGTGCCCAGCTATCAAAAGATATAGCATCTGGGGTCTTAAAGGCTTTAAGACAAAAAAGGGACCATCTTGCTCAGAAGTAGCAAAGCCCACATGGAAGAAGCACACCAGCCTGTATGATCATGAGGTTTAGGAGGCATCAGGTACCAGGCATGCAGGAACTAAAACTTTGATTAGTGTAAATGAGGGGGAGTTCAGGTTGGGGACCTAAAGTCCATCTGTAGACAATGGACTTCTTACAGAGGGGTCCCAGGGAGGAGATAAACTAGTTAGGCTGAAGTGTAACAATGATGAAACACAACTTTCCTCTAGTACTTCTATGCTTCTTCCTTCCCACTGTCATGACCCCAGTTCTACCTTACAAGTTTGGCTGGACCAGAGGATATACCCTGGTACAGATAGGAGACATAGGGACATGACCAGTGATGAGAGTGGCAGTACTGGGAGGATGGAGAAAGAGTGGGTAGAAAGGGGGAACTGATTGCGGAGTTCTATGTATAACTTCCTCCCTGGGGCATGGACAGTGGGGAAGTGGGTGAAGGGGGTCGTTGGACAGTGTACAATATAATAAAGTAAAAGAGTAATAATTTATAAATTATTTATAGTTTAGGGGGGGTTTATGGGAAGGGAGGGGAAAAATGAGAAGCCGATGCCAAAGGCTTAGATGGAAAGCAAACATTGTGAGAATGATGAGGGCATTTGGATGTACAGATGTGTTTGACATACAATGGACCAAGTATGGATTGTGAAAAGAGTTGTATGAGCCCCCAATAAAAGGACTGAAAAAAAACCTCGGGACCAATCATGAGAGTAGGGATACCAGGAAAGTTCGGGGAAGATGGGGGGAGAAAGAGGAAACCAGTCACATCCACATATAACTTCTTCCTTGGGGGATGGACAACAGAAAAGTGGGTGAAGGGAGACAGTGGTCAATGTAAAACATGGTGGGTGGAGGGATGTATTATTCATCAAGGGTTTCTGAGGGAGGGAGGGGAGAGGAGAAATGAGGAACTAATTTCAAGAGCTCAAATAGAAATAAAATGTTTTGAAAATCATGATGGTAACATATGTACACATGTACTTGACACAATGGATGGAAGTAAAGATTGTGATAGAGCTGTAAGAGCCCCCAATAAAATGATTTTTAAAAAACAAAATTAAAAATTCTATTTTTAAGTTGCTGAAAAGCTTTTTTATATTTTTTTGCTTTCTCTTAAATTTCTTAATATCATTAAAATGACATTGCTGTCAGTTCTCTTTTGAACACTTTTGCTAATTTTATATCTATAATGTATTTGAAAGAACAGTTTTCATTTTTCAGACTTTCAAATGAGTATGCTTGTACTTACCAAAGTACTTCCTTGAACTGCTTTTTTGTTTGCTTGCATATTTTATTTCTCTTTCTGACTCCCAAAATTCATCTTTCAGAGCTCACATTCTGGAGCCAACAAGTCCCTAGGCACTTCATTCTCTCTCTTACAGAATTGCCAACCATTTCTTTCAGGACCTTTACTGCCAAAACATTGTTTCCAACAGACTCCATCGTAAGTTTGACACTTGGTTGCACAGGACATGTTATATTTTAAAGGAAAACAAAAATAGGTGGGAAGTCAGGAGTTTGATATGCAATGAAAACCAAAGACTTATCCCTTTCTTGTTCCTGTTTATTTTTCTGATATTCAATGCCAAAGAGCTCTTTTGAGTTATGCTGTGTTCTTCAGCTCAAGGTCAGCAGTTCAAATCCACCAACTGCTCTAAGGAGAAAGATGAAAGTTTCTACCCTTCTGAAAGTGTATAGCCCCAGAAACCCACCAGAGCGCTTCTCCTCTGTCCTATGGAAGCAGGATGAGTTGGAATCCACACAATGACAGTGAGTTTGAGTTTGAATATTTAATACCAAAACTAGACATGCTGGTACTTACATAGATTTGTGATAAATAAATATATCTGTTCATCATCTGTACTAGAGTTATTGAAAGTGATTCAATATGCTTTGACTTTCATTTAAAATGCCAGCATGGACTTGTTAGCATCGTGGGCGTGTTTTTGGATCAATGCAACAGAGTGAACATTGAGTCCATAAAACATGAACATTGCATATGTGAAACTGTACCCTTTACTTGTCATACCTACCCCCCACTGCACTCCCCACCAAACACACTTGCATAGAGTTGATTCTGACTCATATTGACTGTGGATACAAGGTTTCTGAGATGGTAAATCTTTTCTTTCAGAAGCAGTGACTGGTTGATTTGAATCAGCCATCTTCTGGGCCACAGTCTAATACCTACCCCCTGGCATCATCAGGTCTCCTCTACTTTATCTCACTGACCTCACATTGACTCAGAGTAGAACTGTCCCTGGGGGCTCTGAGACTGTAAGCTGTTATGGGAATAGAAAGTCTCGTCTTTCTCCCAGGTGGTTTGAACAGCTAACTTTGCAGTTCAATGCTTAATCCTCTATGGCAGCAGTTCTTAACCTGTGGGTTGCAACCCCTTTGGTGGTCAAACGATTTTTTCTCAGAGGTCACCCCAAACATTGGAAAACACACCTTTCTGATGGTGTTAGGAACCGAGGCCCCACTTCTCTATCCATTTCCAGGTGGGTCTTCCCACATGCCGATATGCCCACATACAATTACTGGACTTGAAGAGTATTGCCTGTGCTGCACCATGCTTCAAGACAAAATTTCATTGGTTTTCCATTAGAAATAAATATTCCACAATATATAATTATATATTGTCTTTGTGATGAATTACTATGCTTTATGTTCAATTTGCAACAATGAAAATATATCCTGCATGTCAGATATTTATATTATGACTCATAACAATACCAAAATTATAGTTGTGAAGTAGCAATGAAGATACTTTTATGGTTGGGGGATGACCACAACATGAGGAACTGTATTAAAGGGTCATGGCATTAGAAATATTGAGAACCACTGTTCTATGGCTCCAGGACTTGCCCTTTACTTTGATAGGACACAAAAAAGAAAGGGAGAGAAAATTGGCATATACCATACAATATAAGAAATAATACAGATTGCCAACAAAAAGCATCTATTCTACAGAGTTTGGACATAATTGATCTATAAATAAAATTTGTCTATAAACCCCCCCCCCAAAAAAAAAGCTTAGCTTGTGAGATAAACATCATGTACTGATGAAACCAGAAATTGTATGATCTTAATACTGGTGTTACTAAATGCTGAAAATGCAACATGTCAATAATCTCTACATAAGGAATGTATCTGCCCCTTAAAATTTTTTAAATCATTTTATCAGGGGTTTGTACAACTCATATATATATATATATATATATATATATACATATATATATATATCCATTGTGCCAAGCACATATGTACATTTGTTGCCATCATTGTTCTGAAAACATTTTCTTTCTACTTGAGCCCTTGGTATCAGGTCCTCATTTTTTTCTCCTCCCTCTCCCCTCCTCCACCTCTCATGAGCCCTTGATAATTTATAAATTATGGCATTATTTTTTTCATGTCTTACACTTTCCAATGTCTCTTTTCACCCAAATTTCTGTTGTCTGTCCTCCAGGAAGGGGGTTATATGTAAATTATTGTAATCAGTTCCCCCTTTCTACCCCATCTTCCCCTTATCCTCCTAGTATCTCTACTCTCATTATTGACCCTGAGGGGTTTATCTGTCCTGGATTTTCTGTGTTTCCATCTCTTTTCTGTATCAGAAAACATCCTCTGGTCTAGCAGGATTTGTGAGGTAGAATGGGGATCGTGATAGTGATGGGAAGGAAGCATTAAAGAACTAGAGGAAAATTCTATGTTTCAGCATTGCTATACTGCACCATGACAGGCATGTCTCCTTCCTGAAATCCTTCTGTAAGGGTATATCCAGTTGCCTACAGATGGGATTTGGGTCCCAATCCACACTTCCCTTCATTCACAATAATATGATTTTTTCTTCTTTGATGTCTGATAGCTGACGCTATCAATACCTTGTGATCACACAGACTGGTGTGCTTCTTCCATGTGGGCTTTGCTGCTTCTCAGCTAGATGGCTGCTTGCTTACCTTCAAGCCTTCAAGACCCCAGATGCTATATCTCTTGATAGCTGACACTATCACCTCTCTTCACACTTGTTTATGCATCCACTTTGTTTTCAGCAATCACACTGGAAAGGTGAACATAATGGAATGCAAGTGTAATAGAATAAAATGTTCTTACAGTGAGGGAGTACTTGAGTAGAGGCCCAATGTCCATCTGCTACCTTAATATATACACATAGATGTAAGAGATAACTTGAAGATTTTTAAAAATGTAGTTAGATGGGGATTTACATTTCAGGTCATCAGTTTTATTTTTAAACTTACATTTCAGCTCATCAATTTTATATTCAACAGTTTAAAATTCTTATCAACTCCCCACAAATTCATCCTACCCTCTCATTTAATTTATTTTGTCTATCCTGAGGATTACTCTCTTGCCCTTTGCTAAAGTTAATCCATCTAGCCTATGCTTTTCTTATCCTCCCCCAATTGATAACCTCCAAAAGCTGTTCCCTTCAATACGAAAGCCTTTTGTCTTTTCTTTCTTCCTCATCTTTTTAACAATGGTCTCAGACAATATTTCTCCTTTTGTGAGTAACTACATTCACTCAAACAACTGTGAATCAAAATTCCATATGACCATCAATCCCCCTGCTGAGTATTTACTCTGAAGAAGTCAAAGTTGGAACATGAACAGACATATACACATCGGTGTTCACCAAAGCACTGTTGCAATAGCAAGAAGATGGAAATAACCAAAGTATCTGTGGGTAGAAGAATGGGTTTTAAAAACTGATGGCACCAACAAGGGGATGAAGTCTTATGTATGAGCAGGATAGTTCCCCCAATATGTCCAAATGAACTTCTCAAACATTTTCTCATCACTCAGAAGTGCACCTCCTAGTTCTCATCTACAGACACCTCAAAACCTTCACAGAAAAATTCTCTAGCTTTCGTGTTTCCCCAATTTTTTTCTTTTGGTTTTAGATCTTTTAAGGCTTATTTACTTTTTGTTTATAACCAGCAAGACTATTTTTCTCTATTTTATTTTTCTGTCATTTTTAGAGTACAGTATGCTTCTCTATATATAAATATGATTTTTATTTGTGTAAATGGCTGTTTTCTAAAAATAAAAGTAGCTTGCCTTTCTTATTAGCAAAAATTTTTTATTGTGCCATGCAAGTAATTCACACCAAATGACTATTTTTATTAATGTACTTCTATTTTTTAATAATATATGGGAAATATACACATGCTTCCACATGTGCTTTTCCCCCTTAACATTTAACTTAACATCTCTGAGATCATATATATATATATAGGTATATATAAATAGAGAGAGAGATATAGAAGTGATCGATGATATAGTTCTCTTAATGAATGAAGAGTGTCCTTTTGATAACTGATGTCATTCTTGCTTCACCTAGATCACACTGAAATAACATTACATTTGTTTCCTATTTTCATTATCTGAATCAACCTAATAGATGTTTGCTCATCTGATAAGAATCAGTTTTTAAGATTAAAGCATAATAAATGGAGAAGCATAATATTCTTTTAATATGCTACACATTGACATTTTACTGTGCACAGTGTTCATATTCATGTACTCTATTACCAATAGTATGTACCTAGGAGTTTCACAAAATTTCCTTGAAAAACTCCATTATCTTATAATTCCACTTTTTCACAAATGTTTTGAAACATATATATGTGAATTCCCATATTTAGTGATGATTTTATATTCAAAATATTTTAAAAATAGGTTTTTAAAACCAATTCAATTAAAAATGATATTTCTATTACTTTATTTAACTTCCTTTCATTTCTGCCTCAATCTTCATGTGTAGCAAGAGCAGTTTAATGAGGGTTTGTTGGAAACCCCGATCACAGCCTATACTACAGCTCTGATCTTTCTCCTTCAGATTTCTTTTTGCTCCCCCAAATAAAAAACTTTTCAAAATCAAGATTGGAGATCTTAGAGGATGCCAAAATGATCATTTTGATGTGGTACAAATTGAGGAACATAGATTTATTCACTGAACGGGGCTAGGGAAATGGAAACACCAACATTAAAATTGTTTAGGCCTAGAGAGACGATATGTTAAGAAACAGCAGCTTAGCATTTTGATTTTTTTTGATTGCTTAAAAAAATCTTTCTATGATTTTGTAGAAAAATGCTTTAACTACCCCAGTATTTAATTATTTTCACTTTTGCTGTGAATTGGGTGAAGGGCTATAAAGAAAACTACTTTCCATTAAACAATTCATACACATATTGTTTCATGTCATTGCTTGCAATCCCTACAATGTAATATCATTTATCCACTTCCTCCCTGGAGGAAGTTTTAATTTTTAAGTTTTTAAACTTTTTGTTTTAATTCCTCTTTTCCTAATCCCTCTGAATTTTGTCCTTGAATAAAGGTGTATGTACCTACCTAGTTAGTTTCTTCTTATTAAGACCCAATAGAGCAAAGTCAAAAATGCCTTTATAGGTTTTAAAGGTTATAAATTGTTTTGGTTTGGGTTTTTTAATTTCCATTTTTGGAATTTGTATGTTTTTTTAATTAAATACTTTTATTGGGGACTCTTACATCTCTTATCACAATTCATACATTTCTCCAATGTGTCCAGCACATTAGCTCATATGCTGACATCATCATTTTCAAAGGATTCTCTTCCCACTTGAGTCCCTGGTATGAACTCCCCATTTCTTCTCCCTCCCTCCCCACCCATCCCCCTCACGAACCCTTGATAAGTTATAGATTATTTTCATAAATTATATCATCCTTCCTTGTTTCTCACCCATTTTTCCAATATCCATCCCCCTGAGAGGGGGTTATATGTTGATCCTTGTGATCAATTCCTCCTCCTCTCCCTCCCCTAATCCTCCTGGTATCTCTACTCTAATTGCTGACCCTGATTGCTATCCTAGATTCCCTGAATTGCAGGCTTTTATTTCTAACAGTGTGCATGTTCTGGTCTAATCCGATGTGTAAGGTAGAACTGAGGCCATTTTAATGGGGGAGAGGGGGGTAGAGAAAGCTCCAGAGAACTAGAGGAAAGTTGTACACTTCATCAGTGCTATACTGTACCCTAATTGGTTCATCTCTTCCCTGTGATCTCTCTGTGAGGGGATGTCCAATTGTCTACAGGGGGGGATTGGATTTCCATTCCATATCCTTCCCCCCTTCACATTGGGTATGATTTTGTTCTGGGTCTTAGATGCCTGATAGCTGATCCCATTGACACCTCATGATCACACAGACTGGTTTGCTTCTTCCATATGGGTTTTGTTGCTTCTGAGCCAGATGGCTGCTAGTTTTTCAAGCTTTTAAGATCTCAGCTACTATATCCTTTTATATCCAGGCACCATCATCTTCCTTCACCACATTTACTTATGCACGCATTTTATCTTCAGTGATCATGCACATCACAGAATGCAAGGCTATAAATTTTAATGGGAACAGAAAGCCTTATCTTACTCCCACAAAACAGCTGGAAGGTTCAAGGTTTTCCATTGATGTTATTAGCTTATTTCTTAATCTTCTCCACCACTGGTGCTTTATTATTCCCCTTGTAAGTCTATCTATTGCTTGGTCAAGAATTGAGTCATGGCATGAGTTCAATTCCAGACCTGATGGTGAGTAATTTTAGTCTTGAGGTAACACCAAGATCCATCAGACTGTAAGCCTAGCCTTTTTATAATTCTGAGTTATGTTCCACCTATTTCTCCCATTCAACTATGACTTTATAATGTAATCTCTTTTGGAACAAATATTGGTGGAAGCTGGGTACCATCTAGTTCATCTAATCTCAAGGTCATGGATACTGATGTTCCCATAGTCCAATAGACCACACTGTTTCTTTATATCTTCTGTTTTCTTCACTTCATGCTTCCTTCTGCTGTACAATAGTTGGATCCTACTGTTGGATCATACTGTTTCTTTATATCTTCTATTTTCTTCACTTCATGCTTCCTTCTGCTGTACAATAGATGGACCCTACACAGGAGCAAGACTTCAATGGCTACTCATCAAAGTAGAATGCAAAGCATTGTCAATAATAATAATAATAATAAAACATTGTCTTTGTGGCCTATGTTATGACAATTGACTGGTCTCCAGGTTTACCCATGATATGTTGTTTCCCCCCCACCCCAGATTCACCATAGTCTTTAATGTAATACAGTGTTCCCTTATGTGTTTGTAGCATGCTTTGTTTACCCCTTCTTCCACTGATAGACATTTATGTTGCTTCTATCTTTTTGCTATTGTGAATAGTGCAATGTTGGACATGCCAAGTATGTGCATTAGCTTGGCATAGCACTTATTTATCTAGGATATATCCCAAGAAGAGTGATTTCTGGGGCTATGTTAGATAGGGTTCTCTAGAGAAAAAAACCAGGAAAGCAATAAATATATATCTATCATAAGAAATGAAGTTAATTAATCTATGAAGCAGTACAACTGACTCAGTACAATTCCCTTCCATGAGACAGCAAATACACTAACAGTCCTTCATGTCAGTCCACTGGACCCACAATGAGGTGTACCTGAGATAAAACTCCACTAATAATTTGACCTCCATAAGCTCCCACTCTGACTGGTGGGCCCTCAAAATGCTATGGGTCTTTTGGAATTAGTGTCACTTCAGAGCCAGTGTCCAGCAATCTCGGAAAAAAATTGATTAGTTCCTTTCCCCAGGTGAGCAGTCACTCTTGTTAAAGGCTACAGGTCCCTTTGGGGAAGGCTAGAAGAAAGACTAATAGTATAGATCTTGGTGATATAGTGGGTCCTCCCTCAAAAGAACTTGGCCTTCCCCTCATTCAAAGGGTTATGGGTCTGTAAACTGGCTCAGTTCTGGAAATTCAGTGATCATGACTGTCCATATCGGTGTTCACCTGATCCAGCATTCTTCTGCCTTTATGGGTCATGTAAATATTTAGTAGGCTTCCCATGTATTTCACTCCTAGGGACACCATGGCTATGTAGCCAATGCCATAAGTCCACATGAGACAGATGGCTTTGATTACTACAGAAACTTTGTGTCTATTATAACTACGTCCGCCCTGTCTCTGTTGATTCAGTGCTGACACCTATCCTCCACCAACACAGGGCCCTATCAGCCCCATTGTGGGCAAATGTCAGCGTTGGCTTAGGTCAGTTCCCACTGTTAATCCTGATGCACATAAAATAGCAATTGTAGGAGTCTTCAGAGATGCTGGGGCCCACTGCACAAACTTGTTCCTTATGGTGTTCTCAGGACACCCCCTTTGGAGTCTATGGGAGTATCCTGATATATCCATTACAACATACCAATTTCCCTAAGCATTTGGATACCTTCTTCTACAGTATACCAAGGTAGGTCAGGCACCTCAAGCTGCACTAATATAGGCCATCTGGCAGTCCATGTTTCACTGAACCAACCAAATAAGGACTTAGATCCTCTCTTAGACTCTCTCTCTGAGACACTGAAAGAAGAATCTGTGCTTAGGGGTCTCAGATCCAGAAACTCAGACTGGTCTAATATTACATTTCTTGCGCCAGTATCCCACACCCTCAGTAGCCATTCCCAGGGATATTCACAGGCTTCTGCTTGTACATATTCGAAAACTCGAGCAGCTCTTTGTAAGTACAGCTCACTTCTTCTTGGGAAATCACCTCAACCTCATCTTTAGGAGATTTCTGAGCCTTAATTTTAGTTGCAGATCTAGAGAAAATAATGGGTTGTGAGGGTGCTTCCTGGGTGCCCTCAGCAATATCACGCAATGCGACAGATGTAGCCATACTTGGCTTTTCTGCTTGAACAGGTTGGTTAATCTGCTCAGGTGTGGTTGTTTTCTTGATAGTGGATTAGTACTTTCAGCTGGGAGGGGTAGATCTACTGGCTAGGGTGGGTCAATTGTTTATAGGAACTCAAAATCCTCCTCTTCTGGATCATCAACCATATGCTCCCATCCCGTGTTTCAGGGTCCCAAATTTTCCCTATCAATGTCCTCACTTTGGTACCAGACACTGTTCTGGATCTGCAATTCAGCTGATGTTGTAATTCAGCCACTCACATAATGAGACTCTGGACCTGGTTCGCAGCCAGCTCTATTACTAGAGAGAAGGCTCCTCTTTGCAGCACAGGCAGAAGCTGTTAAGTCTCAAGCCGGCACCTGAGGCATGCTTCTGAGATCCTCAGACCATCCCTCTCCTTAGTTACATTTTCCATTATAAGGAGGATTAGCTAGGCAGCTTCCCTATACTTGCCATCCTAATGAAACTACTGGAAAATATCAAATGTACGGTCATCCAGAGCCTCTCCTTTTACCAGTACCCTGTTGGCGGTGATACAATAGATATTGGCTTTGCTCTTTCACACAATGTATTAGTGAGAGTGGCAGACTTATCCCTGTCTTCAGGTGTAGAAATAGCATGATCAGTGCTGTTAAGACTAATCAGGTTGAAGAGTCAATTTAAGAAGCACATATTTAATATTTTATTTCTCTAGAACCATTCCTGGTACCAATTACGTTAGACAGGGTTCTCTAGAGAAATAAAACCAGGCATTAATAATTGTGTGTATATGTGTATATATATATATTTAGATAAATAGATAACATAAGAAATAAAGTTAATCTACACAGCAGTACGAATGGCTCAGTGCAACTCACTTCCATCAGAGAGCTAGTACACTGGCAATCCTTCAGGTCTTAAGGACTGCCAGGTAGTCCTCTGTAGAGCAATCCAGGCTGTGTGGCCACAGGCAGCAAATAGCAAGGCAAGTCATCAACATTCAGCCAATTGATAGGATCTGACAGTCCCCAGCTTAATAGACGTATAGCCCAGTAGCATAGCAAAGCAGGGCTTGAAGGAACCTCAAATTACAGTGACACAGTCCCCTGGTTAGGTGTCCCACAGGTAGTATAACTTGCAAATGGAGGCACCGAACTAGCAAGGCAGTTGGCTGCACACTGGTCTGATAATCAAAAAGCAAGAGACAAGAAAATCAAGGCTTGCTGAGTCATTTATCTCTCAATTCTTCACTTAATTCCACATGTGTTCATTGGCCATGTTAGCACAATACATAACATATCACCAGATCATATGTTGTTTCTACTTCCAACTGTTTTTAAAAAATCATTTTATAGGGGGCTCATACAACTCTTATCACATCCATCCATTGTATGTGAAGACATTTGTGTATTTGTTGCCCTCATCATTCTCAAAACATTTGCTTTCTACTTAAACCCATGGTATCAGCTCCTCCTTTTTTCCCCTTCCTCCCTGTTCTCCCCTCATCATGAACCCATGATAATTTATAAATTATTATAATTCTGTCATATCTTACACTGACATCTCTGTTCAGCCACTTCACTGTTGTCCATACCCCAGGGAGAAGGTTTTATATAGATCCTTATCATTGGGTCCTCCTTTTTACCCACCCTGCCCCTCCACCCTCTGGTATCACCACTCTCACCACTAGTCCTGAAGTGATCATCTGTCCTAGATTCTCTAAGTTTCTGGTTCCTTTCTGTTCCAGTGTACATTCTCTGGTCTAGCTGGATTTGTTAGGTAGAGTTGGGAACATGATAGTGGGGGGGTGGGGCTAGGGGTAAGAAGGAAACATTAAAGAACTTGAGGAAAGTTGCATGTTTCATCATTGCTACACTGCACCCTTACTGACTCATCTCCTCCCCATAACCCTTCTGTAACAGTATGTCCTGTCATTTACAGAAGGACTTTGGGTCCCCAATCTGTACTCCTCCTCATTTACAATGATATAATTTTAAGTTATTTTATGTCTGATATCTGATCCCGTGGACAACTCGTGGTCACACAGGCTAGTGTGCTTCTTTCATGTGGGTTTTGTTGCTTCTGAGCTAGGGGGCAACTTGTTTACCTTTAAGCCTTTAAGACCTCAGATGCTATATCTTTTTATAGCCAGGCACCATCAGCTTTATTCACATTTACTATGCACGCATTTGTCTTCAGCGATCATGTCAGCAAGGTGGGCACACTGATAGAATTTTTTGTCCTCTGATTTCTGATAACTGATCCCTTTGACCCCTCATGGTCACACAGGGGATTTCGTCCTCAAGGCTTTGTGGGCCAGGATGCACTCCACTCTCTCTTCCTCCCCCTTCATTTGCTTCCAAGTGCTCTTGTCAGACATGTTCCTGTCTCTGAGCTGCAGCTTCAGTGCTGTCCTCTAAATTCTTCTGAGGGGGAGGCGGCTGTCCATGTTGTTGGAATTGGGTTCAGGCTTTCAGACCCCTCCACTGGTTCCCCGATCCATTCCATCAAGCTGCATTCACATCCTGGGACTTACTACTTCCAACTTTTTAAAGAAATGCCTTATCATTTCCGACAACAGCTGCTGCAACATTTTACAGTCCCACTGGCATTGTAGGAGGAATACAGTCTTCCCTACCCTCTCCAACATTTTTCTTTTTTCTGTTTGTCTCCTTTCTTCCTTTTGTCCTTCCTTCCAGCCTGCCTTTCTGCCTTCTTTCCTTCCTCGCTTTGTTAAATATTGGTCTGTCTCTTTATGGATACTGGCATCACATGGTACCACACTGTTTCAAATGGATGCCATGGACATTTTTTATAGTATGTTACATAATAATTCCTACTGATAACTTACTCTTCATTCTGAGATTTGGGGCTATTCCTACATAAAAGAATGGGAAAAAAGCAATCGCTCCAGTGTGTTTCAGGTTGTTGTCATCTTTAAGCCTTTCTTATGTGGTGCTACTGAGCAGATTTAAACTGCCAACCTTGAGGTTTGTAAATCTACAGCGGATGCTGACTCAGAGTGTCCTTATAAGACCGCCCCTGTGAGTTTCCAAGACTATAACTTTTTATGGGAGTGGAAAGCCCATACTTTCTCTCAATGAGAAGCTAGTGGTTTCACACTGCTAACCTTGTGGCTAGAAGCACAACACATAACCATTATTACCGGTTTAGAACAAATATTTGCTCTCGCCAGAGATCTTCTTCAACATATTTAGCCTCATAATTAAACAAGGGCTGTGTCAACATGACAAAATAAAAGGGGCTGAGTGATCTCTGTGTGACATTTACTAATAAATTTATAGAGAATGTCCTTCTTTCTACTATCTGTCCTCCCAACAGGACATGCAATGTCCCTCCATGATATACTGTTACAGCTTCCATCGGGTTGGTCGCTTCTCTTTCTTTTCTTTATGAGCATTCTGTATATTTGTATTCTTTAGTAAGCTTATTCTTAGCATTCTTTTGTACTGGGGGCTAGGCTTTGCTGGTGAAATGGTATTGTTTTGAGTCTGAGACTTACCTCACCTCCTGAGGCCAAGTTGTTTCTAAAAAACAAAATGTGGTACTCATACAATTTCAGTAGGCTTCTGATTTTGTTCTTTGAGAACTGAGGGTTGAAAACACAGAAATTAGAATCTTGAAAGGAGAGGCTTCTCCCTGCATCTGTACATCCACCTTGCCACTGATTCGCAACAGCTGCAAACGTGACCTGAGAAGGAGGCCTTGGAAGCTCTAGTTGCTTAGCAACAAATGGAACAAGCTCCTCCCCCTCCCCATTCTTTCAGAAATACTCCCATAGACTTAAGCCTTTGGGCTCTGAAGGGAAATGTCCGTTTGAACTCGCAGCAGAGGTCTTGCTTCCCAAATCTGCTGGTGCTTGTATCCCTGCCGCATTATAACCCTTGGTCACTGCACACAGTTGTAAAGGGAAATCTCATCACACTTGGAAGGAATGGGGTTTGGAAATTCCTACAAGGCTCTTGCCAAAAATCTCCATGAAAACTTCATTCCCTATCGGGAACCCAACCTTAACCCTAGATACCAGGCTTGTCAGTCAGTAGAGAAAGCTGTTGTTTCTAGCTAGTGGTCTCATGGCAGACCATGAGACAGAGAGATGCAAAGCTCATATCTTTCTTTATTCCCCACCTGGAAACCCAGGACAAACTGAGGGTCCTATATCCCTTTCCTATATCATATACCATTTAAGGCTCTAGTCAGTTCCCCCCAACACCTTTCCATTCCCCTCATTTACTTACTTCCAAATTTCTGGAAAATGAATCTGATTCTCCCCAAATCCTTTTCAGGAAAGACATCAAGCACAGCTCAGCAGCCAGCCCAAGACTTAGTGGTCCTTGGCCAAGGGTGCATCATCGTGGGTCTCAGCAGTTGTGGCCATAGGCAGCTAGCTCAAAGATAAAGGGAAAAAGAATAAAGAATGTGACCTTGTAGCATGTGGCTGTGATAAACAGTACCAGAAAGCAGTAAGAACATTTACTAGGACAGTGCTTTTGCTTCGAACTTTTGAGTCATTTTTTTTTCCTTAGTCTTTTTTTAAAGTGATCAGATTTTAAGCGGGACACCATTGACTGGGGGTAGGAGTGGAGGTTCTTGATTAAAAAATTGGTCTATAAGCAACAAAACTTTCATAGAATGCAAAAATAGTATTATATTTAATTTTAAAATGCCATGGGATGTTGTTAAATTGTTAAAAAGTGGGACATCCGGTCACCTTATTTTTATACCATGTAAACTATGTTTGAACAAATGTGAGGGCTCACATGTTAAATAGATACATTGTTTAATCATAACCATCTCTATTTCAGTGTCATTGTAATGATTATTTAAGATAAAAGTGTAATTTAATTTAATAAAAGCAGTGAGCATTTATTGAACAATTCCATAACCTCTTTTTAGTATAAATGGTGTAGTATGACTGCTATGGGATCATCACCTCATCACCTGCACTCTGGAGGGAGGTTATTTCCCCCCTACTTTATCCATGATGAAGCAGAGACACAGAATACACACCTGAAAGTCAACAGCAAGGAACCCAGGTTTTCTGATTTTAGGACACAATGCTTGCTTTCTGGGTGCTGCTCTGTTTCTCTCTTTTTGATTTCTTGCCATATTTTTCTATCTTCTTTCAGCTCTTCCGTTGGAACCCTGTCTACTTCAGACCTTCTCCCGTCCTATTAGGAGACAAGCCTCCACGACCCCTTAAACACACACTTCACATCAGAAAAGTTGGGCAGTATCAAAGAACCAGATCAGAGAAACAAAGTGAGGAGGGGCAGGGTGCTCACTTTGCATTCCACAGATGCCAGTGGAGCTTTGGAATGTTGTTCAACTATGGTGGAAAGAGGCTCAAAGGCCCCATTATTTCTGAGCCTGCCTACCACTCCAACACTTGTCCCTCTTTTTTTAGTACGATTTGATGAAGTTCCCTCTACTTCCCATAAGACTGCACAAGTCCATAGAGAAATAACATCTTCCATTCTATTATATGTGAAAGACATTCTTTGACGTTTGTGGTATGTGTTTGGTGCCATTCCCAAAGTCAGCACTATCTCCTAGCTCACTGCAGCTCAGTTTTATTGTTGCTTTTCTTTGGACAAAACTGGTACCGTTCTTGGTTAGAACTAGAACACGTGCCTTTTTGTTTGCTGAAGGCATTAATTTCATTCTGATTCGTCTTACTTTAGGTTTTTTTTTTTTTTCATTTATTTCCATCTAGATTTTTGAGCTACTTTAAACTGTCTTTAAAAGTAAGCCTAAAAACATAGAATCTAAGGTCTCAAAGGCTTGTCAAAACAGTAGCCTTCTAAATTAAAGTGACCAGACATCCCGCTTTTGGTGGGACAGTCCCGATTTTAAACAATTTTTCCCGCATCCCACGGCATATATATATATATATATATATATATATATATATTCTTAATTTTTAGGCATCACTGCCCTCTGGTGGTGGGAGTAGAAGGCCCAGCCTTTGCTCCTGGGAGCCGGAATTGAACCTCCATCCCAGTGGGCCGCAGTCCCACGCACAACCACTATGCCACCGGGGCTCAGCCCCCCATGGCATTTTTAAAGTCCTGATTTTTTGAAAGAATGAATGACAAGCTAGGGAACAGCAGGGGAATGGGAAGGGAATATCCCCCACTCTCACTGCCTCCTTTCCCCCCCACCCAGTCAATGGTGTCCCACTTTACCAATGTTAAATTCTGGTCATTTTATTCTAAAAATCTAAGTGAAAAGTCAGCTAAGTCCACAGAGAAAAAATATAGCAGGTTGTGTGATTGTAAAGAATAGAATCCAAACTAGATGGAGAAAATAGTACCTGAGCCTAAATGCTAAAGACCCCATTTGTGAAACATTGTGAATGACAGTGGAAATGTTAGGTAGAATAGTATAAGGGTAAGGGTGTTCATTGTGCAGGCTCAGAGGTTCGCACTTCTGGCCTAGAGGACTGCACCTGGATTGGCCTTTCTAGACCAGGTGAATTCAATTCAACCAATGGGGTGGACCAGGATCCTCAACCGTGCCTCCCGGTCAAAGAATTGAAAAGGTCAAAGGTTTGGCTCTGACTTTTCCCGTTGTTGCGATACAATGTGGAACAGCCAGCCTGTGGTCTGGAGCCAACCATCTAACTTTTCTTGAGCAGCTTCCTGGCAGGTAGACAGGGCAAAGGGAACCTGTGGGTACCTGTGTAAACCTGAAACTTATTGTGTTAGGGTTCTCTAGAGAAACAAAACCAGGACACTAATAATTTTTGTATATATTTATATAGATAGAAAGATATCTAACATAAGAAATAAAGAGTTAACTAATCTATGAAGCAGTACAAATGGCTCAATGCAACTCACTTGTGGGAGACAGCTAGGACACTGGCGGTCCTTGGAGTCTTGAGGGTCATGGAGTAGTCCTCTGTAGAGCAATTCAGGATACCCTGCCCCAAGCAGCAAACTGCAAAGGAGGTCATCAACAGTCAGCCAGAAGACAGGATCCGACAGTTCCCAGTTCAAGAAATGTTTTTTCCAGCAGCGTGGGGAAGCAGGTTGTGACAGTCATATACTTGATGGCAATTTCACGTTTGGGATGTAGGGATGGAATCTAGTCTGTTAATCTGGTGATAGCTAATGAGGCTTCTGTGTGGGCATGGCTTTCTCCTGAGAATTCTGGGAAGTCTTGAGATATTTCCCAATTGGGGTAAGAGACCAGACTCAAAGAGACAAATTACTGACAAGATGAGAAGACAGCATGCTGATTGATTGATCCTGATTCCTGGAGAACGCAGGAGCTGGAGGAGAGGCCACATGGGCTTGTCCTGATGGAGCCATACCTCTGGGACTGGAGAAGCCACGTGGAGACTCCTGCCAGGGCTGAGATGTTTGTACTGTCACCAGACACACAAGACTCTGCATTCACTGGCCTGATTGTCCTGATATCATCCCATGTGCTTCCTAAGTTGGAAGGAGACTTTCTAGACTGGTAGCAGACATATGGGCTAATACTGGACTTATGACTTTGGACTGGACTGTGTTGGGATGCTTTCTCTATGTTTCATTCCTCTTGTATATAAACCTTTCCCTTAGATCCATGTGTGTGTTTATGAATTTGTTTCTCTAGTCTACCCGGACTAACACACAGGGCTTAAAGGAGCTTCAACTCAGAGCGACCCAGTCCATGGATTAGTCCCTTGGGAAGTAGCTTGCAGATCGCCCAGGACAGGCTCTTGGTCTGAAGATCCAAGAGCAAGAGAGAAAGGTGAGGATTGCCGAGCCATTTATATCCCCACCCTTCAATTGCTCTCAGATGTGCCTATTGGCTATGTTGGCACAGCAAACCTGACTACGGCACTTATTCTTTCATAAAACTCAGTCAGATCCCAAACCAGGCTTCAACATGAATTCTTTCTTGCACAGGGTGAAGGACCGAGGTATATACATCTTTTTGAGAAACCTAATAGAAGTCCAAAATCCATTTTCATGGTCACTACATAGATTGAGTCTAGTGAATCCCCACTACCATCACCACCACAGGCCTCACTCATTGAATTACTGCTGATGCATAGCAACTGGGAATAGCCTTAATATCAGGTAAAGAACATTGCAAGTACATTTCAGCAGCTGTAGCGAGGCTGGAATGGGACACCTTCTTGTTGGGTGTTCTTTTTAGCCTAATTTTAATTTATTCTGTTTTTAAAATAGTTTCTGCTTTCTTTTCTATTGAAACTTTTCTCTGTTTTGTTTGGTCATTGATGCCAGGCCCATTTTTGGTTTTTATCTCTGTTTTGTGTTTTTCTACATAAGAGAAGACCTATGAAGATTGCAGTAGGATTGATAATTCCCTAGGGCATGGGGTGGGGGGTGGGGAGGAGAGGAGAGCATTGGAGAGTCAACAGCAATGGGTATAACAAGGCAGAGGATGTTTCAAATATGACTGTGGAGATGGATGTACAACTTTCTTAATATGATTAAATGATTGAATTGTATGCTGTGTTAATTATATCTCAAGAAAACTTCCTTTTTAACTTTAGGAATGAACAACCAACAATTTGTTCCTCTACACAGACTCCACTGTACTACGGTGTCTAAAAAGTAACTTTAAAGAAAAATATCAATTATGCTAAGGGTAAATGGAAATGTTAATATTTTATACAATAAGATCATTAAGTACATGCATATATTATAAATTAATACTTATATACCAGGAACCTAAATGCCATTATAAATGCTATGTATTTATCAAAAAATCCCATTGAGACCAGGAAAAAACATTAAAAGAACATTACCCTGCAATATGGCAGAAAGTTCACCAGTTTCTCGGTTTATAGTTCGTATTCTGGGATGTAGCAATGAATTAGATTCTGGATGTCTGACAAAAGTCCACCAACTTCAATAAAAGTGGAAGTTTTGCATGAGTCAGATCTATGTTCCTTATGTTATTTAAACACTAAGTATGAATTTGGACTAATAGATGGAAGAGAATTGATTAAAGTCAAGCATTTAATGATTAATGTGTTATGCTTAATAGCATTGCTGATATTGTAAGTAGGACAAAATAATATATAAATTGAGAGAGTCATGATCAAAAATTTTATTTTATTGAACAAGATAAACAATGATGCAAACAATCATAACAAAGTTGTTATGAATAGCTGAAAGGCTAATAGTTCAGGTGGCATCATCCAGCTGATAATACATTTCAGCATATATACTCATTTATTGATATATCATTAATGATCCTTCAACAGCTGGTATAAGAAAATGATCCTCAAATTGTCTTTCTCCTATGGAAATAGAGCAGTTAGAAAAATAAATAACCTAAGTAGATACTCTTCAATCTCATAAAACACAGAAATTTTTCCTTGCCACTAAGGTTTTCTAAGGGGGATATGATATGGTCAGAATTATTTCTGTTTTTGAAAACATCAATTATGAAAACCATTAGGATTGTATTGTTACCAGCATCTGCTTGCCACTTATCTGGGAATTTGATATAATTTTCACAAATTAAATCGCTAATGCAGTTTCATGCTAGAACACACCTCAAAATAGTATCATGCCTCTCAAAGAGCACCCTGTGTCTTGGAGATATTGAGTGCCACAGAGGAAATTATATCTATGACATCACAAGCCCTGAAAACCTATGAAAGAAAAGAGAGGTGAAGCAAAGGCCCACAAAACAAAGAATAAAAAGAGAAATAAAAATTAAAGAGAGGAGAAAATTATGGCTGCTCTTTAGCTATAAAGTAATGATTCTGGTTTTAATGTGCACTATTTTTCATTGCTTTGTCATTATATTTCATATATCTTCCACCGGAAAAAAACACTGCAAAAATATAACATAGGGTTGAAAGTTAACCTTATACCCTCAGTTTGAAGGCAATTCATTCAGCCAGTGTTCAGCATCCAATTGTAACCCCATGATCTTTACATTCACCTACTGGCAAATCTGGTTCATGGCTATGCCAGTATACAGTTTTTTCCACACTGAATCACTTCAAAGTACTTCTGTGGATCTTTTAATGATATATAAAAAAGCATTGGTTACTTTAAATAAATGAAAGTAAATCAAGTCTAAGCATATTTGGAAAATATTCTTAAAAATCTTTCTACCACTGTCTCAACTCTGAGGACTGATGAAAATACTACACGATGTTCCCATTGACATGCAAGTTGAACAGACAGGAAAACTGTTATACCAGAACTTTATATTGCAGGACGAATAGCCAGAGCCATCCAATATGTAGCTGAAATGAAAGACCGCAAGACCATTATAGCCATTATCAAAGACCCAGAAGCCTCAATTTTCCAAATGGCAGATTACAGAAGAATCACAGATTTACTTAAGGTAGATCCTAAAATGACTTTAGCTATTGAATAAAAAAAAAAAAAATAAAAAAAAACGGAATGCCGATCATGCCTTATGAAGAAAAGCTGCCCAAGCTAAAGTGATAGGAATTCATGGATATTATACTTTTAGGAAAATTTAGCTAAATTTCCTAATTCAGGGGTGAGACAAAAAAAATAGGAGATACCAAAATCCCTTTTATGGGACTATTGTTATATATATTTTTTTGCATTACTCTTTGGTTCCCTGTTAGTCATTTTTTATACCTCTATGATAAAACATATAATAAAACCTTTCCATAGCTTTGAAACTAAAAAGAAAGAAAAAACACTACACTAATATCCCTTACATGGCAATATTAAGCTCTCAACGAGGACTCACAGGAAGTGTACCTTATTTTTCAAGGCAACTTGATCCTCTGTTTTAGAAACATAAACTCCTAAAAAAAAAGAAAAGAAAGAAACATGGACTCCTGAGCAGCCCACCCATACTCCCAATGTCCACAAGTGGTATGCCAGGTTAGTCTTCATTAAGAATAAACAAAAGAATTTCACGTAGATGGAAAATGATTTTTACACACACTAAAATTTTTACACTCTCTAGAGAGTGGAATGTGTCTAGTTTGCCTTTTTACTGTCATTAGTGAAACTGGCTTAAAACAGAAAACTGGGTTCATAACACATGGGTCATTTTACCAGGGATGTGATCAGTGGAACAGAAGTCACAAAATACTGCATGAAAAAAAAATCAACGAAGTGGAGGAACTCATAAAGAAGTAATCCTGTTGGTTAGCACCAATGTCATAGGGGTTAAACAGGTAAAATAGAATGTGGCTCCTGTAAGTACATATGAAGAAGTAAACAATGGGAAATGGCAAATGAGAGAAATCAGGACATATCTAAAAGGGCAGACTAACCAGCTGTCATATATACATTGAACACTGCATGTATGTAGGTGGGTCAATTACATTCACACATTTTTCAGGAGAGTTGGTTATTAAACATTTACTAACACATCCCTTATCTATATTCATTTCCAAGTACTGCCATTCAGTGACATGGGTTTAAAATAATTTTGTGTAAATTATTGCCAATGTATTATATCCCGGGTCCATCCCATTCACCTGAACTCCTATCAAATCTACTTTGGATATTTTCCCTCTTATTCCACTTTTTGAATGATGCACAGTATGCACTCAGTCTCTTCACAAGCAGTGCTCTAGAGTATTTAATCAGCTGACACATGCTCTGTTTATTGGTTCTCTTATTACTTACTCCAGAGAACAGACTCTATTCGTGCTTCTAACTTCTGTATCCACAAAGCCAATAACTATGCCAGGTACACAGAGGCACCTCAAATAACAATGAATGAATGAGTGACTGAATGTCTAAAACATATTTAAATGCAGGCATTGAATCTCAAAGCTTACGCTGTCACCATGAAATTAGTTGATTCCAGAGATCGTATTTAGTCTTATAAGTCCCAATGGTTTAAATTCTATTCTCAAGGCAACAAGCTATTAATGGGGTTTTAAATAAAAGAAGAAACAGTTAGATTCACATTTAAGAAATAATGTTTTGATAGCCTCTCGGAGAATGTTTCAAATATAGGGAAACCACTTCATTTTGCAATGATTGAAACAAGAGATGTTAGAGGAATGGGGTTATAGGAACAAAGGGAGAGGAGAAAATGGTGGGTTCTGGAAAGTTATTTATAAGGTAGAGTCATCAGGAATTGGGGATTAGTTGGCTGTGAAAATAAGCAAAACCAGGAGTTACAGTGGGCTCAAGCTTAAGTACAAGCTGTGAAGATGGATCGGGACCGGACGATGTTTGGTTCTGTTTTCTATAGGGTTGCAGAGTTGGAACCTGCTCCACGCCTAACAACAGCAGCAGGAGTTAGGCTGACTCACACATATAAGGGGGCTGTATTTTGTAATAGACAGTAGCAGGTTTGGGAGATGGTTTAATGGGAACCTGCTGAGTATGGACTTCCAGATAACTTCACATGAAGCCTTCCAGATGAAAATGCCTTATAAATAATTTCCAGAGATATATCTATTCTGGACTTAGATTTTGGAGTTGTGTAACACACAGAACCATTTGGCCATTAGAGCCATTGAAGAAGAGAACACTTAAACCAATCATACAGATTTACAGTTGAGCAGAACCTAGGGCAGAACCATGAAAAATAACAGGTAAAAAACAGACCGCAGAAGCATAGTTTGTAAAGGAGGGGGAAAAAGTGTTCAGAGGGTAGAAGCAAAGCTACTATAGTTTGCCCAGAAAGAACTAATGCAACTTACTGAAGTGTCTAATACATTCTCAAGAACTAGTATGCACCAAAAGACCTTGGCTAAAATTATAACATCATTTAAAAGGAGCTAATGTGTTAAACCATCAGAACAGGGTAGACAGACATGCTGGAAAGACATAATGTGCTGATCAATACAATGTCATGCTTGGTATTAAATATGGTATTTGATAAATAAGCAATAACGGAAAGCAAGGTGCTGGGAAATGTCGAGTAGAGAAATGATGACAAAGGAAATGAAAGAGAGGGAAATGGAATATCAGCCAGCCTACATACTCATTCTATCTAAATCTGCTCAATATTCTCAACACTTGAGGTAAAATTTTGTAACGATTTGGAATCTCTGAGAATTGTTTCTTTTTCAATATATGTGAAAAGAAAATAACAATTTAGCAAGATTTGATGTGGGTTTCATAGTAACCCTGGTTGCAGACAGCCAATAGTTAATGTTAATTCTATGATAGATAGTTATACTAATGGCAAAGTCAGCTAATTTTCAGTGATCATTTCAGAGTATTATTGTAAATATACTAAGAGTATTGTAACAAATGAAAATTCAAAAATTTCACTCTCACTTTAAATATAATACTTCACATAAAAGTTGATATTGTTATTGGAAATTTAATGACCTTTTCTGAGCGATTCTATGTCTTAGAAACATTCAAATGCTGTCCATGCTATACTAATTCAATTCTCACACCACCATATAAAATTAATTTTATTATTGTTGCCTCTTTACAGATGCAAAAATTGAGACCCGGTAGTAGGTTTAGATCTTTTTCTAGATCTGTGACAGATTCAGATACCCCCGTGGCCTGACCTAGTGCTCAAATTCTTTGCCGTTATATTCTTTTCCTTTCAATATATTGCATAAGTTGGCCAGTCACTGAACGACATTCATGTTGCGTCTAGAACAAAACCTGAAATACTACAACTCACAAAAGAAAGCAGAGTCACGTCGTCATTTTACATGCTGCAGCATTAATTTTATGTTTTCACTACAGAATTATTTTGTTGACTGCATCTATTGTGTTGCTCTTTGGATTGAACAGTCATAGACACACTGAACTCAGTAGTGAAGCACTTACATATGGATTTTAATATGAAATAAATATAAAATTGTGATCAATATTTAATCTCTTACAAATAATGGGCTTATTTCCATTTCCTGGTGAGAAAACCTCAGGGGACCTGCTCAGCTGACAGATCCGATGACTGGGAAGGGAACACAGTTAGGTCAAGTCTTCTCCAAAGTAGTTCCTAAATGCCTACTCTCCTTGCATTGAAATTATATAAAGCATTCACTGAACACCTCCTAAACTCATCATTCCATCTCTTCCTTTTGCTTCCACAAATTAAAAAAATTTTACTGCCACTTCTCCCTGCTTGATTAATATACTTACTGCCTTGCAAGTATTTCGGATATCATTTTATTCATAGAGGATATGGATAATATAAACATGATTTTTATTGTAACATTTTGGTTTTTATTTCACATTTTATAAATAAAACACTTCAAACTCTCAGTTATACTTAAAATAAAAATAAAGTGTGCTGGGACTTTTGGCAGCATGTGAGAAAGTTCCATTATCTTTCCATTCTATTTGCTGTGAACTCTTTGAAGCCCCTTAATATATTGTGTGTTTATATTCAATATTTTCTAGCAAAATACTTTATAGTCCTAGATATATGAAAAGCATATAGACACTAAAGTTAGATCTCAGAGTGATTAAGCCTGGAGGCAAAGTCATAGTTTGATTTATTAATAAAATGAATTAAACAATTGTTTTAGGTTGCTATCAAGTTCGTTCTAATTCAGAATGGTCAATCTTGTGTTATCTGAAGATAGAACACTGCCTTGTAGGATGGTTTGATGACATATTTTTGGAAGGTGATCGCCATGCCTTTCTTTTAAAATGGAGCTGAGTAAACTCCAAGCTGATTGCGTTAACTGCGCCAATTACAGATTGCAACATTGAATGCTATTGTGGGATGAATTGAACTGAACTGACACAATGGAGTAGAATACACCTGCCCTACAAGGTTTGCTAAGCTGCAATCTTTGGGGAGCAGGTCTTTCTCCCACAGAACAGCTGGATGAATTGCAAGGCCAGCGTGACTTTAGCAGTTAGTGGTTACAAGTTGGGTTGCTGCTCCCAAAGTCAGCAGTTTGAAACTACCAACTGGCTCCTTAGGAGAAAGATGAAACCATCGCCTGAAAAGGAAACTCTTAAGAACAATTCTAACCTGTCCAATAGGATCTGTATGAGTCGACATCAACTCAGTGACAGTGACTGGTGGTTAACACCACTGGTTTATGTGTCAGAGTTGGCAATGAGTCAGAAGCAAAGACAACGTAACTTTATCTCTCTTGTTTGGACATGAGGAGGGACCCGTCTTTGAAGAAGGCCATAATGCTTGTTAAAGTAGAAGGTCATCAAAAACAGGAAAACCTTCAGCACGATAAATTGCTACCTTGGCTTCCACATAGCAATGATTATGAGAAATGTGTGTTTAGTTTTGTTGGACATTCGGGTCACTATACATCAAAATGGAATTACCAATACCCAACTACAACCATCTTGATGGGAGCAAACCACCAGGTTTCGAAACTGCTGCATGGATTCAATCAGACAACTTTTCAGTTAGCAACTGAGTGCTTACCCATCGTGCTGCCAGAGCTCTGCAGCTCTTCTCAGTCATGAAAGTTGATGGTGGGTGCCCTGAGCCATGCACTCAGTTCTGACTCAGCCAGCCTAGCCATGCCAGAACCAATCACGATAGGGACCTGCACCATCCTCACAACTGTTCTCTTTCAGTCCTTTGTTACAGCTCCTGTGTCAAGACCCTTGAGGCGTCTCCCTCTTTTGCTGCCTTCAGCTTTACCAAGCATGGTATCCTCTTTCAGGGATTGGTCAATAATGGACTCTAATAAATGAATGACACTTGTGCACAGAGGACATAACTGAATGTGTTCTTGTAGTCTCAGTTCTGCAGACAGATATGGACGAAAGGTATGCCTCAAGCACACCAACTCACTGCCATCGAGTCAGTGCTGACTGACAATAACTGTTGACCTTTCTCCTGCAGAGTTCCAGGTGGTTCAAATTGTCCATCGTGGGCTCACAGCCCTATACGTAAGTGCACCACCACCTGGGTTCCTGGTAGGTATTCTAGAAGACTACATGCATCTCACAAACAGTGACACTCTCAGATCGCTTATTTCAGGAATGGTGCTCAGTGAGATCTACTTCTAAGTCTTTCAGTCAGAAGTTTATGGCAATTTGAAAATCCACCAGTCCTTTGTAATGAACAGGTGATTTGTAAGCTTTCTTTGAAGATTTGATATTTTGTGGTATTTAAAAAATTTTAGGCTGAGCCCCGGTGGTGTAGTGGTTGTGCGGGGGACTTCGGCCCTTGGGACGGAGGTTCAATTCCAGCAGTGGGGCTGGGCCTCCTACTCCCACCGCCGGAGAGCAGTGATGCCCCCCCCCCAAAAAAAAAAAAAAACTATCTTAAAAAATTTTATTTTGGGGCTGAGGCCTGGTGGCGTAGTGGTTGAGTGCGGGACTACGGCCCACTGGCTTGGCGGTTCAAATTCAGTGGCAGTTTTCCAGCAGCAAGTGGGCCTCCCACTTCCACCAGTGGGCAGTGATGCCCACCCCCCAAAAAAATTATTTTCAGTTGAAAAAAAGAAGTCTTGGGAAGGAAGCAGAGAAATGGGTATGATGATGACACTGATCAGTTTCTATATTGTGGTAGTGAAAACAGCATAAAAAAGAAAGAAAGCTCACAGACATAGACTCGCTGCCCACTCACAGCGAACCTGCAGGACAGATTAGAAGAGCTTCTGGGAGTTTCTAAGCATGTAACTTGCTGTGGGAGTAGAAATCCCCTTGAGGAACGGTTGGTGGTTTCCAACTGCTGACTTTGTGGATCATCACCCAACTCTGGCCACGACGCCACCAGGGTTCCTTACAGAACAAGCACAAAAGCCCATAGAACTTAGCATGTGTGCGCGGACACACACACTACAAGTCAAGCTGAGGAAATCTGAATGACATTGGTGATGCTTTATCAATATCCCTGTTGTGATACACTTTTTGAAAAAGCATTACCATTGGAACTGGAACAAAGTATACAAGGAATTGATGAACTATATCTTACAAGTGTACATAAATATATAATTCTCTCAGTTTAATGTGAAAGTGAAAAGCAACTATGTTTTTAAATTAACTTTATTAGGCAGTAAATTGAAATAAAACTATTTTTTTAGAGATCTACTTTCTCTAAATGAAAGATAAAGTTTTCATGTATGCGTTAGGCTGGGTTGACTAAAACAACAAATTCGGTGACACTCATATATGTGTAAGAGAAAGCTTTATGTCAAGAGGTAATTATTTATCAAGCAAATATCCCAGCCCAATCCAGAACACATCCATAAGTCCAATATTAGTCCGTAAGTCCACTACTACCCCATCAGTCCCTCGTCAGACTCGTGCTGACACTTGCAACGGTGCAGAATACAGGGAGACCACAAGCCAGGAGGGTGCAGAGTTGTGTGGATCCAAGGACAGTGTCTCTAGCAGTTCTCTGAGTAACTCCACAGCAGGAAGGTGATGCAGAGAGAGGGGGGAGGTTCCCAGGACCCTCTTTATGAGGAGGTCATGCCCACAAGGAGGCACCATCCTGATTGACAGGCTAGACGCCACCCCATACTCTTCAAGTTGACATTAAATTGGGTAACTACCCCAAGGTATCAAATCCCTTTTAAAGAACTATTTGCATTTTCTTTAAAACATACTTTATATTAATATAATTATTCTATGTTGGTTAAGCTTTCAATATGTTTTGCTCAAAGACAACACTTATTTGCTAATGTAGTTGGAACTGAGTGAGTGGCAGAGAGATTTTGAGAAATATTTTTATTGCAGCAGCTTGTCTAGGATGGGAGCAGTCAACAAGGCCTTAACTACTATAGCAAGTACATGAAAAGGGTTATTATGTAGTACAAAGTGGAAAACACAATGTACCAAGAAGTAAACTGATAGCCATTTGGACAAGAAAACAATAATCTCACTTATTTCTGAACATGAATGGTATTCACAATAATAGCAACAGTAGTAAAAGAATAATAAAAAAATATCTAGCACCTATCAAATATTTAATACCTCAAAAATTAATTTAAGTGATTTATTTTTATTAACTCACTCAATCTTGATAACAATTATCTAAATTTGACACTATAATGATCCCCATTTTATAAATGCAAATACTAAGACTAAAAGAAATGAAGCAACTCAGCCAAGGTTAAGTGTCTTTAGTAAGTGTCAAAGCAGTTTTTAAATCCCCACAGATTTATGTTGGTCTTAGTCAATCTCAAACGTGTCCTCACTTTAATAGGAATCCCCCTTTACAGAAGGCTGCATTAGTGTAATAAAGTGTCAAAATACTCAACTTTTTTCTAGAATGACATTAGCAGAAGAGAACACTGGTTATTTCTTTATAATCAGAACTTAGCATTAACTGTATTGACATGTTAGGAATTTTTACATGTGATCTTGTTATAAAAGATGCAAACAAACAAAAACTAAATAATAAATCAAGGATGTTTTTATATTCTATTTACTTAAGTTTAATGATTAATGTATTAATTTTAGCTTGGTACTAATGAGATCACAATACAAGTTTACACATTTAATATATTCATTCTGCATCTATATATATGAAGCACTGCTTCACAAATGGCTTCAAAACAGTTTCCTAAAAACATGGAAATATGTAAATTGTAGTCCCTACCCTCAAGGAGCTCAAAATCTGGGAGGAAAAGATAAGAAAATTTCAGCAAACAAATTCAGCATAAGGAAGATTTTTCTAAAATTCAAATAAATGGTAAAAACTAAAATATTTTAGGAGATGAATAGAAATGCAATCCTGAAAGATGTCTGTGATATGACACATAATTAGCCTTGAACCTAGAATTCATTGCCTTATGAACTCAAGAAGAAGTTTAGGCTAAGTTTGGCCCAACAATTCTAAGGTATTCACCAATGGCTCTCTCTCTCACTTTCTCTGAATAGATAGGTAGATCGATGATAGACAGATGATATAGATAGATGATGATGATGATAGATTGATAGAAAGAAAGAAAGATGATAGATGATAGATAGATAGATAGACAGTTAGATAGATAGATAGATAGATAGATAGATAGATAGATAGATAGATAGATGTTAGATAGCTCTCCAGTCTTTTCTAAGGTGAAAAATTCTTGAAAATAGCAACAAAAAAAAAAGAATAGTTAACTTTCTTACCCCAAACATCAACTAAAGTTCTGATGTTCCTTCCTAACTGGACTACTTTTGTCCTTAAAAATAATTTCTTACCTATGATTGTCACAAAATAATTGTTAAATAGATTAGTTTTTTTTAACCTTACTGCACTTTATATTTCCCTTAAAATAGACTAGATTTCTCCATAAAATTCTTCTGAGCATTGCTTAGCCTCTCAAGGATTACCCACACTTGCCTACCTTCATCATTAGAAGTGTAAGGATGTGTAAATGAATTAACTTTTCCTTAAGACTTAGCTCCTCATTTTTAAGATGGAGATTGAAATAATACCTATAAATGAGGATGGTCTAAAGTTGAAAGCAAAATGCTTAGCACTTTGCTGAGCATTTGATCAAGGGCATTAAATATTAGAATTATTATCAGGTATCATGGTCTGGTGTTGTTGCGAGGTTCTCTAGAATCAGTCTGGACTCACAGTTACCCTATGGACAGCAAAAAGAAGCAATGCCCAGTCTTGCGCCATTCTCACCATTGTGGTGGTATCTGAGCCTACTGTTGTAGTCATTTTATCATTCTATCTCAAAGAGGGCCTTCCTCTTTTTTGTTGACTCTCTATTTTACCAAGCACGATGACCTTCTCCAGGAACTATTTCCTTCTCATGAAGTATCCAAAGTACATAAGACGAAATCTTACCACACTTGCTTCTGGGGAGCATTCTGACTGTATTAGTGCCAGCACTATAAAGAAATGTTACGTAGGTAGGTGGGTACCCCAGATTTGACACTGACCCCAATGCATCCATAAAAAGAAATGTCAAAAGATATGCCTTGCAACAGGTAGCTTGCAAAGAACTAAATCCCCATGATATCTAACAGTGAGAATTCTCCCATGTGAAGCATCTTTTTACACCAAAGTGCAAGTAAAAATGCACAGTACAAGTAGCTGCTGGAGATCATTTAAATAATGATAATCCACTTTGAGGATAATCACATGTTCACTGACGTTCACAGATGGGACCACTATTCTTGCCGTTCTATTATGAATGTCCCCTCCCCAGTGGTTACTCTCCAATATGCAATACAATCCATCAGTTGACTAGATTTACACAGAAGAGCTTCTCTCTGTTTTAGGTAGGGCTGCTAATTTTCACTTGTTTGCTTATTTTCCTTGCAGAACATATAATATTAAAAACAAGGTGCTAAATCGTGAATTGTCTTTTCTCAAGACTTCTCGGTTGGCAGCTCAATAGTCATTTCTTGCTCCTTACACGGAATAGGCATCACCAAGTTTCTTAGCGTCAGCCTGTCAACAACTATGTATTCAATGCCAATTCTCGGACAGCTAGTTTCTATGTGAAAAAAAGTCGGGTCTCTGCCCACTTTTATATGTGAAAGACATGAGATTTGGGTGGCAAAAGGATAATCGTACTTACTCATTTTGCAGTCACACTCCTCTTTGAACTATTCGTCCATATATTTCTAATCATATACATAATTCATTCCAAATGTGGTGGCCATTCTAGCCTTCCAAAATTGATCTAAACCCCATGGTGCAAGATAAATTCCTTTTCTTGTTCTGGGGTTTCTTGTTCTTGTTCTCCTGGTACCCAAGATCACTGTTGTTAAGCAATAAATTCCCAAAGGAAATTGTTCATCATTTAGTATATTGATGGCAAACTCATCAACTTCTATATTATTTACCCAACAGACAATATATAAGAAAGCAAAGGTCATGACTCTGTATTCTTATTCTAACTAAACAAGGTATCTGCCCTTCTATATCTCTGGATTATAATCAGAATTTCTTCTTGCCCAAATTTTTGAATCGTTGCCTTGATCTGCTGAAGTGACATTAATTGCTCATAATTACAAAAAGTAAAAACCAAATCAATAAAATTTGAAAAAAAATGGAATGGTTTCTCAATTGAATGCAAATGCACATAGTACTTTTTATAATATCTTTGCAACTTTTTGTAAAAGTTAAATTTTATTTTAAAAATCGTTTTCTGGCAATAAAGAAGTAAACACAAACATTTTTTTACTTACAATGTTATTTTTTTCATTTTCCCCATGTTTCAGCTCCTCGTCTTACCAAAAAGCCATTGGGTTCTATTGCTTACCCCAAGGCTCAAGTTCTGTTGTTTACTGCATTATAAAATTCACCCTCTTTAAAAAAACAAACAAACAAAAATCCTCTTCTTGATTTGCTGAGAACCAATCAGATAAAAAGATAAAAGTAATTCCAGCCTTCATAACAGATAAAGAAAAGGCTTAAGTGCATTGACATAGCGCGCTGTCCTTCATCTATAATCATCAGCCTGACATGCTGTCAATAGCACTCAGCTTTGAGCTGAGCAAGCATGACAGGTTGATGCTGAGCTGTCCACGGAGAACAGGAGAGCGTGTTTAGTGGTGGAGGGCCTTGCCAAGTGGCTGGAAGTAGGACTAGGACAAAAATCTCTTTCTGTACACCTGGATCAGAATCAAAAGAGGAGTTGAGGTAGATTTGGCTCGAGGTGTGAAATTATTCCTGTCTTTGGTAAGTATGTTTTCCAGGAACTGCTCTAGGATTCAACCTGTCAATAGTGCTCTTGTAAATGGAAAAGTTTCAAACCAGAAGCGTTTTGACAGACTAAAGAATGATGTAGTCAGCACGCATGCCCAGGAAACAAAATGTCATGTTGCAAACCATTTTTTTTTCAGAGAAAAAAATGCTTTGATGACTACAATTATTTGCAACATAGACAATAATGTGGACATCAATGTTAACCACTACAAGCGTGCATGTTTGAACCAGGTGGAAGCATTCATCGACATGGTAACTTGTTTCCTCCTAGCCAGGGGACAAACCTTTATATTTCAAAGGACTTCAAACGGAAGTTGACCTCACCAAGAATTAACGTATATATTCATATAAACCGAGTTTTTCAGCACATTTTTATGCTAAAAAAGTCCCCCTCGGCTTATACTCGAGTGAGGGTCCCACTTACCTGTTCTCCAGTGTCTTCTTGCTCTCTGTAGGCACCTGCGGGGCGAGGGGTGGGGGGGAGGGCGGTCCGAAAACTGGTGACATCACCACTATTTTCTCCTGCACGGCGGCAGCCTCTGTGTTGTCCGTGCAGTACTGGGCAAGAACCTCTGTGTGCTGATACCTGGGGCGCACGGCATCCTTGTCAGATGAATGTGGGGTATGGCAGCTCTTCTTCTCCTGCTCTTCCACAGGACTGTGACCAATGCCATCTCCTTTTCAGACTAACCTGTGCTTGGTCACGCCCTCTTGCTCCACCCAAGCATTGTTGAAGACAAGTACTGGTCTATCTCTGGTCTGGGATATACAGTACGCTTATTTATTGTATTCAATCTGCTATATTTTATTTTTATTTTCTTATTAACTCCTATCTGGACCCGTGTTGCATTAGCACTTTCCATACATATGCAGTAATGCTGTACATGTAGTAATGCAGCACGTGCAGTAACACAGTTCATACACAATGCAGCATGTTTATTATGAGAACTCACACAGGCTGTTTTATGCAGTCATGTCATCACATTATAGAATAGCCTCAGCCTGCATCAGGCCTCAGACTACATAAACTGCCTTGTGCACATGCAGTAAGACAGCATATGTGGTAATGCCACACATGCAATAACACAGCCTATCTAGTTATTGTAGATGGCGTATTGCTTTTGTTCACACTCTTTCCCACTTGCAGAGCTAGTTTACTGTTTTTCTTTGAAATAAACACTCAAAATCATTTAACCTACTGGTGCCTCGGTTAATGTAATCTAATTGGTATCTACTTTTATTTTGAAATTTACCAGTAGCTGCTACATTCCCCACCCTAGGCTTATACTTGAGCCAATAAGTTTCCCAGTTTTTTTGTGGTAAAATTAGGTTCCTTGACTTACATTTGGATTGGCTTTACCTGAGTATATATGGTAATCATTAGTCTCCTATCTTGCTTTTGTTCCTAATATATAATAGCATACATGTATGTGTATGTAATATGTACATATGCATTGGCATTTATTTATGTACAAATACTTTTTGTTAAATGCAGATGTTATTTTAAAATTTAAAATTTTTATTTTATTTAGAAATGTCCATATATATCTCACATCTCTTCTTTTAAAAAGGGAGTAATTTGTATTTTCACTTAGTGCTACTCAACTGGAGCAGTAATCCTCAGTAAAACATTTTTTTAAAAAAATTCACTACTAATGGAGGGTGAGATTTTGTTCTTTGAACTCTCTGCTGTAAGAAGGAAACGTGTTATCTGTAGTGATCCACAGGACATCAAGGGCCCAGGTGTGTTTCCTCCTGAGATACTTTGGGCTGTCCAAGTCTGCAAATTCTGGGGGACTCTTGAAGGTAAAGGGAAAAAAACCCTCTCAAATATGAGCTCCACTTCCTTGCATTTATAGAGTATATATCTTTATTATCTTGCTGCTTCCCAATAAAAGTTTGTTGAACTGCCTTACTAAAAGGAGCTGCGATCACCTCTGGAACTTTCAGTGACCACACCATCGGTTCTCAACCTGTGGGTTGTGACCCCTTTGGAGGTTGAATGACCCTTTCACAGGGGTCTCCTGATTCATAACAGTAGCAAAACTGCAATTGTGAAATAGCAATAAAAATAATTTTCAGGTTGGGGGGGCACCACAACATGAGGAACTGCGTGACTGGGTCGCGGCGTCAGGAAGGGCGAGAACCGCTTGCACTACATGAACATGCACTGTGATAACTTTAAGTGTATTCGGAGCTGCGTGCCATTATCTGACTCAAGAGAGTTTAGAAAATGGACTCTTTTAAGGTTATTTTGATATTTCCATGTTCCAGGTTGTCATTTCTATGCATAAATGTTAGACCAGGGATCCCAGATAAAATAGTCCCAGTGGGATGCTTATTTTGTTGGTATATCAAGGTTTCTAAAAAACATCAAGAGAGTAAAAATTGCTTCCCTGCAAGAAACAGTTTCTAAATTGGCTAAACACAACAAAGAATTATGATGTTAAATTTCAGGGAGCTTTGTTGGTATAGTGTCGATGCATTGGATTGCTAAATGAAAGGTCAAATGTTTGCAACCACCACCTGCTTTGTGAAAGAAAAGGAGGATTTCTATTTCCGTAAGTCTCAGAGTCCCACAGGGGAAGTCCTACACTGTTCTATAGGTCACAGGAGTCAGAATCAACTCGATGGCAGTGAGAAAAAAAGAAAGACATCACATTTCAGCTCCCACTCATTCTGTTCACCTGCAGACTGCTGCTTCGTTGTGAACCTCTTTGCCTTCCTAGTCCAGATAAAGACAATGATAACACTTTATCTGAACATTCTTTCATCCTAAAACAAAACAAAAATCTGTGATAAACCCTTGCCTGAAATGTCCTTTGAAATTCACCTTAGCACGATGCTCAATTCCTCTAGTCTCACTTTTGCCCAGTAGACACGCTCAGGATTATCCTACACATTTTCTGGAGGTTAAAATACTTCTTGAATCCCACCAGCATAGGTACCCCATTTTATGGAAATCTTTTCATATGATTACTGGTCCACAGAAAGCTCAGTTATAGCTGTCACTGGAAAAATGATCAGTTTACGGACAGCAAAAACAGTTAAACCTCAAACATTGATAACACAGTCACTAGGGTATTATTAGAGGGCTCTTGGATCATGAATTAAAAAATTGCTAGAGCCTATTTAGAAGACCTTTCCTCTACACAGTGACTGGACTAAAATTCCTTCTTATTCACAAAATAAAGATAAAAGTGTTTAGGTTGGTCAGAATTGGCTGCTCCAGACATTTTCCACTCCAGTGAATTTGACTCCACCAGCTCTGGAGGATGAGCCCTGGGGACATCCACTCATGGCCATGGAGTCTATCCTGCCCATAGCTACCCGACAGGACTTGGTAGGACAGCTGTGTGGCTTTCTGAGATGTGTAAGGGTTTATAGGTGTGCAAACCTGCTATTTCTCCCAGGAGGCAGTTGGTGGTTCCAAACTGTAGACCTTGAGGACCATAGCCCATCTCCTAAACACTACTCCTCCAGCGCTCCAGAGCAAAAGGTCAATCGTTTGAACAACCAGCAGCTCCATGGGAGAAAGACTTGAGCGGGCATTCCTATAAAGAGTTGCAGTATTTGAAGCCCACAGGGCAGTTCTACCTTGTCCCATAGGATCATTTTAAGTAGGCCTTGACTTGATAGCAGTGTTTGAGAATGTCTGCAGGGCTTTCAATGTTGTGATCATGTTTGACCTTCAACCTCAAATCTCAACCTTATTAAAACAATATTGATTAGACTTGGAGACAGAACCTATTGTCAAACTATAAAAATCAGTACAAACTTTTATAAATTCTTGAAGCTGAAAGAGTTATATTATCAGCAAATAAGCTAGTAGCCCTGCAATTGCAACAATTATAATCTCCAAGTCAAAGGAAAAGACAAAGACAACTATTAGTTACTATGAAGAACAAACAAAAGCATAAAACTTACCATTTAAAAACTAATTCTCTAAGTTCTTAAAAATAATGAAATAGAGCCTCCCCCCCAAAAAAAAAATTCCACAATATGATTGAGAATAAAGGGTTGCATAGGGTAACTGGAAATTTTTCCTGTGGAAAACCTTAACTCACAAAGAGAAGCTGCTTTATTTACTTATAGAGAATTTCACCAATTTTTAATTAACACGGAAGTCACCTTTTTACTATTCATCCTACCTGTTTACAAAAGCCCCTTTCATGGAATACTAAAACCTCAAAAGTAATTGGAAGCTGGAAGAAAGGTCACCAATTATGAAAATACATTGATTCATTGCCAGACTATTGTGATATCTCTTGGTCCAGATGCAGGTGCCCTGGTAGTGCCCCTGAGTAAGCATGGGACTACACATTTTATTTGGGCTACTTCAAAGTCGGTGGTTCAAACCTGCTAGCCAACCTACAGAAGAAAGAAAAGGCTATCTGGTCCCATAAAAATTTGCAAAGTGTTGGAAACCCTATACACAGTAACTGCGAGGTTGAAATGATATCAGTGGGTAACTAGGCTGTGCATAGATTGATGGAGAGGTCTAAGAAATGTCATTCCTATGCAAGGTGTAATATTTCACCTCAATAATGTCATTTCTTATATATACATATATTTCCCCTTGGGATTGATAGTGAGGAAAATTGCAACTTTTTGGGAATAATCATTGTATTCCTCCATATTTTATGTTGCTTTGTTATATGGATTGACCATAGGCCTCCCACTAGATGTGTTTTTAAATGGTCTTCTATAGGGGGAAAATTAGATTCCTAAGACAGCTATCAGAAATTACAAAAAAATCACAAATGTATTTATTCACTATCATCAAGGCTAGAAATCTGAATTCAGGGTATCAATAGACTCATGCTTTTGCCAGAGTCTCACAGGAAAGACCCTTCCTTGCTTTTGTGAGCATATATTTAATCACATAACTCCCATCTCTGCCTCTATCACCGCATAGGCATCTTCCTTTTGTGTACATTCCTCTCTATGTCTTTTTACCATTTTATGAGCACATCAGTCCTGTTAGGTTAATGTCCAACCTACACCAGTATGACTTGATGCTAACATCACTAATTATGTCGGCAAAGACCACATTTCTAAATAGGTCACATTCCCCGGAGAGGAGGAATATAGCTGAAAATTGTTATCTCATATCTTCTTTCTTCTACAAAGAACTTTCCTAGACGAACTCTTGTCCTCTTTCTACCCCACTCCCACTCTACCCTGTCAGTCTTTCCTGAACAGCCTTAACTTTGGGGAAATCTGCTGAACAACAGCAAGGCTATCCTGTATGGATAAGTCTGATAACTCTGGGGTTCTTACCAAGCTACGTTCTCCAAAATAGTGATAATTTGCCTTCATATGGCACATGCTACTTTTCAGTTTGTTTCGTGACCAAGTTAAGACTATTCTCCACAAAAGAACCCACTAGCCTTTTATTATATATGATATGTGAGGTTTTCTGTTGATGTTTTCCACCTGTAGAACTTGATAATTATGTCCTTATGTATTTGTTCACTTCCAGTTATTTGTGTTATTTGCCTTTTATAGTTCACCTGTGTGTGACCAAGTGGTTTTTTATAAGTGCACAAGATATTTTTCTTGGTCTTTGTACGTCATTCCTTCACCATCCTATAGGTCCCGGAAGACTGATCTCAGTGACCTCTATTCAAGGACTTTCTTGAACTTTGGATTTTTTATGATGATATTATTTACAGTGACTAGGGACTATGTTGCTGGGAAGAAAACTGCAAAAATTAATCTACAATATAGCCTTTCAGGGCAGCACTAATGTTTCAATGAGTGGTTTAGTAATGATTATTAAAAAAAAAAAAGCTTAGGGAGGGTGCTTTTAGAAAAGGGTTTTTTAGAATGGTTTCTATTATAATATGCCTTTGTGTCTGAAACACTGTAAGTTGGCCATATTTAAAAATACCTCATATCCTGAAAACTACAATATTTCAAAACAGAAATTCCTGGGAGGCTTAAAAGGTTTTAATAGCTTTGAAATCCAAGTGTGAAAAATAAAATGTTTTTCCTACCAGTTTGTAATAACTCTTCATTGTGGATAAACCTATGAATTGCCCATATGCACGTTCAGATTGAAACTGAAGAAAATGAGAACAAATTCACAAGTGCTAAAATAGGACCTTGGATCTATCCCACCCTAATTTCCTGAACGTATTTGACACATTGAACACTAGTGACAGATGACCTGATCAGCCGTGGGATGACACTAAGACATCATACATGAAGAAAGCAAAAGGTAGCGCTCCTTAGAGGCGAGGATGACGAGACTTTGTCTCACATGCTTCGACATGTTGTCAGGAGACACGAGTCTTGAGAAGGACCTCATGTTTGGTAAAGTAGAAGGGCAATGAGACTAAGAGACAGTCCACCGAGAGATGACTTGACAACAGTGGCTGCATCCGTGGGACCAGGCCTAGGAATAACCGTGAGGATGATGCAGGACTGGCTTGTTTTCTGTCAGAACAGACTACATGATGCCTCACACTAGGATCCCATTTTGAAGGAAGTTCTCTGTTGCAGGATCAAAGTGAGTCCTGACCTGAGTAGTTGGTGTGGACACAGGAGTACCCTTTGTTTCTTTGGAGGCATCTTTAAGACCACTTCCATGGAAGGTGAGACCTAAGACACCCTCTTGGATAAATTAAAAGACAAACCACACCTTCCTCAAAGGCACTGCTCAGTGTATAGATCAGTGGTTCTCAACCTTCCTCATGCCCTTTCCTACAGTTCCTCATGTTGTGACCCCCCCAACCAACAAATTGTTTTCATTGCAACTTCATCACTGTCATTTAGCTACTGTCATGAATCCGGTGACCCCTGTGAAAGGGTCATTTGATCCCCAAAAGGGTCGCCACCCACCGGTTGAGAACCATTGATACAGAGTCATCTGGGACACTGAGAATAATTGCAGGGACATTTTAGACTTGTGTCCAAGGTCTGTCTAATGTGGTGGAGGCTGTCAAGACCAGATGCACCCAAGACTATGGCATGGAGACTCAGCAAAGTAACGAGAAGACCTCAGGATTCCTTCTCAGCTATCGAGACCCTGTGGAACCGTGAGGCAGTGAGAGATGAGCTGAGTACCTAGTCCAAGGAGGCAAAGGCCAAGGGAGCCTGGGTCTGAGACTGAGGCCTGGAGAGAGACTGGACCACTGGTTGAGAATTGGTGTGGCTGGGGGCAGTGACTGTATCCTTATTGTTTCCTGGTGCTGATTTGTGGTAACCTATTAACTTTCCTAATTAAAAAAAATCATCAACTCGATTCTGATTCATAGCAACCCTGTTGGAGGGCTTATGACTGCCCCTGGGTTTTCTAAGACTGCGACTCATTCTAGAAATGGAAAACCACCTGGCGTGGTGGTGCACACCTGAAGTCCCAGCTACTCAGAGGCTGAGGCTGGAGGATCGCTGGAGTCCAGGAGTTCTGGGCTGTAGTGTGCTATGCCGATTGGGGTCCGCACTAAGTGCGACATCAATACCGTGACCTTTGGGAGTTTGCCTAGGTCGGAAACGGAGCAGGACAGAAAGAGAAAACCCCATCTTTCTTCCACGGCGTGGCTTCTGGTTTCGTATTGCTAACCGTGTGGTTAGAGACCCAATTTGTCACCATTTGGCTACCAGGGTCCACAAGACCCCCTGCCCCACCCCCACCCCCAAGCCCCCGTTCAATGTGAGTGTCCTCTGTGAGTGCTGTGTGACTTTGCAAGTTATCAAACCTAGCATAGAGAGAGACTGTCCTTAGGGGAAGTGTTGGTGTCAGAGAAGGGAAGGAAGGAGGGTGCATGGAGGCACGTCTGACTTGCACCTCGTGGCACTAGAGAAGCCAGAGGAAGTCCGCTCTGTCTACCTGCACTGCCACCTATGGCAGAAAGAGCCTAGTTCTCTGAATCAGGTCGTAGGCCACTTTCCAAAATCGGCAGTAATCTGTTATGGGAACATAAATAAACTTTTAATAAATCAGGGCGCTTACCTGCAGCAGCCAGCTCCCCTGCTTAATAGCAGAAAGTAGTACTTTGACATGTAATGCAGGCCAACTGCAGCCTGGGTGCCTGAGGAATCCTGTGGAGCCTCAGCAAAATTTCCAGTAAATCTGTCAGGGGAGACCTTGGAAAGCAGACTGCAGCTCTACGGGAGACACTTGAACCTGTCGGAGTTACATTGTAAAAGAGACGTCCTCAGTGGGTATTGGGGTTGACTTTTCAGAGAGCATTTGACCATTGCAGAGAAATTCAGCAAGCAAGGATCTTACATGTTTGAAAGATTGGCAACTTCTGGACCACCAGTGAAAATGGTCCAGAATGACAAAGGACTATGGTATTTCCCAAACAATTTAGCCTTTCAATAAACAGTGAGTGTGATGGCTCTTTCTCTCTCAGCTTCTTAGTTCCATACAGGCTCAGGCTGTCCAACATTAAGTTGAAGGTGAAACATGACTTTTCAGATGCAAAGATCCAAGGCAAGTTTAATAATTAAGTTTTTGTCTATGGAGAAACATTGCCACGTGAAAGAAACTTAAAGCAAATCGACCAGCAGCTTATTCAATACATTTTTTAAAATGCTAATAAATCATTTTATTAGGGGTTCTTATAGCTCTTATAAGAATCTATACATCAGTTGTATCAAGCACATCTGTACATATGTTGTCATCATTTCCAAAACAATATTCCTGCTTCATTCTTTTTTTAATAAATTATTTTATTGAGGGCTCATACCACTCCCGTCATGATCAGTACATAAGTCAATTGTATGGACACCACATTTGCATACCTGTTGCCATCATCACCCCCAAAACATCCTCCCTTCACTTAGGACCCCCGTACCAGCTCCATTTTTCCCTCCCTCCCCACTCACCCTCCCCCATGAACCCTTAACAATTTACAAATTGTCATTATTCTGTCATCATACACTGTCCGACGTGTCCCTTCACCCACTTTCCTGCTGTCGGTACAACAGAGAGGTCATATGTAGATCCCTGCAATTAGTTTCCCTCACAGAGGAGTTGCGTGGAGGAGAGGAGCCAGTCAAGGTACAATGAAGCAACAATGAGGTATGCAACTTTCCTCTTGTTCTCAAAAGCTTCCTCCCACCCACTATCATGATCCCAATTCTACCTTACAAATCCAGTTAGACCAGGGTATTTACACTGGAGTTGGAAATATGGGGAATTCAGGACAGATGATACCTCCAAGACCAGTGGTGCGTACAGTGATACCAGGAGATGGAGGGAGGGTGAAGTGGAAGGGGGAATCAATACAATTTTGACCAAATGTTGCCACCTACTAAATCATGAACTAAGGTCAAAAATGACCTGAACACAACTTCCAAAAACAAAGACAGTTATCACCATTACACAAATCACAATGAAGTCCTATTCTTCAACAACCATATGTTCACAAAATGGATGATGACTAAGGATGAAATTTTTGGAAAGGGACTCCTCCTCAAAGAATCAGGGACCAAAGAAGAAATTTCCTCCTATCTTGGGCTATTACCTAACAGAGATTAAATGAGCAAGCAGAGGAGAGATGAGAGAAGACAGATGCCAAGACTTGAGAAAGCAGAGGGGTCTGGGGGTGAGGGTGGCAGTGGGGGAGTGGAGATGAGGTGAGACAAGGATCTTCCTCAAGAACTGAGAGGAGAAAGCATTTGCCTAGACCAAGAACCCTGAAGTTGGACTTGCAGACTCCTAAAACTGAGGTAGTAATTTCTGTACATTCAATTACCTAGTTGTGGTATTTCTGTTATAGGAGCTCTGAATAATGAAACATTCCCTGTTCACAATACCTACCCATAAGGATTTCTTTTTATTTCTCTGGGTCACTAATTGCTATGCATATTTCCTGCTTCTCTTTTTTAACTGGACCAAACTTGTATTGTCACCATGCTGTCTTGCTCAGTCACTATGTGGGAAGAGGACACAGATTAGTACACACAGGACAGGATGAATTTACCAGGCCCAATGAAAACAAAAAAAAGTGAAGGGAATAAAACATAATTAACAAGTTAACTTTACTCATCATCTTTCTCTTCAATGCCAGTTTTAATTGCAAACATAAGGTCATTTAATTTGTAGGCATAGTGACCAAAAGTGCCGAACTCATATTTTCAGTTTATACCTATCTATGGATTTCCATCTTACCAATGAAAAATAACTTACCTGTTTTCATTTTTGTTCTTGATATGGACACATTCTACCTATAGTTTCTGTCTTCAGCTGACTTGCAAATACTAGCTCACCTATAAGGAACTGTACTTGTCCTGCTTTTCCCTTTCCTTCTGTGTCATCATTTTCCTTGTAAAGGGTTGACTAATGCAGGAAAGATAACACAAGTTAAAATAAATCTGATAGGATTCCTTGGCCTTTTGTTTCTTGGAAAGACATTGCTTTCTTTCTCTGTTGGAAATGAAGCTTTGATTCACCTGGAGAACATGGCATTTCTGGGCCCTCTGTTTCCTGCTTACTCGGTTGTACAGAGTGTGCTTACCTTGAACTTGGTTTGATTCTTTTTTAATCCCCATGCATTGAGTCCTGTGTTCATGGGACATTATAGACATTCTATATCATAGACTCCCAAACTTATTTGGCCTACCTCCTCCTTCAGATTAAACAACAGCAACAATTACATGGTGCTTCAAAACTTTAGTTCTGGGGATTCAAAACCTTTGTGCTCAAGCCCTTAATGTAGGATAAAGTAAAGGTCTTTGCTCTTGCTGCCTTCCTGTATCATTCCAGTGCCACCCAACGGATGGTATCACCCACTTGGGGAAACTCTGCTCCATATAAATGTGACAGCAAGAAACAGAGGACATGTTTTGTTTTTTTTTTTCTCTGCTCAGTGTGAACTCCATTTTCTTCCAGACTTCACCTGCAATTTGTAAGTTCAAAGATGGAATAATTAAAATGTTCACTGCAGTGACAGCAGAACATTAAATCAATTGCCTGGGTTTCCCTGAATGTGCAGCCCTGTGAAGCTACACCAGCGAGAGGTCATGAGAGCAGTCCTGGCTACACCAGAGAGTTACTGGAGTGATGGGGAGATCGTGGATTGGATGAGGTTTGCAATGATTTTGCTTGAGGGGCATGATACCTTCTTTGAATGGGGATAAGAAAGGATGGAGTGGATAGTTGGGATATAGACTATTGTACTCAGAGATGATTGTACTCACCAATTGTTTTCCTTCATAGTACGTAGTAAAGAATGGATTCCCCAGCATCCTTTGCAGGTAGGTTTGCCATATGACTGAATTTTGGCCAACAGAAAGTGGGCAGAAGCGATAACAGTAGTGATCTTCTGCTTATTCCCTTCCCTTGTCTGCAAGGCATTCACAGGACCTACTACCAGCCCCAATTATAATTGGTCCACACATTGGTCAAAAATTGATCCACACATTGGAATGATCCTGCATAGCACCTCACTCTTTGAGAAACACATATACTTTTACTGTGTGTGGCAGTCACCTAATCGGGTGTCAATTTGAGGATTAAGAGTGTAGGGATGGAGTCTAGCCTGTCAATTTGGAGATAGTCAATGAGATTTCTATGTGGGGCATGGCCTTCTCCTGAGAATTCTCAGAAATGTGGTAATTTCTTCTTAGAGGTAGGAGCCACTATTTCTTGGCTCACTCCTGGGAGACATTGCAGCTGATAAGACACATGGCAGCATGCTGATAGACCCTGAGCTCTGGAAACTGGAGGAGCCTCAGGGATAACCCTGCCAGCACTGAGATCTTTCTATTGCCACTGGATCCACAAGACTCTGCATCCACTGGTCTATGATTGTCCAGGTGTCATTGCATGTGCTTTGTGAATCTGAAGAGGACTTATAGATGGGTATTGGACATATAGGCTAATATTGGACTTATGACCTTGGACTAGACTGGGATGTTTTCTCATTGCTCGTGTATATAAACCTCTCCCTTATATACATACACATGTTTATGAATTTTTTTCCTAGTCTACCCAGACTAATACACTGCACTAAGCCACTATTATTTTTAGAATTGCTTATTACTATATTCCACCCCCACATCCATGGAATTGATTCTGACTAATAGCACCGAATATAGAGTTTTTGAACTTTTTTTGAGACCGGAAATATTTACAGGAGCAGTTAGCCTCATCTTTATCCACAGAGCAGTTGGTCTGGGTGGCATTCTGACTGTTATCTAATATACCTATAAACATTCAAACAAATCGATTGCTATGAAATCATTTCCACTTCATAGCAACTCTGCTAAATGGGAAAACCCTGCTACTCGCATTATAAGAAAATTTAAAATTAGAGACCTATTATAAATGGGGATTGTCATTGGGCTTAAGGGGCAACAAGATCAACTACAATGAGAATGACTTCTGACATTTGAGTTTGGGCAGCCATTAGGGATAATTCAGATTTTCATAGTGGTAATTATTGGTTGTAAAGAGGCAACTGGTTGATACAAAATTTGAAGATGGGTTGACTTATGTGCTAAATAGCCCCTATTTTCACTCTGATGGGCCATTGGGGAAAGAAGATTATTTTAGAATCAATATCATCTTCTCCAAGGTACTTCCAATAACACCCAAGTAGTATTCTTACACCCACATTACTTTATTTGCTAACCTGACATCATATTTCTTTCCTTCTTGAGATATAATATGCATTTTAAAATTAATTAAAATAATAAATAATAAAACCATTTTATTGGGGGCTCTTATCACACTCCATCCATCCACCCATCCATCCATCCATTGTGTTGAGCACATTTGTACATTTGGTGCCATCATGATTTTCAAAACATTTTCTTTCTACTTGAACCTTTGGTATTGGTTCCTTATACTTTTTCCTACCTCCACCCTTAATAATTTATAAATTATTAACCCTGATGAACCCTTAATAATTTATAAATTATTTTTTTCCATGTCTCCACACTGACTGATATCTCCCTTCACCCACTTTTCTGTTGTCCATCCCTCAGGGAGAGGGCTATATGTCAATTATTATGTCATTGTGATTGGCTCATAATGTCCATTTTAATTTTCCATTTATTTGTGAAACTATGTCTTCTTTGTTTAACCAAGTACATCTGGTTTTATAATGTCAATTTGGTACTAGAATACTTGACACTGAATAACTGAATAACTAATAATAATATTTTTCAATGTGAATATGTGTTATGGACTGAATTATGTCTTCCAAAATGTGTGCCATAAATCCAATCTTCTATACCTGTGGTCATAATTCTGCTTAGGAATGAGTTCTGTTTCCTTTCTGAGGTTGGATGTTTCTTGAGTCAATTCCTTTTGCAGTATAAAAGAGATCAAACAAAAATTAGCCAGCAAAGATGAAGGAAAGAGACACCAATCCATTACCATGAAGTCAATTCTGATGCATAGAAACCCTGTCGAACAAAGAACTACCTCTTTGAGTTTCTAAAGCTATAAATCTTAATGGATGCAGATAGCCTCACCTTTCTCCCATTTTGACTTTCACCCATCACCTGTCTCAACTTTTCCTAGATTTGTCCCCTTGGCTTTCTGTCTTTGACTTGGACCTTGAAAGAACTAAGGTACACCTGACACAGGGAGGGTATTTCCAGCCTGCTCATATGCAGGTGAAAGCTGGACACTGAATAAGGGAGAATACAGAAGAGTTCATGCATTTGAATCATGGTGGTGGTGAAGAATATGGCAAGTACCATGGGTTGGGAGAGGAACAAACATCTGTCTTGGAAAAAGCACATTCAGAGTGTTTCCTAGAAACAAGAATGGTGAGGCTTCCTCCAGTGTCCTTTGGCCATGTTATCAAGAGAGAGAAGTCTCAGGAAAAGGATATCATGATTGAGAAAGTAGAGGGCCAGTGAACAAGAGGAAGACTGTCCAGGAGATGGAGTCACACTGTGGCTATAACTCTGGGCTCACATATAACCGTGAGCGTGCTTCATTCTGTTGAACAGAGGGTCACTATGAGATGAAAATGACTTGAGGGAAACAGCTATAGGGCACCTGTTAACAACAACAACCACTCCTACCACCCACCCACTGAAAATAGAAAAAAAAAAACCACACACACAGAAAAACAACCCAAGTACCCCAATCCCTCCACCCGCCCCAATATGTGTTAATACTATAGTCCTATACCTGCGAGTGGCACCCTGTTTGGACTTAGGAATATGAAGATGTTATAAGTTAGGCTAACATTCTAAAGTAGGGAGAGTCTGAGTGGTATCCTTTAAAAAGAAGATAGAAGGAAAATGATAGTGAATACCTTTTAGATCACTGCTTCAAGTCAAGGAGCTCTTGGAGCTTCCAGAAGCTAGAGGGGAAGCATGGAGTGGTAGCTCTCAGATTACCGATATTCTTATTTGTACTTCTGGCCTTTAAAACAAAGAAAGTAGAATTTATATTTAACAGCTCACCTACCTAAGTAGTATTTTATGGCAGGCCTACTAAATGAAGACAGTGAACAAAAGGGAAATTAATTTAATTTTAAAGTATCTTAATAATACTGAAAGAAAAGATAAACTAATAATTAGATATTAATTTCAACAAAGAGGTTAGGAGGTCAGACATTGTATCTGCATTAAGTTGACTCCATAACATGACTCCATAAACAATACAATGCAATAGTAAGTATTCAGTAAACATTTCTTTAAGGGTTGTTTTGTAATAATGACTAAAGTTTTGTACTTCTTTCTGACAAGTATTAGTGTAGTAGAAAATGCCTAGGGTGAGAGGGTAGAGGAGGGAGGGGAAAAAAAAGGAACTCATACCAAGGACCCATGTATAAAGAAAATGCTTTGAAAATGATGATGAAAACATATGTACAAATGTGATTGATACAACTGATGTATGAATTGTTATAAGAGCCCTCAATAAAATGATTAAAAGAAGCGGGAGGGGGGGGAGAGAAAAAAAGAAAGAATGAAAATGCCAAGCAGTCTGTTTCTAGTTCCAGTCCTTTTCAGCAGCCTTGGCTTGTCATCTTAATAATTATGTTCTGAAGTCTCATTGCCACATTTCATCATAGCAGCAAGCAACAACATTGAAGTGGCTGAGTGAGTATAGTCCCTGCTCACAAAATCATTTCAAGTATAGGTCTTCAAGATCTTTCTAGCTGTTATTCAAGTGCATATCACTATTTACTCTAGAATATAAAACACCATATATTTGTCTTACCTAACTAACACCAGCCAAGCCATATGACAGGGACATTGAGATATAATAAAGCTGACCGTTCAAAATTTCCTTCAGTATTCTATTTTTTTTCTAAATTTTGGATAATTGGAATTGACCATCACATGGACTTTAAGAAAGCTAAATGCAACGGACTAAAACCTTGGTGCTTTCTTTCAGAGGATATGAAACATTGGGACATTATTATATGTCTGCTTTGAGATAAACACTTTACTGTGGCTGACATTCTGTAACTTTGTATTATGTATATTTTAAAAGTAAGCCACCCTGGTTGCCATGGAAATGATTATGATGTCACAGAGGCTGATGACTTCTTGTAATCTATAAGCAGCAAGAGCAGATGTGCTGGTAAGAAATAAAGATCTTGTTTCCATACAAATGTTCTCAAAATAAAACACAAAAGAAGAAAAATACCCAGAGTGCATAATGCAAAGAAGAAGAATTGCTTCTAAATAGAATGTTTTACAAAGTTTTCCATAAAGCCTCAGCTGCTTCTCAAAGCACAACTAGCTTTAACATGGATAGCAGACGTGAAATTACAGTATTCACAAAATTAGTATTCAGGTTGCACAATCTTTCCTTTCAAAGGCTTCAAGCATACTTTATGCATGCACAATTATAGAAGCAGGTAATGAGAGATTCTGATTTTCTCCCATTGTTGTTATTGTACTTAGCTAGATAGGTCTTGATAAAATTTGCTTTGTTAAAAATAAATCCAAGCAATAATTTATTAATTCTATTGAAAAGATCTTTTGGCTCTGCTTCCAAGATACATTTGATAATTTTTCTAAAACATACATTATTCCATCCATGGAGATGGGTAGCAACATATCAATTTTTAGTGAAGAGTCAGAGCTCAGTAGCAATGAAGTGAAAGCCATGGTGATTTCTATAATTTTATTATTTCACATTGCAATTAATTTCACTTCAGTTATTAGAAATTTATAAAACGGATTTTCATACTTTATGACTATGACCTCCTGAAATGCATAGATATGGTAAACAATATATCAAATGAATGGGTTGTGTCAGAATATATTATAACATTTTCACCTCATCACTTTGAATTAAAGTTTGTACCTTAATTTTCACAGATACTCTCCTTAGTTTATTCAGATTTTCAAATATCTTCCACAATAATCTGATATAATTATCATAAATTAATCATAAAATAAGTGAATTATATTTTTACTCATTACAGTAAAAACAACCCCCTCAAAAACAACTTAATCCAAACAACATGGACTTGTCAATTAAAAAAAATTAATCTTACTTTACTAATGTGAGATGTGAATTTGAAGATAAGCTAGATAATTGTGACAATTCCAGAGATGTACCTATTATAAAGAACTTTATTATAGAAAGTTATTTTATTCCAAAAAAACAGATTAAGACTGAGATAGAGCTGGAATCTGTATCACTATTAAATGATGGTGCGTAAATTTAAACTTGCTTTCACTTTAGTGTTGAATCAGAACATGGTTAATTTATAAATGCAAAATACTGGAAAATTATACATCTGAAAATAAACACAAATAAGCAAGGAAAACACACACACAGTAAAAGCTCATCGTGTGCTCTAGCTTGAGTTAAAAGAAATTGAGAGTGAAGAACAGGTGCTCCTGAAAGCTAGCCTTTAATCCTAGTTTCAGTTCTGTAACATTCTTGAAGTCATATACTATTTTAAGACATAAGCTAGGTCTTAAAAAATACATAATATGAATACAGTACTGCAAATGCACACCAATGTTTGAGGTATCCAGTGAGAGTTAACAACCCAACATAGCTGCCAAAGAAAGATCTAAAAACACTTAAGAGACAAGCTTTAAAAAAATATGGAAAAGATTTAGGGTAAAACAAAGATTAATTATTTAATGACTGCAAAGGGCAATAATAACTTTGTTGATTTAGCCAAAATGCAAAGGTTTAAGTGAAAAATAGCACAGATACTTGAGTATAGGAACAGAGACAGGAAATTGCTTTATAATGAGTGAATGAATGACTAGACAGTGTTAGAATATTTAAACTTGCTTATAGTACTTTATTGACAAAGAATTCCATCCTGGTTAACAAATATTTTGTTAACAAATATAGCACCAAATCTGTGTGAATCACTGAATTAAGTGGCAGGAATCTTACATATAAAAAAAGAATGATTAACTCCTCCCTTTAAATGTGCTCTAATATAGTGGAGGAGATGAGATGCACATGCAGCAAAATATCCATTTTACTGCAAATTAATAATGTTCTTGATGTAGATAGTAGGTGCTAAATAAATTAACATAAGTAGAATCGCTTAGCATGCATTTAAAATGTATGACATCTGCATATCAGAGACAAGTGAAAAGTGTGAAAAAGTGGCTTAACAGAATGAAAGCTGCTTAAAAATAAGAGGTAATAGAATTTGTTGAGTTTCCTTACACATTGGGGGTGGGGAGCTTCTTTTGTATCTTCAATTTTATTTTAAACTTCTTAAGCCAAAAGTCTCCTTGTAAAACTCCCGAGGACAACAAACCGTTATAAACTGTGAAGTTCTTCTTGTTGGAGGAGAGAACTTAGTTTGCAAGTTCTTGTAAATATTGAATCCATAGAGGAGCACGTTGTTCTAAGTGACCAGATTTTAACATTGTTAAAGCGGGACAGCATCGAAGCGGGGTATATGAGGTATATTCCCTTCCCTTTCTCCTGCCATTCCCTAGCTTATGCATTCTTTCCAAATATTTGGACTTTTTAAAATCGCCATGGGGCACAAGAAAAATTGTTTAAAATCGGGACTATCCCACGTCTGGTAACTTTACTAGATGCCGGCAAATCAGTTCCTATTCGCAGTGACCTGACAGCTCAGGGACCCTGTGCCTGGACCTGTGCCATCCTCACAGTCGTTACCTTTCAGCCCATTGCTGCAGCCACCATGCCAGGGCCTTTCAACAATCATCTCCTGCTACCTTTCCACTTCACCAAGTGTGCTAATCCAGGTAGGCTAGAGAAACAAATTCATAAATATCCATATGTTGATAAGAAAGAGATCTATATGCAATTAAACATGGAAAAAATATTCCACCCCAGTCCAGTCCAAGGTCATAAGTCCAATATTAACCCATATGTCCCATACATATCTATAAAGTCCTATTCAGACTCATGAGGCACATTCCATGAGACCAGGACAATCTCAGGCCAGTGGGTGCAGAGTTTTGTGGGTCCAGGGGCGATAGAAGCATCTCAGCGTTGGCAGGGTTCTCCCCAGGGCTCCTCCAGTTTCCAGGGCTCAGGGTCTATCAGCATGCTGCCATGTGCAATGTCTCCCAGGGAGTGAGCGAAGAGATAGTGTCTTGTGCCTCCAAGAAAAAATTACCACATTTCCCAGAATTCTCAGGAGAAGGCCAGGCTCACATAGAAATCTCATTGACAATCTCTAGATTGCCAGGCTAAACTTCATTCCTACACTCTTAATCCTCAATTTGACACCAGATTAGGTGTCACATCAAGCATGATGTTCTTTACAAGAACTGTTCTCTCTTAACGTGTCAAGTGTACATGAGATGACGCCTTGCCAGCCTAGCTTCTGGAGCATTCTGACTGTATGCCTTTCAAGACAGACCTGTTTGTTCTTTGGGACATCTATCGTACGTTCAATATCCGTGGACAGCACCATGCTTCCGAGGCATTGACCCTTCTTTGACTTTCCTTATTCCGTGACCAATTTTCACATATATATGAGATGATTAAAAATATCATGACTTGGATCAGATATACCTTTGTCCTCAAAGACATTTGAACATAGGCTACTTTAGCTGATAGTTGCTCTGTGAGATTTTTCTAAGCAATGACATAAAGAACAAAACCCCCAAACCCACTGTCATCTAGTTGATCCTGACTCATATGACTCTACACAGATTTCCCTACACTATGTATCTTTAGCACCTCATCTTTCTCCTTCAGAGCAGCAGCTGATGTTTGTATCACTCATTTGACACCTAACAGCCCAAGGCCTCATCTACAGGGCTACTCAGACCCATTAGTCAATGGCAGAGACATAGATCTATGACAGAAAAGTCTGAATCTGACACATTTTATTATGAAGATCACCCTTTGAGAAGCAAGCATAAAACACAGATCCACTAAAGGAAATGAGAGAAAATGTGCTTATGGATGTGTGATTTGCTGTTGCTATTTTTAATAAATTTTCTGGGGTTGAAATTAGTAGAAGAATAAAGTACAAAGCAATGGTCAGCTTTGATGCCACTTCAATGGCACTACTGTGCAATCACATTGACTTCAAGATACCTTTTCCAAAAGTAATATGCATTTATTTGCTTGCTCAATTTGTTAAACGTAGATATGATCCTTACCAAGGATTAGGCATTGTTTTCTGCTTTGTCTGGATCAATTACAAATGTTAACTTATTTAATTAAAAAAAATTTTTAATGAAGTAGGAGCTGTTCTTAATATCTCCGTTGGATAAGTATGGAAACAGAGGCACAGAAAACTTAGGTAATTTATCTAACTATTCAGCTACACAGTGCGGTGAAGTTAAGTTATTTAAATGGAGCGCTTCTATCCATGTTGTTGGAGAAAGATAAGGTTTTTGACCCCAGGAAAGATTACAGTTTAAGAAGCTCGCAAGAGTACTTCTACTGTGTCCTATAGGGTCACAACGAATCAGAATTAACTTGATGGCAGTGAGCGAAATCCTTGCCTTTATAACTCCTATCAAATGATTGGGTAGAACCATGCAAATAGGGTATGGACTGCTCCTCCAGGGAATAGGACTGTCTTGCCATTCGTCTAAGTGTAAGAGAACCTCTCAGAAGCAGGCAGATGAATATAAGGAAGTAAAGCCACTAGCTGAGGGTGGCTGAGGGTGGGAGATCTCTACCTGAAGGGGTAGACGTGGATGCAACCGAGGCCCATGCTCCCAGACCATGAGCCGCAGCAGGAAGCCTCACCAAGACAGTGAGGCAGAGTGGCCGGCAGGCTCCTGATGAGCAGAGGCAGAAACCAAGAGACCACACCCTTGCCAGCGTGACTTAGAAGAGTCACCGAGGCCCGAAATAAGTATATCCTTAATAATTTGTAACCTGCTAGTGTCCTTCATCAGACCCCAAAACTAGGGGTATTGTCTGTGAGTTTGATATTGTGAGAGGGATGCTTGTAACAAGGCTAAGGAAGGTGGAGGGCAGAGGCTTGTCCAACCTATGCCGTGTTGTGGAAATAGGCTTTGCCCGGTGATGATTTGGATTCTCCTACTCTGTGCATCCAGAAGAGATTAGACATGTCCCCAACTGCCCCTGCCATTTCCACAAATGGTAATCAGCAGAGAAGGTAATTTGTCCCTGAGCATTTGGGATAAAAAGTTTTTCATCATTTCGCATCAAGGACCCTCTTGCCAGTGTCCCATTGATCAAATTCTTCTTAGAGTACTGAGTTGGGCAATTTCATGGCTTTGTTTGGATGGATGATTACACTGGTTCCCTACACAATTAAAACTTTGTAACCTATGGTATTCTTTCTCCTTTGGCTAATGATAAAGAGATCAGAAGTAAGCTGTATGTTAAATTGTGGAGCTATCATAATTAGAGTTTCTTAGTATTGTTACTTTTCTTCTTTGCTTCTTATTTTCTTACACATGCACTCATGATATTGGTTTTTTGCATGCATTATGAGTTTAAACAAATTTATAAAGAATTGGAAAATAAATTAATCAGCTGTAACCAGTAGCTCCAAATCAGTCAGTAGCCCCCAAACAGAATTTTGTCCCGTTTTCCAGTTTATAAATCAAATAACTTGATGAGAACTAGACATGGCTACTACCTGCCAGTTAAGCTGAGGTGTGGCTCAACTTAACTGAAAGACATGTACATTTACTCAAATATTTAACAACACACACAATTAACTAAAGCTGGCTTTTTCAAGCTTTCATTCTTTCCTTCAGTAGCGTTAGGCAAACCACTAGTTACTAGTTCTAATTTATATAATGAAAATGAAGAAGACAAAAGGTGAGTTCTTTTTCTTATTTTTTTTAGTTGGGATTTTGGATTTACATATGTCATATAATTCTATATTAAAATCACATCAAATAAAATTGTACAATTGCTACCACATTTTCCAATAATCTGTGTTGTACATGGACTCCTTAACATCATCTCCCTTCTACCTCTCCACCACCATCGTACCCTCTTCCCCATTATCCCTATAGGTTCATCAATCCCGGTTTCATATACCAAAAAGCAGAAAAGCATATAACACAGCTTTAAGAGGGTGACCTTCATTGATATAACACCTCTGAGATACACTCTACTACAAACAAAAAACAAACAAAACAATACAAACCAAAATCACAGAAAATTTTGCAAAGCAGACCAGGTCTAATCTGATAGCATCATAGGGCCTTTTACTGACAAAGTTTTTAACTGTTCAAGTCAGATATATGCCTTTGATCTATAGTCCTCTCTCCCGAGCACTCTGCTTACTGGCCACTTTCTTCCCACTCCTCAATTTTAGAGAGGGGAAGTTCTCTGGAGACTTACTCCCTATGAAGTTCCACAAATAGATCTTGGCTTCCACTGTCATCCATCAGCTTCTGCACACCGGATTCTCACAATTTAGGCTATGATGCTGATCCTTCCTTCGACTTCAGATTATATGGAGACCAATCCCTCGGTGACTGATGATGGTGTGCTTCTCCCACGTGGATTTAGTTGATATCTCACTTAGACAGCTGCTTATTCGGAAACAAGTCTTTAAGACCCCAGATGCTCTTTGATCTGATAGTCAGGAACCATATTATTTCCTCAGCACATTTTGCTACAACATCTGTATCTTTTGTGTTCACTTCCCAAGGGCAAGTATTGAGCAAGGCTGTGATGTAAGAATGAATTATCCTTAGGTTGGAGCTACGATGTGGTGTGAGTCCAAAGGGGTGACTCTCTGCTTTTGTATCCTAAGAAAAATGATGTCATGTCCTTGTATGTTTCATCAGATATTTTTATATGGCAAAGACAATAAAACAAACAAAACAATATATCATTTGATGACCTGAAACATTGTTCCAGATGACCTGCCTCTGACTTCTGTCACTAACTAGTGGGTTCACACTGATAGATCATTTAATTACATAGGCGAAATATTGTATGGTTAAAACAGAATTGCATTTCAGCATTCCTTACACTGTAACAAAGAACTCTCAGTGCTGCAGTCTCTGCATCCCACTTGTGAAGAGACAAGGTATAGAAAAGTTAGGGGAATTAATCAGCATAAAACAGTCAGTTAATGACAGTGGCAGGATTAGAATAAAAATTCTAAAATATTACTTACTAAGAAATTATACATTGCAAATATATTTGAGGGTCTATAGTATTCAAATTTATCTTCTCCTCCGCTCTCTACTATGCTGAAAGTTATTTTTTTCTTTCTCCATTCCATTAGAGTAACTATATATACATATATCAATGCTATATAATACTGTTTATAGCTTTCTAATTATTAAGTAAATTAATTAAACAGAATCTGGGATTTAGGGAGTATGGATTTAGGAAAATTGCAAGATAAGGTGCCAAAAATAAAGTGGGACATATAAAGTTCAATTTCGTGGGCATTAGTGACAAGAAATGGCCTGGAATCAGCCATTTTGAATAGGACAAACACATGGTCTACTATGCTGGGAATGAGAAATTCAAAAATGGTATAACATCCATAGTCAAAAAGAACACTTTAGATCTTAAACTGCATTGCAGTGTATGGTGCGATATTATTTTTATACCTGCAAGGAAGACCAGATATATTATTAACTATTATTCAATGTACAGACCAACCACTCAAGCCAGTAATGAAGAAACTGAAAAATTCTACCAACTTCTTCAATCCGAAGCAGTTCAAACATAAAATCCAGATATATTGATAAGTACCCACGATTGAAATGTGGAAGTTGGAAACAAAGAGAAAGGCTGAAAAATAGGATTTTGTGACAGAAGCAAAGCTGGAGCTCTCATAATAGAATCTTGTGAGACTAATGACTTCTTCAATGCAAATACATTTTTTCAACAATATAAACAGCACCAAGGCATGTGCCTCTCAGCAGAGGGAATGCAAAGGAATCAAACTGACTCATTTTGGGGAAAACAATGGAGAAACTTAATAGCATCAGTTTAAACAAGATCAGTGACTGACTGTGGAACAGTTCATCAATTGCACATATGTATGTGCTGGTTGAAGTTGAACAAAATTAAAACAAGATCATGAAAATTAGGATATGACTTTGGGTATACCCCCCTGAATTCAGAAACCATCTCAAGAACACATTTGATGCTTTGAACAATAATGATCAAAGACCAGATATGTTGTAGAATGGTGTCAAAAACAAAGAAGGCAGAAGATCCTTAAAAAGACAGGAAAGAAAGACCAAAGTGGAAACTCTGAAACTTACTCTAGAACATAATTAACTAGTTACAGTGAATGGGGAAAATGATGAAGTAAAGAAGCTGAACAAGAATTTTCAAGAGTCAGCTTGAGATGACAAAATAAAGCATTTTAGTGAAATGTGCCAAGAACTAGAGTTCAAAAATCAAAAGACTCAAATTATCTTAAGCTAAAATAACTTAATCAAAAGTGCACCAAAAATCACATTCCCTTACAGAAGGGTTGCAGAGGGTGCAGTTTATCACCATGGAAAACATACAACTTTCTGCTAGTTCTTCAATGCTCCCTCTCCTCCACTATTGTGACCCCATTGTACCTTACAAATCCCGCTAAAACAGAGCATGTACAGATAAGAGCTGGAAACAACGGGAATCCAGGACAGATACGCCTCTTAGGACCAATATTTAAAGTAGTGATACCAGGAGGGTAAGGGGGATGTGGGGGAAGAAAGGAGGAACCTTTCACAATGATTTGCACATAACTCCCTCCCAGGAGGATGAACAACAGAAAGTCAGGTGAATGGAGATGTCGGTGTAAGACATGAAAAAAATTATAAATTTTCAAAGGTTCTGGAGGAAGGCAGTGTGGGGGAAGAAAGGAAAAAATAAGGAGCTGATACCAAGGGCTCAAGTGGAAAGAGTTTTGAAAATGATGATGGCAACTTGACACAATAGGTGGACTCTGATTGTGATGAGTTGTATGAGCTCCCAATGAAATGATTAAAAAAAAAGTTCACCCAAAATCATTGGTCAGTAGTCAACTACTTCCAAAGGTTGTATATGGTCAGGAACTTATGCTCTTGAAAGAAGAATTTTAAGCCATGGTATTTTCCATCACCACAGACACATGTGAAAGTCGAACATTGAATGATGGAGATTGGAGAATGGATGCATTTGAATTATGGAGTAAGGGAGAATATTGAAAGGAGTGTAGATTATCAGAAAAACAAAATCATCTTGGAAGAAGCATAGCCATAATATTCCTTAGAAGTGATGGTGGTCAGATTTCATCTTATGTACTTTGGACAAAACCATTCCCAACAGAAGAACCACATGTATGATGGAAGGTCATAAAGTAACAGGAACAAAAGGATGACATCAATGAAATGGATTGACACATGGTTGCAACAATGAGCTCAAACATAACAAGGTGCAGGATGGTGAGGATTTTGAAGCACCAGGCAGTGCTTAATCTGTTGTACATGGGTCAGTGCTGACTAGAGGATGTGAGCGCACGCACACACACACATTTAATTGCTCTAGTACTCCAATGAAATGATACATTTCAATTTGTTTATCCATTCACTTGAACAGTGGATTTGAAATGTGTATGACCTTACAATTCCCCAAGGATACACTTTACCTCAGTGGTTCTCAACCTTCCAAATGCCGCAACCCTTTAGTCCAGTTCCTTATGTGTTGACTTCCTGACCATACAATTATTTTTGTTGCTATTTCATAATTATAATTTGCTACTGTTAAGAATCAGGTGACCTCTATGAAAGGGTCATTTGACCCTCAAAGGGGTTGTGACCCACAGGTTGAGAACCGCTGCTTTACATGGCGACCTAGTACACAAAATAGACATGTCTATTTAAAGAAAAGCTTACCTTTTTCTTTATTCTTGCTCATATTATGCATGAAGTGTTCTGTTCTATTTCATTTTTAAAAACACTAATTGATTCACTAAATTAAACACACTAACTCACTAATAAATAAGCATTTTGACACTTGGAAAATCCTACTTTATGGAATATTTTTCAAGCTGCTTTTCACTTCTGAGACTCCCACTTGTCGAGATTGGGAGTATTTGCATTGAAGAACGAGTCAATTTGGGATCTTTGCAAGCAATAAAATATGAACCTGGGGATGGAATCTGGGGAGTGCTTAGGAGAAGAAAATATTTTTAGGAATCCTGGTTTTAGGCAATGAGACTAATTTTTATCATTATGAGGTAATCTTGGGAAACTGTATTTAGCTTGTAGTCACATTTTAAATGACTACTGTATGCTTACTACTTTAAGGATCCCTACAAAAAATTGAAATGCTCAGAAATAGGTGTCAAACATTTGAACTTGCATATGTATTTGTCAGGGAGATAGAAGAATGCACACAGCATGTGTGCATAAGCAAAGGTGGTGAGGAAAGCTGATGGTGCCCAGCTATCAAAAGATGTAGCATTTGGATAACCAAGCAGCCATCCAACTCAGAAGCAACAGAGCCCACATGGGTGAAACACACCAGCGTGTGGGACCATAAGTTATCAAAGGGATTGGTTATCAGGGTTTAAGAATTAAAAATCATAACATTGTGTGCTCACTTTCCTGATATGATTGCTGATGATAAATGTGTGCATATGCCAATGTGGTGAAGAAAGCTGATGGTGCCTGGCTTTGAAAAGAAGCATCTGGGGTCTTACAGGCTTGAGTAAACAAGTGGCCATCCAGCTCAGAAGTAACAAAGTCCATATGGAAGACACACATCAGTCTGTGTGACCATGAGGTGTTGAAGGGATCCGGTGTCAGGCATCAAAGAACTAAGATTGAATCATTATAAATAGGGGGGAGTACAGAGTGGTGACCCAGAGCTCATCAATAGGTGAAGCAACATCCTCTTACAGGGAGGAGATGAGCCAGTTAAGGTACAGTGTAGTAACAACGAAATATGCATCTTTCCTCTAGTTTTCAAATGCTTCCTCCCACCACTATGATGCTCCCAGTTCTACCAGACAAGTCCAACTAGAACAGGGGATGTACACTGGAGTCGGAAACATGGGGAATTTAGGATCGATATTCCCTCAGGACTAGTGATGGGAGTGGTGATACTGAGAGGGTGGAAGTATGGTAGAGTAGAAAAGGGGAACCAATTTCAGAAAACTACATATAACCTCCTCTCTGGGGCATGGCTAACGGGGATGTGAGTGAAGGGACATGTTGGACAGTGTACGATATGAAAAAGCAATAGTAATTTGTAAATTATTAAAGGTTCATGGGGGCAAGGGGGGTAAGGAAATATGGGGAGCTGGAACTGGGGGCCTAAGTAGTGGAGGGAGGATGTTTTGAGAGTGGTGATGGCAACAAGTGTGCAAAGGAGGCCTGCATACAATTGATGTATGTATGGAGCATGAGGGGAGGTGTATGAGTATCCAATAAAATGATTCATTAAAAAAAGGGGGGAGGGGAAAGAGGAGCTTATACCAAGGGCTCAAGTGGAAAATGTTTGGAAATGAATGTGGCAACACATGTGCAAATGTGCTTGATAGATTATATATTGAATGTTATAAGAGCTGTGAGAGCCCCCAATAAAATTAATTAAAAAAAAAAGAATGCACACAGCTCAGGGGAATGGCTTTGCCTATATATCCATAGTTTACACCAGTCAATTTTATGTCTCGGTTGCATTCCAACATACTATTTACAGACAAAAGTCAAATGGCTTCATTGAGTTAAATGCCTTCTATGAAGAGGACATACTGAGGATTCCTCTGGTGAGTGAAGTGAGTCATGATTATTATTTTTAAAATGTGTCCCTACTTCCAATAGTTATAGGAATATAAATTGTGTATATATAACATATATTGTTATCTTTAATGGTACATATTTGCCTATGACTATAAATAGGGATAAAAGAATGTTGTGCATTTACTAAGGTTGGCAATTTCTACTTGGTCTCCTGGCATTGTCATTGACTTAAGAATTCTTATCCTTCTGTAATCAGTTCTCAGTGTACAATGCTTGGCAAAATAGAGTAACTTCCATGAACAAAGCAGTCTTCATGTGATCCCGGGACCTCGGGTTGCCTTACTTTTTTCCCCTAATTATGGAGGAAGCAATGGAATTGGGTTGGCAGAACGGAAGTTTACTCTGCCAAGGTTCAGGAGAAAGAATTCAAAACAGACATGGAAGGGGAAGCAAGTGTTCGAAGATCATTCTAAGGCTACATGGACCTACTTTATGTTATGGATCTGCGGAAATCTGAAAACTTCTGCCTGAGTCTTCCACTTAGCAATACATTCCTTGCTGCATACGGACGCTAGTCACCTCAACTGTCCTCTGGAACCTTTACTTTCCAGTTCCCTCTCAGAGACCCGACTTTGCCAATTTACCACAGTTTTCTCTTAATTGCCACTGACCACTGACTTCTTCCTCATCAGTACTAAGGCCAGGAGAAGTTATTTAATAAAACACACCCAAAACAAAACCACAAAACCTTGAAATAGTTCCTCAACCGGGTATCTTAGTTACTGCCTTAGTTTCTTTTTATAGCTACATTTAGGGAAATGACTGTCTATACACACAGTCCCTGCTACCTCACTTTCTATTCTCTCAACTCCTGTCTTGTCTTCTTCATCATTGATCATGGCAGCATTTGCTGCTCTTAGTCACTCCTTTCAGCGTAGATTTCCTGGTTGTCTGGTCAGATTTCTGAATGGCTCTATTGAGATAGCCCATTTCAAACATATTGTTGCCCCTAAGAATCTCCTTCAGGAAGTTCCTTCGACTGAGGCTGATGATCCAGCAGAACATCAAAGAAGGCGTAAGGATGAGGCTCTAATATTCTTTAGGACCAGAAGACAAGTCGGGTCGGATGCCAAGGCCATTTTTGCAACGAATTCACTGTTTAGGGTCTGACTTTTAAATTGCTGCCTGACAGAAACTCGTATACAGAGGTATCCTGTTGTTTTTGGAATGCACAACTGTGTTGGAGCTCCTAAGTCATAGCTGTACAGCACACTAAAATGTTATTTATGAAGACCACCGAGCTGTCACGTATAGTCTCATAGTATGACAGAGTGAAACTGTCAGTTATAACATCATTTTAAAGTGCTTTAGATACTGCATATGGATTTATGTCTAATGAAACACTTTAAAAAACAAAGTATGGTGTTTTGGTTTTGAACTATATGCCAATAGAATGATTTGCTAAGTATCACTAAAATGCCTCTGATAATATCTTAACATAAATATTTGCTACAAATGTAATAATACAAAAGTAAAAGAATTTTAAAGTAGTGATACACCGATAAGGGACTGCCACAAAAATATTTTTCATAAAATGAGTTCTGGAATATAGTTTATGGAACTTTTGAGCACATCAACTGAGTAGAACTTTCCCTGGTGTCTAGAAGTTCACCATGACATCAGTTTGTAAGTGCACCTTTGAAACATGAACATAACTGATATACTGATGCTGTCAGTCTCTTCTTCCTCTATGATGTCTAGTTGAGGATAGGTGAGAATGCCACATTAACCTCTATGTTCTGCTAACCTTTCTCTAAACCACAAGTTAGGAGGATTGGGGGTGATGAGTGACATTTGACTTGACTACCTGTGAATGACCTTTCTTTGATTCTTCTGTTTCTGAGCACACAAACTCTTTTGGATTTATTAAATAGAAAATCACTTCTCAGGGGTACTGCTGTAGGACTCATAATTCCCCATGTTGTTACCGTCTAGATGTAGACATGGCCGTCCTACAGAATTGCTGTCAGTCTGAAGGGACTGGATGGCAGTGAATGGTAGAAAAAAAGAGGGAAACTGAGTTCCTTTTTCTTCTTTCCTCTCCATTGGTAATGCTTTCCTTTATTTTTACCTTTATTTATTAAGCAACTCAGCATATATGGGGTTGTTTAGATGTACTGTAAAATAATTTCTGTTCACAAATGAGGCTTCTCCCAAATATTGGGCATAAAATTTCATGCTTCTTCTTGCTATTGACATGGACTCACATATCAAACGTTTCTCTCGATATGCCCCTTGTCATTCATTTTGTTTTAGACTATGAATCTGTCCACCCAAGATGGAGCCATTGGTATTCCAGATCCCTCTCTTAGTCTGCCCTATTTTCACCTCCCAGTTCTCCAGCCAAATGGCCTTTTTTTCCCCTCTCTTCTTCCCAGCCAAAGAACTTTCTTTACAATTTATTGCACTGAGCTGCAGAAAACTATTCTAGGTTGCAGAGGATGCTGCTTATTCTGTATCAGAATGATTGCTTGCTAGACAATGTCTTCTCCTTCAATCGTTATCCTCTATCCAGGCTTTGTCTTTGACAAAATGGGACCACAACTCTTCCTTGCTCACGCATTAACACTTTACTGGGTACTCCACTAGTCACTGTGCTCTATTGTTCCTATTGTGCTCTATTGTGCTTTCATGTCCCAGTGCTCTATTGTTTCTTAGAATCATATTCCCCCAAATCTTTATTTAATATCACATATCTCCAATCCATTCAGTTCAAAGTCCTTCCAACTTTTGCAAGAATGGAATTTATTTTCTCAACCACAGACCATCTCTGCATTTTATAAACACCCAGGGTAGATTTCAGGAGCCCTGGCAGCTCTGGTGGTGTGCGGTTATGCATTGGGTTGTGCGCCTCAGGGTCCAGTTTAAAACCACCAGCAGCTGCACGGTTACAGTCTCCGAAACCGGTCTGGGTTCTCTGAGTCAGCCTGGACTCGATGGCTGTGAGAATGAGTCCTACAGGGTCGCTTTCAGTTGGAATGGACCGCACAGCAGCAGGCTTAGGTGACAGATTTTAATGGTATCATTTAAGAAGATCTGAACTTTCATTTTTATTCGGAAATTTCTGTTTCTAACTCTTCTTGGTATACATTTAAATACCACAATTTTAGTTCCCATTTGAGATAGAGCTTATCATTTGCTCCATATCAAAACTCGCCAAAAGAAATCTTACATTATTCTATCAAAGGATGAATATGTGATACTACTTTTTCTAGCGGAACGGATATTTGCCTATTAACCTCTAGCTGCGGTTGCAAATGCAGTTAATAACTGTTGAAAGATGAACGGACTGAGAGAATTCCTTGTGAGATTCATACACAAGGACCCAAATTATCAATGTGCTCAAGAAGACACAATTAGGAAGTACAACTGTCTAGTACTTATGATTTGAATTTGATAGTTTTTTTTAAAATTTAAACATGACTCCATTTCTGACTTCCATGCTTCTGTACACTGTCAATCCAGGTCAACATGGGAAAGTGAACCCATTGGTCCACATGATTCTGGATAACAGAATACCACCACCTGACAAAAATAAAAGGGGTAATCAACTTTAAAACACTGTGCCTGTATGTTCTTGTTACAGCTAAGCCTTCTCAGGGACGTAAGCTATTTAAGGGCACTGGCTCTGGACAATTCTTTTCTAAAACTATCAAAAATGACCATAAAGATATAATTTACCCCCCAAATCCTTTGATATTATGAAGGCATTACAATTTGCTTCTACCTCCTGTCAAAAAAGCCTAAATTTAAACAAATAAAAACGAGCTTTCGAGTTCTTTCAAAGGTTATTTAGGGTTTTAACATCTAAAACAGATGTCAAATCCTCCAACAAAAAACCCCAATAAATTAAAATGCATCTTTTCACTAAACTGTCATTCACGCTTTTCTCTTACTAACTGCAATGAAAAGCACCCCAAACTCACTGCCACCAAGTTGATTCCAATACAGAGCAACTTAAAAGGTACACTATAGATTGATTTTGTTTGAATAGTTTGCTTTATTTAATTGTATTCCTTTACAGTCAACCAGACTTATGAACTACCAATATAATTGGTATGTAAAATTATGATATAATTGGTATTTCATGATATAATTGGTATGTAAAAAGGGTCATTGAATATTTTATTTAAAATCATAGTATAAAAACAATTTTAATCACCTTTATTATTTATATTGACGTTTTATAAAATTTACCAAGAGGTTTATTTCCTTCACATGGACCATAAACCACAGTCCATCAGTTAAGACTATTTGTAATACAATTTCTGAACCAGAATTCTACAGAATCAGAATGTGGCCTTGCTATTCTACTCTGCCTCCTGAGAATGAAATTCAACACGTGACGACTAGATGAACATGTGACTTTTTCCATGTTCATTCATTTGCATGTTTAATGAGTATCAACTAACAACAACATTTAGTTCTGAGAAAAAAGATGGTTAACAAAAATGAAGATCAGCTATGATTGTAATATGGTGGAATCCTTTGGAAAAGGAGTGAGAAAATAACTGAACTGTATAGGTACAGATTCTTGAAATGGTATATCTCTTCCTACAAGAGCAGTAGCAAGAATATCCCATTCTCATGGGATTGGGGGGGGGAGACAGATTTTTATTTCTCTTTTAATACTCAATGCACACGCAAAATCTTTACAAATTGTGTTAAGAATAGAGTGTGGCAGGGGTTGAGACAGAGTTACTATGGTGGTTAGAAAAGGCCTTTCTGGGGTGATACTGAACCTGGCGCAGAAGAACCAGAAGGCAGCAGCTATGTGTAGACCGGTGAGAGTGGGGCAGGGATTCCTCCAGCTAGCTGCAGTGGAAGAGTGTGGTGCTGCTCCCTTGAAGGTACGTTTCTAGACATGCTCTAACGATACTTGCACCTCTAAAATAGGTACCATGTAGTTGTGGCAAAGAAAGAAAGACACATCCTCTAATCACTATAAAAATATCGCTCTGAAAAAATCTGAAAATGAATAACAACAGATTATACAAAGTTCTTTCATGTGGGAGAAGTCACTGTGTCTCAGAACTGAGTTGTGAGACTATACCCTGTTGTCCAGATAATTCCTACTCCCAGGGGCCTTCGAGGACCAAGCAGAAGGGTCCGAGGGTTTCCAGAGTTTATGGAAGCAATGGTTCTTTCCTGGAGCAGTTGACAGATTCCCACCATCACCTCTTCTGATGGCTTAACCATCACACTAGCAGTGCTCCTTAGGAGACAACCAAGGCATGAAATACAACACCCATGTATACAGTCTTGACTTCTTCAAAGAGAGTGAGGTACACCATGATCTGCAAATGAAAAAGAAATAGGACATGTTAAAAAGAGGGATGTTTTCCAAGATAGCAATTCTCAAGGGGAATCATGAACTCTTTGCCATTGTACCATCTGGGAGCCATGGCCCCTATATCCAACCTCCTCACTTTTGGGGAGTCACAGCTATAGAATCTAAAGTGTCTGAACTCTTAGCCACTAGAGGGAGAAAGTGTGCCTCTGGTGGCCATAAGAAAAGGATAGACTTTTAAGGGAGTTAAATTAAGCACTCATCAACTAGGGGCAAAAAACTATAGTGGTAGCTCTGAGAAACTAAAGACTAGTTAAGACTTCACTATAGGTAGCATCCTACAAAAGAAACAGATTGCATAAACTACTCTTTCATTTCAGTTTTGAATATCTTCATACATCTTTTCTAAGGACCTTATCTTTAGCATTAGGCTTTGAGGATACTGATTATCAGTCTACAGGAGTTAGTTTTATATACTGTATATGGGAACATATTCATATTTTCTGAGATCATGTAAGATTATTCATGTAGGCTTAAAGTTTCTAGTCTACTGGGATGATGAAAATGACTTGTAATTTTCTGTACACATTCGAAAATATGCTTTTAGAAAATCACTTATATTTGGACAACCATTATGTTCAACTAGCTGATTTCCCATTATAAAATTTATATTCATTACAATTTTTATGAATCACCATAAAGTTCTAACATGATCCCAAATAATTTCCTTTTAATGGAAAATGATTTCCTTTTTAAAAAAATCATTTTATTAGGGGCTCCTATAGCTCTTTTCACAATCCCTACATCCATCCATTGTGTTAAGCACATTTGTACATTTGTTGCCATCATCATTTTCAAAACATTTTCTTTCTCCTTGAGCCCTTGGTATCAGCTTCTCCATGACTTCCTCTTTTAATGGAAATTAGCTAATCTTATGTGGCACCAATTAGCAGCTTTCATAATTACAAAATGAGTCGATAGGTAAAATTGTTGACTGGAATAATGTATGGCATAATTTTTACAAGTGATTCACTATGAAATGTAAGTACTGTATAGCATTAAGCAAGTTATAGGGTATCCATTATGTGGTATCAATGCAAATGAATTCCTCCCCCACCCCGAATCGAAATAAAAGGCATTCTTAAAAATTTCCCACACACAGAGTGCTTGTTTAAGATAGAGTTGAAGGTTTTATTTTCAATGTTATCAAACTCTCTTTCCTCAGCAGAACCACAAGTATTTCTGGGATTCTTGAAAGGGGTAGGTATTCAGTGCCTGCCTGCCTTGCAACACAGATTTCTTCACATCTGTAACAGCCTTTCTCAGGAATGCTGCTAGAGAGCTGTGTGTATTTTATGCATTCCCAAACTGGACACCCAGATTACAGTTTTTTTTAAGCTCTTTACGTTCTCCCCCTTTTAATTAGAGGCCTCTTCTCTCTACAAACGTGGTCAGGAAAGAAAACTACGTGCTGCTCTCTCCAGAAAGACGTGTTTGTTTTCTCCTGGTGGGAACATGTCTCCTGGCTGTGACATAACTCCCTGATGGGCAACACTACTGACTCGGGATGGAACTTTCGGGACACGCAACCCTCCCTCCGACTTTCTTGGATGTGGCAGACGCCCGGGGGCTTGAAAAAGCAAGTGCACAGTCTAATTTTAAACATGCACTCGATAGCACTTTCAAAACAGTTGGAGTTGAGCTTCAGTTCAAATCTGGATTTCCTTCTCGGTCCGTTCCGGGGACCCCGGGTGGCTGGGCTGCTGGTGTCTGCGCTCCAGCCGCGCCGTGCCCAGCGAAGCCCGAGGGGGTGGGTCCACGCACCCAGCCCGGCTCGTGCGCCGACGCTGGTCCCCGAGCTCCGCTTCAGGAGCCCCGGGCGCCGTCCCGATGCCCGCGCCCGGCCGCAGCGCCAGTCCCAGGCGGAGCGAAAACTTCACCGGGCCGAAATGAGCCTTTCCGCACGGTGCCCACCGCTCCTTTCCAGCCGGCCGGAAACGTGAGCTCGACCACGGCTCGGACGGAGGGGGCGGGGGGGTCGCGAGGGCATGCTCGGGCGCTGGTTACCTGGTCCCCTTTGGGGGCGGGGGCGGCGGTCCGCGGGCAGCCGGGAGGGGGCGACGCGGCCTGGCGCGCCGGTGGGCGCGAGGGAGTGCGCGCGTCGCGGAGCCGCCGCCGGGGCAGCACTTGTCCTGTAATCGATTGCCGAGCGCGCCGAGCGGCCCGGCGCGCAGACCCGCGCACACGCGCCCTCGCGCGCCCGTCCGCGCGAACACTCACCCACGCAGGCACGCACACACACACACACACACACACACACACACACACACACACACACACACACACACACACACACACACACACACGAGGCTCTCGGGCCCGCACACAGGCGCGCGCGCGCGCGCACGCACACGCGCCCGCCTGCCGGCCCGCGCCCCGGGCCTCGCCGCCCGCCCGACCTCCGCCCGCGGGCGTCTGCGCGAACCCGGCCGGCGGGGGAGATGTGCTCGGGCGCCGGCGGATCGGTTTCTCGGGGTTTGACCAGCTGTCCCGGGCTAACCCTGCTCCTCGCTGAAGATGGAGGAAGTAAAAACAGGATTACCCTTAGCTACAGATCCACTGCCTTAGTTTCCACCACCAACTGCAGTGCACAAACACACGTTAGGCACAGGAAAGAAAGAAAGAGAGAGGACACACTAACAGTAAACACAAACAAAAGGGTGATGGGATTATTTTACTGCATGCATTGCTGAGGTAAATCTCCGCTTGGCTTTTGCGTGGTGAAGATCAGCTCTTGTTTTATTTGTCTTCTGATTCATAGATTAACTATAAATATGTGTATCTGATTTGCAAAGGGGGGTGTGTGTTCAAAGTTAAGTGTAATTATGTAGCATCTCGTTTTGCACTGTGATGTGATCAAATGACTTGTTGCTGTTAACCACTAATACTAATAATATAGACATTTTTCTCTGGGAGGGATGGGTTGTGGTTATGATTAGAATAATGATGTCTGTAAAGGGCGCTCAGGGAATCGGGTTGAAGATGATATCCTCTGTCTTAATTTTTCGTCCCCTTCTTGTAATCCGTTTCTGGGATGTTAATCGATTAATCAGTTCTCCTCTCTGTAGCTGTCATAGATTTGGGCTTGTTTTGCTTTGTTTCAACTTGAATTCCAAGGAGACTGGGTAACCTGGAATACATTTCAGCTGTCCAGATAGAAGGTAATAATCCAGATCTTGTCGGAGAATGGAGGTCACAAAACAAAAAAACCCCAAACTGGTATGACACATGTGAAAAAGCAGCAGTTAAATCACTTTGACAGGTTCTGGTACGGGCGAAAGAGATGGGATCAAGATTCTTCTTATTGTGTGTGTGTGTGTATATGTGTGTGTGCGCGCGCGTGTGTGCGTATATGTCTCTCTCTCTCTCCCTCTGTGTGTGTGTGTGTGTGTGTGTGTGTGTGTGTGTGTGTGTGTGTGTTATGCCCAGGGCCAAAAACAGTCCTGTGAAGTTGGCCTAGGTCCTCGCTGCGTTCTGCCCGACTGTCCCTCCCCCCTCCCCCCTTTTCTTTCAGTTTTCTTGTCTTAGCTTTTGGTCGATTCTTAAGGAACCGGTGGATCAAGTTTTTTCTCTTCTTGTTAATCGCATTGCTGTAGCACTGACTGACCTCTCTCTCTCTCTCTCTCTCTCTTTTTTTCCTCTTTCCTGAAAGTACGTGGTGCCATTCCTGAGTGACTTTTCCTACTAGACCATCCCAAAGGGACGAGGGGGAGGGGTGAAGGGAGGAGGAGGAGGACGAGGAGGAGGAGGACGAGGAGGAGGAGGAGGAGAAGGGGGGTGTTCCTTCTCTCGCATTTCTTGGTTTTGTTTATCAGCCAATCTGTTTGCTGGATTTGGGCTCCGAATGACCCACCTGTAAAGTGCTTTTCCTCCCTCCTCGCCTTGAACTCTGCAGGGGGCTTGGCTAGGAGGGGGCGAGGGAGGGAAAGAGAGAAGGGGAAACACAAAAACTTCTTTCTCTCTCCGTTTATCTTCAGCCCGACATTGTCACCTCCTCTTTGAGGGGTTAGACGAAGCTGAGATCTCCCGACAGAGCTGGAAATGGTGATGAATCTTTTTTAATCAAAGGACAATTTCTTTTGTATGTACATTTCGTTTCTCTTTCTCCTTTTGATTTCTTTCCTTCTGTGAGGGTTAATAACCCTTTCATTGATGGGACAGACTTCTTTCGTTTCTCCCTGACGTGTCTTTCTTTTTAGTATGTGTGTGTTAAATGTGTACATTTTTTTTAAAAAAAGATAAACTCATAGAAAAAAATAGTCTAAGAAACTGCTCCCCTTTTAAACTTTTACGGATTCTTCTTGAAAGCCTTATGTAATCATAACTTGAAAGAATTTGATAACAGTACAGCAGGTTGAAATTTAAGTGCTGTGTAGTGACTGAGTTGGGAATTTGATCTGATTATTCCATAAAGAAAGAAAGAAAAGGCTTTTTTTTTCTTTTTGGTGTGTGTGTGTGTGTGTGTGTGTGTGTGTGTGTGGAGGGTGGTGGTGAAGAAGGGGAAGGGAGGGAGAAGGGAAGTGGTTTTGGAGACAAGAAGTGAAGCTGCCTGTTTTCCAGTAAGTAATGGAGAAATTCCAGGAGCCAGGGCTAAATATACTTGGCGATCAATACAGAAATGGCTCATTGTGAATAATTTAGCTGCTGGTGCAGTGAGAGTTTTGAAACTAAAGGCAAAAAAGGACCAGGGCCAAAGGGGGGGAAAAAGAAAATGAAAAAAACAAAACAAAACAAAAAAATCCTCCTCAGGATACGTCCATATTTTAAACTTTTTTCTTTCAAATACAGTTAGATTACAGATCTCACTTTGTAAAATCAAAGCTAGGGGGTGTCATCTCATGCAATTTACTTTTGTTTCTGAGAATTAAGTTCTCCTGTCATTGATACATGCAAATAGTTCCCCAAACTTAAACAAACAAACAGAAAAGATAAAGAAACCTGATGCCAACTCCCCCACTGCACAGAACTGCAAAATTTTCAAAATCAGAATGTATTAATCAGGCTTGGCATTCGTATCAATCAATGGTCTGGCAGGAAATTAGGGTTACGTTGAACAGGTGCTTTACTAGAACCTGGTAGGCTGAAATGTCAATAGAAGTCAGGGAGTGGGGTAGCTGCTGCATAAATCTTGGAGACATACTGGGGCATGAAGCTTTTGCTTTGGTTTTTGTTTTCGTGTGTTTGTTTTCTCTCCCCCTAACCCCCCCCCGGCGCCCCCCCCCCCCATTAGAACATGATGAACCAACTTGCAACAATTGTGAATAGAGCTATCTGTATACTGGGGAAGTCTTCAAACTGCAGTGTGATTGTGGGGACTAGTGAATGGTAAAATACTTAAATCCCATTTAAAGATGGCACATTTGAGGAGTGACACCAGCCCCAATATGTACATATATATGTTTTTTTTAACCAAGTAAATTCTGATTAAGAGAGTCATTCCTTTTTTGCTACAGTCCATCGCAACGCACACTTATCTTTCCTACCCTATCTTCAGCAGGAATCAGATCATTTGCAGAAAGAGTTCAGTGACTTGCAAATGAGCACATACAGTACACTGTAGTATGTTTGTTGGGCACAGGTTGCAGCAGCAGCAACATGGGCTAACTGCTTGGAGCTTCTAATAAGTTCAGCATTTCATGGCAGATCCTGAAAGGAATCATTGTTTTAAGCGTAATCATCTTTTATTTTGCAGCACTGCACTTTGACTATGGAAACAGAGGCAATTGATGGCTATATAACATGTGAGTATTCATTTTCATTAATTTGTAATTGCTAATAAAATTACCTTTGGTTTTTTCCTCTGCCTTTCAGTGAACGAATGAGATTTTTATCAAGTGTTCAGAACTCTTGTTTTTTTCTCTGTTCAAAATTGCACCTTTAAATGAGTTTCAGGAAATATTACAGAAGCAAAATAAGAAGGAATATGTTAACTACTTACTATATATAGAATACTATTTCTCATTTACTGTGGGTTTAGACTAGGTCAGGTTACAAATATGTGCACTAATAATGGCGTAGACCAAATATTTACTTTTCTATAACCTAGTTTTTCAACCATCTAATGTGAAAGAAAATTAGTTTCTTTAAGTTGACATTTTGCTTGCCAGTTCTCCTTTTTAAAATCCAGCACTCTGATAGCAGCATTTTTGGGAAATGTTCATTACAAATACTATATGCCAGTAATTATATTAGATATTAAAAAATGATTAAAAGTTGCCTTTGGAATCAACTACTTCAGTTCCTTCAATTTTACAGATAACAAATATTGCAATACTGTATTTGGTTTAGTTTCTCTTGGGGGTTGGGGATAATTATTAAGTGATTTCATTCATTTACTCTTTTATTTCTACATATCCCTTTCTAGCTTCCTTTAAAGGAAAAATATAAAAATTTCAAGGCTGTGTATGACAGTGCTTGTAAGGAACAAAGTCAGATAATTAAACTCTATGTGACAGGAAATACAGACTGAAATACTGTATTTTGTGAAAGCAGGTGACAATGAGCTTTCACCTGAAAGGGAGCACTCCAATATGGCAATTGACCTCACCTCAAGCACACCCAATGGACAGCATGCTTCACCAAGTCACATGACAAGCAGTAAGTCTATGTTTTATGATTTTTCCCCCCATTTCTCTAGCGACAGATTTGAGTTTATCAGGTCCGTGGTCTTTTCTCATATTGTAGTGTGGCTGCTGCTATCAATTTTGCTAAGGAAAGAACAACAGAGATTTATTCTTGTTTCTTTAGTTTCATAAACATGAGTCTGCTTACTAGTCTGAACTATCCCAAGGTGGAGTTTGGGAGCTGGTACTTACCTGTTTCAGGTAAGAAATGGTAGTATTGATTGGTCAGTTCTTGTCTTGCCAGGTTTATGTGAATGGATTATTTTTCTTTAATTGCTGTTGGATAAAAAATATGGAGCACATTATTTCCCAAGGACTGCTCTCATTTGAGAATGAAATAATTCCATACTGCCTTGGTACAAAGTTGACCTATCACTAGTAGAATTATGGTGTTACCTGCCCCCTCAAATTATTGGAAGAAAAGCGTGAGAGCAAAATTGTAGGATTCATTTACATTTGTATTTCTTTAGCAAAGTGAAAGTGTTCTGTTTTAGCTTGTCCAGGGAAGACAGTAAATTTGAAAGGATATTTTGAATTTGCTAGACTAGACAGTTTGGACTTTATTTGATAAAGGTGTCATTTATTGATCTTGTATACGTTGTTTTGTGTAGTAAAAGGGGAATTTACATACATAGGATTACAGAAAAAAGTGTTTTCTTATTTATTAAGAATATGACTTGTTTTTCTTTTATTGTAAGGTTTTATGAGCTTAGCTATCAAGTTTAAAGGCTATATTAGTTGTACTCAAAGTAATTTGAATCTTATCTTTGCATTTCGCTTTTAGTTTGTTATGTGCTCTTATTCTCATATGTATATGTTATGTGTAGTACATATTCACATGTATGACTTGTAGGGAAATATAATTTCATTTAAAAGTTTTCCATTTGGATAGCAAATAAGGGGAAGACTTTTATTACATTTAAAAAAATAAGGATTTAATAAATGACTAGTGAAATATAATTATGTATATATTCTTAAATGATCTCTATTTTGAGATAATACTTTTCCTGTTTACTTCCATATTACAATTCCGGAAACTTAATATAAAGCAACAAGCTTTCTAAGTAGTAAAGAATTTTGAATTATAAGCAAAGGTGTACAGAATACTATTGATGAAGCCATCCTTTTGAATGCACTTTACAATTCATTAACTTAAAGTGATTTAAACTAATCTTCAAATTTTTAATGAACAATGTAATTGTATTTATCCCGAAGCTTTCTTTCTTTCTTTCTTTTTTTAACTGGGAAGCCCTCCTAAGAGAATTTTCTTCTTGGGAAAGTTGTTGAAATTTCTTTACATGTAGAAAGAAAAGCCAATTAAAGTTAGTGGTATATACTAACTTAAAGTACAATTATAATCTCTTACAATGTATCTTGTAGCATAATTTTTGTAGCAGTAATTTTTAAAATTAATTTGGCTCTTGTTTTGACATGTTATATTGCTACATTATAGGCTATACCACTTTCATGTTTTATAATTTTTATAATGTGGCTAATGCTGGGGTGAAATAGGTTTTTATTTCTCAGATAATTTTCACAAAATCTAAAACAGTGAAGAGGCTTTTTTGCAATTTCTATAAGTTAAATATATAGCTGTTGCCTTTTGTTGTTGCCAATATATGGGATAGGTATCCACTAAATATTCCATTGCCCTTGAGTCCTTCCAGCGGATAGGTCCCAGTAGCCCAGAATACAACTCCCCGGCAGGATTTCCAAGGTTGTGACTCATCATGGAAACTGACTGCTTCCATGAGTGGCTGGTGGTCACCAACTGCAAACTCATTAGCGTTGAGCACTTGATTCTGCTATGAAGCCTGCGCTCTGGGGTGGATGGTAGCTATTAATTCAACTTTCCATCATCATCCCGGGCCACCACCAGAATATGAGCTAGGAATGGTTTAGAATTCGGCAATTGGCTCCTTATAAATTTGCTTTTGCTTTTGCAAGCACTTCAAACGAAGCAGCCTACCCATCTAGATTAAATAAACAGCAGAGCATAGACATAATCAATTTAAACAAATACGAACTGCACCTTTGACATTCAAGTGTTCTCACCCAATGACAGTAAAATTGTGTGTTTGGTAAAGAGGTGTTGTTTTTTTTAACTTAGTAGCCTGTGGCAATTCGGCTTTTGGCTAGGCTGCGCATGTTTTCAGGTTCTAGTCCAACGGGTTGCAGGTTAAATATTTTGGCTCTCACTTCTGAGCTGTCTGTTGCATCCTTTATGTAGCCTCTATTTACAGTATCTAGGTTACCTACTTAGGTGTTAGATGGAGAAGATACCCATTTTTCCTCTCTGTTAGATCTAGGAGAATATCAGCATTTTAGATTGCCAAAGCAAATAGTGGTAGAGAGGGACTGTTGTCTATTAATTAAAACAAGAGACCTAGATTGGCCACTTAGGTGTTTTTCTGGGACTTGGAATAATTTTGTGAGTATGTAACCTGTCACATTATTTGTGTCCGAGGTCACTCCTTCCCCTCAATTCTTTAATCTGTACCATTTCTTTTATTTGGTGAAAATTCCTTGCTTATTCCCCGTACTTAAAAAAAATTGTATCTATAAAGTTTCTTCCTTTAGATAAGAGTGGGGGGCTCTTGCCTCCCAAATCAGAATAATAATTTTAGTATTAAAGTCAAACTTACAGGGTGAAAACTTTGATGACCGGACAATAAAGTCTCTGATAGCCGGAAAGGAGAGGACAGGTTTAGGCAAGAAAATATACTTTCGGGGGTGGAGGGGAGGGAGACAATTATTTTAAAACTGTTTAAAAAAATAAAAGGATCAGAACCTTTGATTTTCATAGCAGCTAACATTCTGGTTTTATAGTGTCCATTAGCTGTGATACTCTACATATGAGAACATTAGGAGAGTGCTCAGTGTTTTTCTATAAGGTCCAAGTCATTTGTTTAGGTTATTTGATGACAAGTCAAAGATGAAGGGTCCTGTACGACTTGCTGCCAGCTATTGTTAAAAAAAAAATGACAATGGCCATCACTATTTGACAGTGCTGGAAGAGAGCACAGGGAGGCAGCTTGGGAGAGAACTGAAAGTGCTACAGTGCCTGGCAGTTTCCAGGTTTAAAATGCAATGTGTTAAGACAATCTTAAATTCAGGAGGTATTAAGGGTCTTCAATTTTTAAAATGACTACTTCTGATGTTTTTGAATATGCTTTCTTAGAGAATTTTTAGACATGATCTTCTGGAATAAGGAACTCTTTGATAAGAAGCTAGGCATTGTTGCCTGAGATCATTAGTGTACACATTGAGTCGGCTGACAATCTTCAGTGTCAGGGATGACAGTATGGGCCTTGATGGCTACTGGAAATACACAGTGTTAGTTAAGTGATTTTAGAAATAGATTCTGGAAGTTAGAATCGGAGACAGGCAAGTCAGACAGAACAATATAGAAATAATCCATATTGCGATTTGGCCCGTCAGTTGAGACTGGTTTTTTGATTCCTTCGGCTTCTAGGTTTGGCTCAGTTGCAATTCTTGTACAGGTGTTGGAATACCCTCTTCAAGCTGCCCTACACCTGTCACTGTCTATTTTGATAGAATATTTATTTCTGCTTCCAAAATTTATTACTAATTTTTATTGTCTTATAACACTGCTCTTTTAGGGCCAGGTTAAGCCCATCCTGCAGGCAGCTAAATTGTATGAAATCACACCTTGCCACAGAATATGTTTCTACTACTTTAAAACCCTTACACAGGTCAGCTGCTCAGTCAATACCATTTATCACCCAGTTTGATGGCATGTATGGAATTGGGAGAAGTAGTAATTCTAGTTTTACTAGGCACTGGCCAATAATCAGGTCAGGGAATCTAGTTTATTCTTTTCAGAGTGCTTCACATTCATTTTCTTATTTTTTTTAAGCTGGTTTCCATTTTTAGAACCCAGTGAGGCAGAAATATATTTTGATTTCTATTTTTTCATATGTAGAAGTTGAGGCTTAGAGAAATCAGTCGCCATTTAGGACTATTAGCAAAAGGATGAAGTTGTCAGGACGAGGACATACATAAAGCTGTGATGTTACCTTGTGGCCTAGTGAGATCATTTAACTGGTGCCATCTCTCTGTAGTGTCATTATCTCAACAGGCCCACCCTGTGCCCAATACAAGCCATGCTATTTTTTGTCACTAAAACTTTGTCATGAGGGTGAATGATATCAAGCAATCTTGTTAGGCAAGAGCGTTAATACACTTCTTTTGAATCCAGCTTAGGTTATGGGACTCACCAGCTTTCTGAGTTGTCTTCTGTAGTTTGGTTTGGCAGTCACCCTTGGTTGAATTTCCATAGGCACACCCTAATATAACGCCAGATGGGCTTGATGTAAAATATCACTCTGTTTTGATTTGTAGCACTTAGATTTATATATGCCTAGCATACTTCAGCTTTCACGCATACTTTTGGGAACACACTTATTTTAAAAAAGTTTTTTAATAGTTATCCGTTTTCTTTACTAAAAGGGGGATAAAACCCCACAAAAATATAAAAGGGAAGAGTGGAGCAAGTATGTACTGCAGGGAATTGATAGCCAACATGGTATACTTTTTCTCAGCTATCCCCTATCTTTTTGAAGACTGCTTAAAACTGAGAGCCATCTCCAGGAGCTCATGTTCTAGTGGCCTTGACAGTCTCAACAGGACCTGGTCCTCTAGTAAGCCCAGTGCTCTCATTTTGGGGGAGGGGGTGAAAGGGAAGGGGTGGGGGCAGGCACTTATACCTTAGAAAGACTTTCTAAAAGTTATGTGTAGAAAGAATGATTAAGCGAATGGAATTTAAAGGAGAAGGGGCAAGCTTTCTCAATAAATAGATACCCATAATGAACAGAGGTGAGAAATCGCAGGAAATATTCTGGGAAATACTAGCAGTTTGGTATTTCTAGGGTATAAAATTGGAGTCTCGAAACTTGAGACCAGCGATTTCACAGGAGAGTTAAGCAGGGCAAGATGATGGACGATTTCGTATGAGGAGGGAGCTTGGATTTCATTTCCATGGGAGCCAAGGGTTTTAACAAAGCAGGTGACTTCATTCTTTTAGTGGACATAATCACACTGGCTATAATGTGGGGGAAAGATTGTGGATCAGGACTAGGCGAGAGTCCGGGGAACTTTTAACAGGCAATTATAATGAGAGAGAGAGAGAGAGAGAGAGAGAGAGAGAGAGAGAGAGAGGAGATGTTATGAGAGCTTGCAATAGTGGGATTCTAAAGAAAAAAATTTGGACAATACTCAACAGGTTAAACTGGTCAGGCCTTGAATAGTAAGATTTAGGAGAGAAGGAAGTTACGGATGATGGTCCCTAGATTACTGGATAGCTAGTGCTATGTTCCATTAACTGAGACAAGAAGTAATAAACAGGTTTTCAGGAAAAGAGTTAGTATAGTGTAGATATACATATATAGAGATTGAAGCACTTGAAATATGTGGGAGGGAATAGCAAACAGGCAGGTGAATAGGTTAGGCTGAAGTATGAATTTTCTTCATTAGTAAAATTAATGTTTTACTTATTTTCCTCCTGTATTATTTTAGTAACAGTTTAGTAAAACTCAAATTTTCCCCGCAGTAATTGTTAGCATTTGATCATGATAGTCTTTCTTCAGTTGCTCCATTAAATCAAAATTTTCTGTTGAAATGTCTGAGCACAGCCTCAGTGAACTCTTTGCTCAGGGGTGCCCTTTGAGGATCATCTCAGAAGTTGGATTAATTAATGTGATCAACTCACTGATTTTTAAACAAAACATGCCATCCTATCTCCTTAAAATTTAGTGGTATGCTTCAAAGTATAACTTTTAAGACTATACTAAAGTATAAGGTTAATGTGTGCTGTATACTCCAGAGCCTTACTTGAATGACTTGTGTCTTCATTCTATAATCATTTCCTTATAAGTAAATAGGTAATTTAAAACGTGTGAGGGTGTGTTACCAAAATTATGGTGAATTCTGTCACATCTGTAGTCAAGAAATATAATTGTTCAGATCCTTTATATATAAACACTCGGATTATATATATGCATATGCTATATATATCTAAATATATATTTTCCTGTGAGTCAGAATCAACTCAATGACAATATGTTTGGAGAGTGTGTGCATATATGTATATAGAGATACATCATTTTAAAATGATTATGTATTGATATTAATTAATAATAGGATAATTTCCTAGAGGCTCAGATGTGTGGTTCAGGAAACATAATTAGCACACATACCGTCTTACAAGAAGCTCAGCTGCTAACCAAAAGGGGTTTGAACCTACCAGTGACAACTTATGTCAAAATCTACTCATGGCCATGGCGTTGATTCTGACTTATAGTGACCCTAAAAGGCAGACTAGAACTGCCTGCTGTGCATTTTGGAGACTAACTCTGTATAGGAGCAGAAAGCCTCCTCTTTCTCCTTTGGAGTGGCTGATGGGTTTGAACCGTTTGACCTGTGGTTCAGACCCGCATGCCCACTATGTCAATAGGACTCCTCCATGAGGCAGACCCACTAGATTCTATAAAGACTATAACACCAGCAGAATTATTTTTAATGTCTTGAAATAGCTACGATAGACTTATATCTTTAAAATATAAGCTCTGGGGCCTGAGCTCCGGTGGCGTAGTGGTTGTGCACGGGATTGCAGTCCACTGGGACGGAGGTTCAATTCCAGCAGTGGGGCTGGGCCTCCTACTCCCACCACCGGAGAGCAGTGATGCCCACAAACAAACAAACAAACAAACAAAATATGTAAACTCTGATGAATCAAGACATTGTGCATTCCAAATAAATGATGATGATGAGCTTACTTCTGAGATTTCCTATATAGAGTGATTCAGACCTCCTTCCCTAGAGAGACCTTTTTCATCTTTCAGTAATTTAACATTATTAGTAAACATTTGTGTGATTCACTCTTGGTGCTGGGGTACCTGGAGAAGGAGCTTATCTTTGAGGGTCCCCACTTTTATTTGAGATAGTAACATTCTTTCTCGAACTTAGAAGTAAATCCATGTATCACTAAACGAGCTGTTCCTCACTTGTCCGCCC
>PVJH01000162.1:0-264181 GCA_004026705.1 Nesogale talazaci | reverse complement strand
GATTGACTCACATGAAACACGTTGACCCAAGAGATATTTAAAATCAGAACATCAGTTGGTTTGTGTCTTTACCTTAATTAAAAACAAAGTCAACAACCCAACCAACTAACGTATAGGATCTGGATCACTCAGGTGAGCTTGACCAGATCATCTGCTCTTGTGAACTGACCTATATGGGGACTCAGTGAAGGCCCTTTGGTGAACAGAGAATCTGAGGGAGGAGACAGTATAATTCAAGTGTCTGATGGCATCAAACTAAGGGAGCTGAATATGTTCAGCATCACAATAGAGATAGCCTTGCCATTCTGGTCATTATGGTTGAAGTCCTTTTCCAATTCCTCCTCTCCTGAAGGGCATGGATTTACATTCTCTAGATCTGGTTTTAGCCAAGATATCTCTGAGAGTGTTGGTTTTTAAAAAAATTATTTCCTCTCAGTTTCCTTAGCTAACCCCCCTTGAATCAACCTTTAACCTAAATTAATACATATAATCAGGACACAACCTTTTCTTGCCAGCCTGGGATCCATTAGTTCTCTAATGTAACTATGCATTTTCTTCTTCATATTCATTAAATGTTGATTTTTATAATTAACCCTCTGAAAGCAATCGTGTAATGCCTATAAAGAAACTGTGGTTGCTATCCATTTCAACTTCCATTTCCAGAAAGGTTGACAGGTGATGTGGTGAGCAGTCTGCAAGGTCTTAATGTCCATTTCGTATGAGGGTGTGGAATAGGACTGGCACCTAATAAAGACACCCTCAGTTATCTGGGTACCCAGTGTAGTGGTCTATCCTTAGTCAGGTGGGAAAACCCTCACACCAGTTGCATGAAATCACTAAGGCAGTCTGACTGCAACAATTGAGATTTTATAGCAAAATTATACAATTACAGGTGGAGCTTAGTTACTAGGGAAGGCTATCTCACTGAGTGTGAATTAAGTGATGTTTTAAATAAGCTACCACCTTATTTGGGGGCCACACACTGATTACAAAGAACTTAATTGGAAATTTTCAAATTTAAATCTTTGAGGACTCTTGCTCCTTCCCAGCATGTTGTCATTGGTCTGGGCTCACAGAGAGCCTATAAGCGTAGCGCTGTCTACCACACAAGTTTTCCTGGGCTATAATCTTTCCAGGATAATCATCTTTCTGGGAGTACATAGGAGGGGCCTTTCATTTCTGGAGCAGTTGGTTGGTTCTAACCATCAACTTTCACGTCAGCAGCCTAGCACTTCACCACTGGGAAGCTATGGTTCTTTTTACACCTTCTGCATCATAATGGGGCACGCTTCCAAACCCAAAGTCACTGTCATGAGCTAATGCTGAGTCACGGTGACCCTATGAGACAGGGTAGGACTGCTCCTGTGAGTTTCTGAGACCTTTCTTGTTTATGGGAGTAGAAAAGCCCATCTTCCTCTGGCAGAGCTGCTGGTGGTCTCAAACTCCTGACCTTCTCTATCACAGCCCAATGTATAACCACTACTCCACCATGGCTCTGTGGTGAGCTTATGAGTCCACTAACGACTTGTTAAATGAAGACTTTCTTCTTGGAATAGATAACAATTACTTACAATTAGCTGATTGCTTATTTAATGTGCATCTGATCTGTTTGAGGAGTTTTGGAAACAATTTCTTAGGTGTTGAAATATAATCCTAAAATCTGGATCCATGTGTGATTTCTGCTGTTAGGCAATGCATTTTAGTTTTCCAGGCCTCAGTCTGAGAACATGTGTGTATTATTAAAAAAAAAGAAAACCCTAAAAGATGGTCTCTCCTGTTCTACACAGTTCTGGTTTTCCAACCCTGTGTAATTATGAGTTCAGAGGAATCCAGGTGGACATAAATGCTTTTGTGAATATTTTATAGTCATTATCATCTTCACTATAATATCTAATATCCTTATATAGCACATTTAGAATTTACAAATTTAATTCCACATACTTGCAATTTTAAAACAGTTCTCTGTCACTTAAAGCTGCATTTAGTAGCATGTAGAAGATAGAATGCTTCAATTAACTTTTTTCTTGCACTCCAGATATTTTGAGGAGCATATAATTAATCAGTGTAAAGTCACGTTCCAATAAATTAACATTCTAGATATCTGCACCTTTGACATTTTTTGTCATTGCTCTCATATTATCATGGAAACTGTAGTTCTCTTTGTACCTAGCTGTATGCAGAGCTTGGTCAAATTTTGAAGTAGTGGGGAACTACATTGAACTGTCTCTCTGGGCTTACTTTAACATTGAGAATTTCTGGTGGGTTTCTCCTTGCTTCTACAATGATCTGAAAGCATTTCCTGTTGCAGTTTTTATTTTCATAAAGATTTATCATTCTATACTTTTTCCATATCACAAAGATCCTTGTTTTGTTTAAAATATACAATATACCTGGTCATGTTTACATTTTGAAATACATTTCTTTCATAAGATTTGTATCTTAGAAGTAATGTAACCAGAAGTATTATTTTTTATTATTCACATAGTTCTGTTATAGATTGCTTTATTTTTAATACAATGGCGACATTAACTGAAAAACAGTATGTCTATAGCATTTGAGGGCTGAGGATAGATGTTGTGACTGCCAAAGGTCCACTTATTTCTAATAGTAATGATTCTTAGATTATTCAGAATACACCTTTAGCTTGGTAATTTGTTCAGAACTAATGCTTTTAGCTATTACTTCAACAAGTACTCAAGACATCAAAAACATTAATTCTAAGATGGCATGTTGAATTATAAAACAAAGCTTACTATTTTGCTGAGTATTTGCAGAACATGTTAAAACCGTGAGAGTTTTGGCGTGTACATAACTGAGTACTAGCAAAAGAAATTTGAGCTATTTTCCTTGAGGCTGCTGTTTTTAAATTCTCCAAGTATGAATTACACACCACCATCTGTCTGACCTATGACAATTCCTGAACTAATGACAGCCTTTGGACTCAGTTTTTGGGAAAAGCAAAACAAACAAAATAGAAACACCCCAGAACAAAACTGATAAGAAATTTTCCTTACCGTCTATACTCATGTATAAGTCGAGTTTTCCAGCATATTTTTAATGCAGTTTTTGTGGGAAAATTAGGCCCCTGAGCTGATATTTGGGTTGGATTATACTGGACTAGATATGGTATATACATTTCTGGCATAGTGGGGTTGCCCAAATATTTCCCAGGGACTTGAGTCAGTTTAGTTGACCTCACAGTGTGAGTACAATAGCAGGTCACCACAATGTTGAAGAGATAGCATTTTTCAACAATCAGTGAGAATGTTGAGTACATGCCTAGAACCGTATGTTCATTGGGATGCCATTATACGTTTAAAAGCACAAGAGTATGTGTTTGATGATGATGATGGAAAAAACATCATTGCCACTTTGGAGTTTTTTGTTTGTTGGTTTGTTTTACAAATAATGGATGTATATACATGAATTACTTAAGTAACTTAAAAACAATGCCAATTCAGTCATTTGACTTCTTGAAGATGCAAGGTAGCTACTCACGGTCACCGCCTCACTTGGAACTTCAGCTATACTGAGGATGTGAGAAAACAAGTGACCCCACTGAGGTCAGGAGCATGTTTTCATCTGTGAAGGGCGCCCTGAGGTGTGGCGTGCTTTTTAGATTTAGTCTGAATATAAGATACTTGATTAATTGTAATAATCCATTTGACTTTACAAATAAGCTTATGGTTCCTGAACTGTCTTATGACAGATAATCATTCATAGAATGTGGTACTATAAATGAAATAATGTACACATAAATGATAACATGACTTTCACATTATTAGGGGGATATCGTAGCATGCAATAGCAAAATAAACGAGAGTGCAATGGGGTAAAATTTATGATTTTTTCCTTCTGTTCTACTCTGCATATGACAATCAGGTTTACATTTTTAGAACAGTCTTAGTCTTTTCCATACTCTCAGTTGAATGCTCCATTTCCCTCCCTTAAATTCCTATATTTAAAACTTTAAAGAGAAAATATTTTTTAGCAGACAACTGTACTCTGTTGCTAATGTGTAGCACTTGTGAAAAGGGTCATGGAAGTGAAAAGTAGAGGGATGAAGTCCAGAGAATCTAGAAGAGAGTTCATGATGAGTCAGTGGATTACTTCTGGAGTGCAGAATTAGAGAGCAAGCCACAGAATCCACTAGAGTTAGTAGATCTACTAGATAATAGAAATAGGGCAAACTGGAAAACAGGATCTTTCTTCTCTTCAAAAGTCTAAATAAAATGAAATCAAAATGTCTGCGGCAATCAGAGAAGCTACCTGTTTAAATGATGAGCGATGTGGCAATAAGATTAGGAAAATATTTGGTAGAAGCTAAATGGATAATTCCTGAAATTCAGTATAAGGGAACTTCTACAAATATCTGACAGTCAAGGAGTGGAAGATGAGGTAGTAGACATGGCTAGAAGAACTCAGGAAGAAGGTGATGGATAGTAAACTGGAAAAATGGACAAATGGAAGTAGTCTAATAATGCATAACACCTAGAAGAGACTATTTGCTGATATATATCAGTGCTGTTCCTGATGGCTACCTTAGCCTAAACTCCTGCCTTTATCTTTTTTTGTTTGTTTGTTTGTTTGTTGTTTTTTTGGTTGCCTCTGGTGATTGTGGGCACTACCCAATGCTGCTCCTGAGAGCAGCTGCTGAGTTTGAACCGCCAAGCCCGCTGGCCGCAGTCCCGCACTCAACCACTTATGCCATGAGGGCTCAGCCCCCCCTGCTTTTATCTTTTACAAAAAGGATCTGAAGAGAAAATACTGAGTATGAGGGAGAAAGAAAATGAGCGAGAGAGACACCTAGCTGTATTACTAAAATATTATTTTCCTCCTAAAATATCTAAGACTTTAAAAGACTGAGTGCTTTAAAAAGCTTTCCTGTGATCCCACTTTGTCAGAGATTTAGAATCCGCAGGTTAATTTTTATTTATTGGGATACTTCTCTAGAATTAACTGAGTGATATACTGCAGCAAATATTGGTAGACATGAAATGAAGTGAATACTGTTAGTATTATTAAAGGAAAGGCTTGTTCAGACCATAAATAATAATAAGATCAGAGTATATGTGTAACTTGCTTAAGTTACAGCTTGTTTAAATCAGCCGTTTTAAGCCTATTAAAGGTAACATTTTGTTTATAAGATGCTTTACAATATTCAAAGTGTGTTCCCATCCAATATACAATGTGCAGATTAAAATTTGAGTTCAGTGTCCATGTAAGCCACATCAAAGGAATCTACCCTTTCTGGCAATACTGTGGTAGTTTTTCATTTGTTCTAGGATATAATAAACATATTAAAATGATAATTCCATAACTGAATTAGGTTTTCTCTCTTCCTCTCTTTCTGTAGCATAAAGAAGTGGGCCCTGATATTTTATCAGATGTTTAACCCCTGGACAGATATTTAATCTCTTGGTGCCTCAGAGATTCTTTGTAAAACGAAAGCATTAATATCTGCCCTGTCAGAGGAAAGGTGCACATTAGAAATAATATATGTAAAGCCTTCAGAATGGTGACAAGCACATGGTACGTTAACCAGAATGATTGCTAGTATTTTACTGCTTGATAAAAAGTGCAGGAGAAAAAAAAATGTTGAACCCAAAGACAACTAAACAACAGATCCTGCAGTCATAAGTTATTTCAAATAGCCTTCTAGGAAGAGCCTGCTTGTAATCAACAGCAATAATAATATAAATCTTTAAGTAATCACAGCATTGTCTTTAAAACACAAAGTATCTGGACGACTGACCAAGTATTTTTGCTCTTCATTTGTCTGCATGCTATCAGGTAGTCAGACTAACAGTCCTTGTTGCAATGGAAATGTGTTTGCAGACGAGTCAATTATTAATTCTGTTGTATTGAAATCAATTACTAAAGAAATGAAACTAAAATTACCTAATTAAAGCGAATCACAAATAAACCTGCTCTGTTTGTGAGGGATATAATTGAAATGGTAATTATGCAGTGATAATACATTCCGTTTGGGGATGGCAATTCAGAAGACATGTTTGGGTGCACGCCTTGGCTGCTTGGTGTGCCACTCTCTTAGACCTGGCCCAGAGGGAGCTGGTAGCCCACACTTATTTGCTTGCTTACTTGGCGCATGTTGGTGAGTAGATTTCCAGATGGTTCTGAAATTTCACCAGTTTCCATACGCAGGGCGCCTTCCTTATAACTTGTCTAAGTTGTTGCATACCTGACATTCCCAGAACTACACATCAGCCCCAAGTAATGTCTTTGTCTCTTCTTATCCGGTGAACAATCAAAGAGAAAACTGGATAGTCTTTCTTAAAAGTTTTACAGTGGAGGGATAAGACTGTCCATGGTCATGTGGTTAAAGGGTGCAGAAATCCTTGTAAATCTCAATGAGATCGTGTAAAGATAGATGGGCACAGCGTTGTTCTGTGTCCTGTGGTTAAGCTTCCTTGGGTTGGGGCTATTATCAGCATAGTGACCTAAAGCAAGCACTTCCTAGAAACTAGAGACCAGGGATCCGTCAACAGTTTCAGCTCCAAACCATGAAACCTTTATCGCTCACTTCCTATCATGTTTTATAATTGATTCCGTGTGTTCATCTAATCAGAGCTGGAAGACTAGAAACTCCTGTGGGCAGGGAAATGACTTTAATCTCAGCAGCCTGAGGGTAGCAGGCCGAGGCAGTATTTAGGGCTGTGTGTTCGTTTGTGAGAAGCCCAGATGGCATAGTGTTTAGGTGTTGGGCTACTAACCCACATTTAAGAGTTACAGTCTCCAAAACTAGCAAGGGCATTTCCATCCTGTCCTACGGAATCATCAGGTGATTTGGCATTGATGAGGTAGCAATGAAATTTTGTTGCAGTTGGTGGTGGTGGTGGTGGATTAGTTTTTATTTCCTTGCTTGTACAAAGGAAATAGTGCTTGTTTGTCGAGGGTGTTGTGAGTAGTAACAAAATAGCTGTAGTAAAGCACCTATAGGCGTGTCTGAATACAAGTGAAGAAATCATCATTTTCCTTATTCAAGATCAGATAGCTAGCTGTCACAGTGGAATACATAATAATCACTCAGTCAATTAAAGTTGCCTATTAGTGTTTTAGGGACCATAGTGGTGTTATGTAAGGAGACGTGGTGGAATAGTAGGTTACAAGTTGGGTTGCTAACCTCCAGGTCATTGATCAAAACCATCAACTGCTTTGCAGAAGAAAGGTGAGACTTTAAGCTGCCTTCAAGACTTACAGTCCCAGAAACCCCAAAGGGCAGCTATCCCTTGTCCCATTGGGTCACTCCGAGTCAGAATCAACCAAATGCAGTGAGTTCAGTTTGCTTTGATAGTGCTGTGGCTTACGGGAGTTGCTTGCAAACCAGGTTTGTGGTTTGAACCCACCAGCTTTTTTGTGGCAGAAGAAAGATGAGATCGTCTGCTTAAGGATTTACAACCTCTAAAGTCCTGTAGGGCAGTTCTACTCTGTCCTGTAGGATGAGTTGGTACTGACTACATGCCAATGGATTTGGTTATTGGGGGTGCTTTAGTAAAACAGTTAAATACTCACTCGACTGCCAACTTGAAGGTTGGTGGTTGCACCCACCCAGAGATGACTCACAAAAAAGGCCTGCCAATCTTTTTCTGAAGAGTCTAGAGTTATAAACCAAACCCAAACACATTGCCAAACCCAAAAAGATAAAACAAAAGAACAAAACCAAACTGAAAAATACTGCCATCGAGTCAGTACTGACTTGAAGCCACGCTATTGGACAGGGTAGAACCGCCTCTGTGAGTTTCTGAGACTGGAACTGTTGATGGAGAAAAGCCCTGTCATTTTCCTAGGAAGCTGCCGGCCATTTCAAACTGCTGGCCTTGTGGATCGGAGCCTGTTGTGTAACTGCTACACCACCAGGGTTTTAAAAGCCTTGCGATGGCATTTCCTGCTGTAAGACAAGAGTTGATTTGCCCCAGACTGTCATCTTTATGGAAAAAGCTGTGGTGGCCTAGTGGTTAGACATTGAGCTTCAATCTTCAAGGTCAGAAGTTCAAAACCATCAGCAGGGGGTGGGGGTGGGGGGTGGGAAACAGTCTCGGAAATTCACATAGGTAGTTCTACCCTGCCCTGTAGGGTCGGCGTCATCTCAATGGCCATGAGTTTGCTTGTTGTTGCTGTTTTTCTTCATCTTTATGGAAATGGACTGCAAAATTGTTCATCCAGGGGTAGTAGGTTTGAACTGCCAACCTGTTGGTTAGCAGCCAATATATTAACTGCTGAGCAAAGTGTTATCTCTGGAAACTCACAGCCTTGAAAACTCTATGGAACTGTTCTACTCAGCATACATGAGTTTCCTTAAATCACAATCAATTTAACAAAACAATTATTTAAAATTTTTATTATTCTCAGCTAAGATGTGTGGGTTATCTGGCAATGTGTTAGAGACATATCTCGGTTATTCTGGGGATGTTATTATTTGATTAACTTATTGTTTTTTATACATCGTTTAGTTATACAATCCATGTTGAGGATGTCAGAGACCAAATCATTCCACTAGTCCTTTTTAGTTGTTCACTAGGAAATAATAAACACAGGGAGTTTTAAAGTAAATGTTCTAAAGTTAGAACTAGTGCAGATTCTTTTCTCAACCTTGCATAGAATTCACTCAAGGACAATCCTATGTTGAACTAAAGATTTTAAGCACTTACAAGCTTCATGTGACTTCATAAACTATACCTTCTGTACCTTGTTCCACTCTGGAATACAGGCATACATTTGACAAAAGAGTCCCAGGGAATAATCTTGATTATGTGTGTTGTTACATGCATTACAGGCATTCAGCTCCAAAGCCTGGTGGCCTGTATGACAGAACAAAGCAGGACCTGGTGCTATGCCATTTTTATACTTGTCTAAGTCCATTGCTGATGCTCTTTTGTTGTGCCTTCTAGATGAGGGGTCCTGTCTTTCACCACTCTATTGGACAATATTTTGTTATAAAACATTAGCTAATTTTTAGGAGTAGCATTCCAGGTCTTTCAGTTTAGCTTGTCTTAAGCTGAATGCTCCACTGAAATTTGTAAACCAGGGCACACACTACTGACATTTGAAACACTGGTGCTGACAATTTCATACACTCATGTTCCTGTGTGCGCGTGTGCATGCAAGCGCACACACACACACACACACTCAGTCAGTCAATTGAATGAAGAGGTGAAATTCTATCCAGACATTTAGCTATGCTTTAATAAGAAGTCTGAGGTAGAAAAGGCACGATTAACTGACACAGCCCCATTGAGTCAAGGAGTCTGTAGGACAGAGGAGAACTGCCTGTGTGGGTTTCCAACACTATCACTGTTAAGGGAGCAGAGAATCTTCTCTTTCTGCTAGAGAGTCTGTGGTGGTTTCCAACTTCTGACCTTGTGGCTAGCAGTCCAATGCCTAACCCACCATACCAACAGACTTCCCAAAGGTATGGTTAGAAAACCTAAAGTCACAATTTTGAAACTGCTGTAGCTGCTGTTAATATTAGAGTTAGTGCCACTGCTGTTTTCATCAGTGAAGGTTTCTGATGTCCATCACCCTAGAGCTCTCCAGGCATAAGTTGGTCATTTAGCTAGACACACATGAGCACAGGATGCCCGACCACCAACTGTCCTTAGTAAACTTTAGTGGAGAGCCCCCTATGGCCTTTCCGAAACCTGTGAATCACGTGTCTCCTCTGTGGAACTGTTCTCCAGTTTTGCTGTGCCAGATCGGAAGGGCAGGCCTTCATTTACTCTGAAGGATTGTACTAATTAATCAATCTGTCTCTAATATAAATATTTCAACAATATCTGAGATTACATAAAAATATTTGTGCTCGTTTCTTCAGATTTTTTCTGACTTCTTTTATGAAATATAATTTAAATGAGGCCCACATTGTTTAAAAATCATTTTTTTTGGGGGGGGGAGCTTATATACCACTGTTTCCATCCATCCATCCATCCATCCATCCATCCATCCATCCATCCATCCACTGTATGTCAAGCACATTTGTACATTCATTCCCATCATCATTCTCAAAGCATTTGTTTTCTACTTAAGCCCTTGGCATCGGCTCCTCATTTTTTCCCCTTCCTCCTTTCTTTCCCTTATTTAATTTATACATTACTATTATTTTATCCTATTTTACACTGTCCGATGTCTCCCTTCACTCATTTTCCTGTTGTTTGTGCCCCATGGAGGAGGTTATATGTAGAACTCTATAATCGGTTCCCCCTTTCTACCCCATCTTCCCTCTACCTTCCCATTATCGCCACTCTCACCACCAGTCCTGAAGGGATCACTGTCCTGGATTCCCTATGTTTTCAGTTCCTATCAGTACCTGCGCACATCCTGTGGTCTAGCCAGATTTGTAAGGTTGAATTGGGATCATGATAGTGATGTGGGGGTGGGGGCATTGATGAGCTAGAGGAAAGTTGTATGTTTCATCATTGTTACACTGCACCCTGATTGGTTCATCTACCCCCCACCCCCAGGACCCTTCTGTAAGGGGATGTCCTGTTACCTACAGATGGGCTTTGGGTCCACAATCTGTGCTCCCCCTCATTTACAATGATATAATGTTTAGTTCTTTGCTGTCTGATACCGGATCCCTTGGGCACCTTGTGGTCATGCAGGCTGGTGTGCTTCTTCCATGTGGGCTTTGCTGCTTCCGAGCTAGATGGCCGCTTGTTTACCTTCAAACCTTTAAGAACTCTTTTGCTAGCCGCCCATCATCAGCTTTCTTCACCACTTTTTCTTATGCACACATTTGTCTTCAGTGATTGTGTCTTGAAGTTGAGCACGGTGGGATGCCAATTTAATAGAACAAAGTGTTCCTGCATCAAGGAAGTACTTGAGTAGAGGCCCAATGTCCATCTGCCGCCTCAATATTAACCCTATAAATATATGCATGTAGATCTATTTCACTATCATCATATATAAATTTATTTACTTATGTACGTGCCTATATTTAGACCTCTATAATGCCCTTTCCCTATTTTTTCCGCTATTTCCTTTTACGTTCCTCTTGTCCCACTATCACGCTCAGTCTTCATTTGGGTTTCAGTAATTTCTCTCAATTGAATTGCCCATGATCAATCCCTACCAGAACTCTCACACCCTCCTTGCCACTGATTTTGGGTCACTTGTTGTTCCCTTGTCTCTGGGTTAGTCAACACCACCTCCTTTGCCCTACGTCCTCAAAGCCAACATTTTAAGTCAATTATTTTAATTTGTTTTAATTAACAGTTACATACAAATTTTCTGTTGCTTAACAAAATAAAAAATTTTAACAATGTAAATTTAATTGGTGGTTGGTTACTAAGTCTTATGTTTGCATTGTTTAAGAAGTAGTTTTTTAATTCTCTACTTCTGATTATTTTGATTTCTTTTTCTTTTTTACAACAAAATTGCATGTCATTTGGAAGATCATGAAATATCATTTTTTTGTCTTAAGATTTTGAGAATTAAGACCACACATTTAATGAACACATATAGGAAGGTAATGCACTCAATTCCTGACTGAACTGCAAGTGTCTGTACTTGCATTATCCACAGAGTCAAGTAATAAAAGGTCACCTGCATTTTTATGCTCAACAAGAGCCTGTGTTGTAACCATTATCTTATTCCTGTTATGTTTTTCCTTTATTGTTAGTAGTTCGAGTTAGTTTATTGTAAAACACAGTTTAGCTACTAACAATTTGTTGTTAATCATAATTAAGATGCATTTCCATTTACTGCAATGCCCTACAATAGGGGGAGAAGGAGCTTACATGTCCCTCTAAATGGGTTGTTTCCAAGTGTGAAGTTTTCCTGTAAGTGTGGTGTGATCACCCCTTGGTGGGTTCAGCTCAGCACTTGCCAAGCTGGGGCAACACTGGTGACTGAGGATCCTGTTATGTTTTATCTTCCAATGAGCATTCTGTTGCTTTAAAATGCACTCGGGTTGGACTTGATGATCTTACTTTTTTACTGCCAATGAGTTACTTTGGAATTGGTAATTAGTGATTATTTAGGAGTTTCTTTTTTCTTAGCAGATGTTTTGATTTCCCAGATGATGGACTCTTGAGCTAAGGGAATAAATGATACAATTAGTTAATATGAGCAAGCTAGAATCTTTAAAAATTATTTTTAAAATAAAATTTTATTGTTTTCCGTGAAGATTTACACAGCAATGTGACTACCCATTCAACATTTTTTTTCCTCCCATACAACTTTTTTTGCACAGTTGTTTAGTGACTTTGGTTATATTCTTCACAGTCTATGACTAATTTCTGTTCTAGTTGTTGTATTTAAGCAATAAGCTTTCTATAGAAATATTAGAAGTGCCTTCTGCCCTCATCTAAGGGAAAGAAATAGAGACTGCTCTTCTGAAAAGTGCTGTCATCTGTGGATGCCAGTCGCTCATTGAACAGGAACTACCCTCTCCTCCCTTTTATCCCTCCTTCGCAGAAGCTCCTGTCTGCTTCTCAGCAACAGTGCTTTGAAGACTTTCAAGTCTGTATCTTGTACTGTCCGCTCCCTTGACAATACAGCATCTCTGATGGCCAGTTTATATATTGTGATAGTTAAGTATTATTATTATTATTTTAGGTTTTAAAATAATTTTATGTAGTTGAAGTATTATGAACTCATTATAGCAATCTGCATGATGACAAAGAGAAGTCTAGACCCTTGTTACTCCTCTTTTTTTTAAATAATCATTTTAGTGGGGGCTCATACAAGTCCTTCACAATCCATACATATGCCATACATAGCACATTTGTACATTTTTTACCCTCATCATTCTCAAAACATTTTTTTTTAGGTAAGCCCTTGGCATCGCTTCCTCATTTTCCCCTCCCTCCACTCGCCCCTGTCCTTCATGAAGCCTTGATAATTTTAAAATTATTATTACTTTGCCATATCGCACACTGTCTGATATCTCCCTTCATCTACTTCTCTATTGTCCATACATCAGAGAAGAGTTTATATGTAGATCCTTATAATTGATCCCCCCTTTCTACCCTGCCTTCCCTCCACCCTCCATTTTTAGCAGAGCATATTTTACTTCTGTGTCTACCTCAACCTGTTTTCTATGAGTCTTTGTTGTTAACGCCCCTGTAAGCCAATGGCACCATTAACTCCCCCCCTCCAAATGTCTTTACAGATCTGTCACCTTCTCACTAAGCTCACATCCAGAATCAGACTTCACTTTGAAAAAATACTGCCAAATTAAAACACTTTTGTTGTTACTATAACCATCATTAGAATTTAACCCAAGCCACCATCATTTCATAGACCCCTAAGCCTAAAATGTTGCAGCATCTTATAAGTTAACCTTCATGCTTTTACTTGTGTTCCTCTATGGGCCATAATAGTGTCAACTCTGGGCTTTCTGGAATCTTAATTAGATCATTACAATCCTTTGCTTTTAACACAATGACTTCCCATTTAAATTAGAATATAATTTATATTTCTGTAGTCTTAAACCTGTGGTTTAGCTGTTCCTAAAGGATAGAAATCTTATCCTCATCTCTGACTTCCTTTTCTTTCATTCTCTCCCTGGTTCAATAAACTCTCAGTACACTTTCCATGTTTCTTTCCCTTGGTGATGTTAACTTCATGTCTGTCTTTGTCCTTGGGATACTCTTTCTTCATAAATTTGGAGGAAAGTCTCTTTCTCTTCTAATATTAACTCAGTGGTTGCTTTCTTGAAGAGGCTTTCTCTGATGACTCTAGGTAAATAAATCCTTCTTCAGGCAGCCTATGATCTTACCTATTTGATTTTCTCTATTGTACTTATCAGTGTCTAAAGTTATCTCATTACTCATGTATGCCCTTCCCCTTCAACAAACACTTGCAGAAGAAACTTGGTCTTGTTCACGGATATAGCTCTAACATCAGAGAAGAAGCACAAACAAATGTGAAGTTGGGTTGACTGAATCTCTTCCTTATAAAAAAATTACATGGGGCTGAGCCCTGGTGGTATAGTGGTTGTGCACGGGACTGCGGCCCACTGGGACGGAGGTTCAATTCCAGCAATGGGGCTGGGCCTCCTACTCCCACCACCGGAGAGCAGTGGTGCTCCCCCCAAAAAAATTACATGATTGTGTCTGCATATGTATATAATAATCATAGGATTTATGCTGTAACATACATTCTAAAGGCTGCCTTTTACAAGTAAATCCACACTGTACATGGTCACATGAGGAGATAGTACTAAAATTATGATAAAAATGTCTTCTGACTATTAACCTAGTGCTCTTACATGATATCCTCATTCTTTATTTGCATTCACTTATTGTTCCAATTACATAGAATATTGGACACTCGTGTGCTCTGAATGATAGCAGTCCCAAAGGATGAAGCTATTCTTGTGTTTTTAGGTGAGACCTGTGGAAGTGCTCTGGAGAATTGACTATTGAGTTACATCCTGGTTCTTTTGAGTGGATTTAGGTTCATAGTAACTCTGTAAGATAAAGGAGAACTGACTGAGGGATTCCAGTGGCATGTCTTTCACCCCTGGAGAAACGAGTGGGTTCAAGCTGCCCATTGGCAGCAGCTGAGCATTGAATCCTTCTACCAGCAGGTCTCCTAACTCAGATTATATAAACTTACATTCACTCCCATCCAATGAATCCTGGCTCCTAAGAGAGTAGAACTGCCCCTATGGCTTTAAGGTGCTGCAGCTCTTAAGTGGAAAAGCTGGTGAATTTGAACTGCAGACCTTAGTATTAGCAGCCCAATGGGTAACCCATACATTGCCATGCCTCTTCTCAAGTTATAGTAAGAGGAAAAACGAAAAAAAAAACCTCAATGCCATTGACTATCAGTCTTTCGCACTCATAGTAACCCTACAGGACAGGGTAGAATTGCCCCTTTGGGTTGCTGAGACTGCAGTGCTTCTTAGGAGTTGTGTTAGCCTGCGTATGTAAGAGAAACAAATCCATAAAAATTCAAATGTGGATAAGAGAGAGTTTTGTATAAAGAGTAATTGTCCATTAAGAAAACGTCTCAACCCAGTCCAGTCCAAGGTCTTAAGTCCACTATTAGCCCATATGTCCCATACCAGTCCTCTTCAGATTCACGAAGCATATGCAATGAAGCCAAATGCAGGAGCATCACAAGTCCATTGGTAGAAAGTCTTTGGATACTGTGGCTTTGTAAGTATCTCAGCACTGGTAGGTGTCTCTCTGTGGTTTCTCTGGCTTCAGAGGTCTGGTTGCATCCATGTATCTTCTCCTCAGGGATGTCTCATAGGGATCCAGTCTTGTCAGTTGAGTGTCTTCAAGGGAGTGAACGGAGAGAGATAGTATCTCCTGCCTCTAAGAAGGAAGTACCAGATTTCTCAGAATTTTCTGGAGAAGGGCATGCCCACAAAGAGCTCCCATTGGCTTTCTCCAGAGATTGATAGGCTAGACTCCACCCCTACATTCTTAATCCTCAAATTGACACAAGATTAGTTGACTGCCACAGGAGCCACATCTTTTGGTGTGGTTATCAGTTTACCATGTAACCAATATACCATATAGACCTGGATTTAAGTCCTATTTCTGTATTTGTACTCTGGGGTTAAAACCTAGAGATTTGGTGATAGTCAGATCTTGAACCTAATTGCTAGATGATGTTGGGAAAGTTCTTTGGACCTTCTAAATGTAATTCCTAAGTAGTCTAATGTTTCTAATAATAATAATAATAATAACTTTGGCATAAAGCCATCAATATGACATAAAGACAAAGTTACATAAAATACGTAACTCATATGTATAGCCGTTATTTTTTATAAACTCTAAAATTTTGCATTTTGCTTTTATACTTAGTAAATATGACTCCCAAAGTTTGGAACTTAATTAATGCCAATTTGGTATAAAGTTATCTTATTTCATACAAGTTATTGCATTTATTTTTTTCTGAATTTATTGCACAAATACTTCTATTTATTTATTTGGAGATTTTAGTTAAATCTTTAAATGTTTTCCCACAATTTTATTGGGGTCTCTTACAGCTCATATGATATTTCATGCTTCACTTGTACCAAGAATATTTGTACATATGCTGCCCACATCATTTCCAAAACATTTTCTACTTGAACCCTTGGTATAAGCTCCTCTTTTTTCTCCGTCCCATCCTCTCACCCTTGAGAATCCTTGATCAATTATATATTGCTGTTATCGATCAATTATATATTGTTATATATTGTTGTTATTTCACACTTTGCACTGTCCTTTGTCTCCTTGCACCCATATTTCTGTTATTTCTTCCCCTTCAGTGGGGAGTAAGGCTTTATATCCAATCTTATGATGAGCTTTCCCTTCTTCCCCTTTATCCTCCCTGATCATCCGCTGTTTCTGAGGTATTTATCTGTCCTGAATTCCATGTGTTGAGAACTCTTATCTGGACCAATGTGTGCTCTCAAGTCTAGCCAGATTTGTAAGGTAGAACTGGGTCGTGGTAGTTTTGGATCTTTTTATATTTAATAAGTTGGTGTGCTTCTTCCATGTGGGATTATTTGTTTCCCCGCTAGATGGCTGTTTGCTTAACTTCAAGTCTTTAAGACCCCAGACACTATATCTTTTGATAGTCGGGTACCAACTGCACTTGTCACCACATTTGCTCATACATGCATTTATCTTTAGCAACCATGTTGGGAAGGTGTGTGTCAAAGGATGCCAAGTTATTAAAACAAGGTATTCTTGTTTTAAGGGAGACCTTGAGTAGAGATCCAAAGTCCATTTGATATCTTAATACTTAACATGTTAACACTTGTACATTGGTTTCTATTCCTTTCATTATAAATTAGTATATTTACATATAACATGCCTATAGTTATACCTCTATAAGTAGCTTTTGCCTCTTATTTCTATCCTCTATTTCCTTTCACCTTCCTCCTATCCCACTACCATGCTCACCTTCCATTTGGCTATCCGTAATTCCTCTTGGGTTTATTGCTCTTGATTAAAAGTCCTGCAGGCATTATACACCCTCATCACCGTCAATTTTAGATCTCTTGTTGTTCCCTTTCCCCTGAGTTTCTTGCCTCCCCACTCCCTCTCCCTGCCTCCTTCTCTCCCATGTTCCCCTGGAACCACTGGTCTGTTGTTTTCTCCTCAGGATTGTTTGTCCTGCCTATTGTATATAGATACAAGGCAAAAGAAAAACAGAAAAACAACAGAACAAAACACAGGGGAAAAATAGTTCAAGGTCTGTTTGCTGACCCTTATGTATGTTTTCCAATCAAATCTGATGAGGTTCCAAGCCCTGTCCCCCATGTCAGAAGTCTGATTCTCCCTTTCCAATAGACAACTGAACAAAAACTAAGTTTGTTATGCCTAAATTTCACAGTATTTCCTAAATCTATCTTGGTGTTATACAGGTCTATTATATTTTTTAATGATAACCTTATTTAGATTTTCTATTTGATTTTATGTCATGTTTAATAGTATTTTAATTATTATTGTTGATTATCATGGTAATTTAATAGTCTCTTGGCACTTAGGAAAAGGCATGCTTTCTTAAAGACAATCAAATTTGCTTAGGAAATGACTTTTTTTTTAGTTCCAAGGATGTTATGAAAATATATTTTATTCAAGTTAGTTAATTAGGTGGAAAACTGCATCTTACCAATTTTTTTAGAAAATTAATATATTTAACTGAAAATATTTATAATAGATTAGGTCCTAAAGAGAAAATCAAAATAAGTATATGACTGCTTCCAAGTTATATTTATTTGAATCAAGTTAGCTGTCTTCATTCTTTGATTATGGGCATAATATAGATCAAATAAAGAGTTCAGAATGGGATTAACTATCTGGAAGAAAGTGGTGTTATCTAAACCTTACAGCTGGAAAATATGAGATTTGGAAACTTAATTGATTAATATTAGATCACCTCATTGTCCGATGAATAAGGACTGCTCGCTATAACTGACATCACATGGGTTTCATTTTGGAAAAGAATTCATAATTATGATGGCATTCTACTTTGTATTCAGTAAATATGAAGTTCACTAAGACTGGTTTTGGTTTTGGTTTCAAAAGAGACCTGCTACATCCATTACTTCCCCCCCCCCCACTGACCCCCGATATGCTCGATTTCCTCGAAAAGGGAGCAGCCTTTGAAATGTTATAGTGTCAGAGTCTCTACAGGTTTAGGGAGCAGCTTGGAATTGAGATATAGCATAAGAACAGCATAGCTTCAGCCCGTGTACAGCAATATATCCATGACTCCTTCTCTGCAACCCTGCCAATAAAATTAGGTTTTTGACAAGTAAAACGGTCTTATACCCATGTTACTTATGGTTTCCATAGCTAATGAATAATAAGGAAAAGTCCATCATGCTTTGATTGTTTACCTTTTTAACAGCAATTTACAGATGGTATATGGTGTGGCAGTTACAAAGCATGTTCTGTAATAGCATTTGATGTAAGTAGCCGTGCCCCATTCTATCTTGCGGTTTCAGCCAGAGAAATAGAAAATTGGTCATTTCCCGGCAGATAGCAGTAAGTTTCAATTCAGTCAGAATGCTGTATGTATTATGATAGGTTTATAATTATTACCCTAAGATTGATGGCTTTTTGGTGAGTGTAAATTTGTGCAGCAGTAATCCATTAAGAAATCAATAATCATTCCATTCTGATGTGTAGTTCCTATTCACTATTATAAATATATACACCGAGCTGAAACCAATGCTTAAAAAGAATGTAATTGACACGATTGGAAAGGAGGGAATTATGATAATTTTTTTTCTTCAATCAGATTCCTTTTTCTTGGCCTGAATATCCTTGCCCCATATTGCCTACTTACTGTAAGGCTGAATATCTCTCTAAACATTCGCCCCCCCCCCATTTTTTTTAATATAAGGAGAACCAGGACAAGATAGGGTAAGAAACAAAGACATTGCTATCCTCACTTCTTTATCTTACTTTTTTGAAAATTACAAGTGCTTAGAAGTTTAAAATATCTCTGTTTTTCTTTCTCTAATGTGCATGTGACTTATTACCTAGTCCACATGATTGGGAAGTCCTAGATTTTTCCTTTAGAAAGCAAACTTTTTTTTGGGGGGGGGGGCATCACTGCTCTCCGGCGGTGGGAGTAGGAGGTCCAGCATCACTGCTGGAATTGAACCTCCATCCCAGTGGGCTGCAGTCCCGCGCACAACCACTACGCCACCAGGGCTCAGCCCGAAAGCAAAATTTTGACTTGTGTTTTATATGGTGATAAAATCATCATTATGAATACTGACCCTGCTCTCAAGAGGACATATGTTTTAGAAAGAGACACACACACACAGAGATACAAACCAACACAAATAACTTAAGGATGTGAAGCAAGGAGAAAAGTGGTGGGGGAAATGTTGATTCTGAAATCATCTATGACCTAAGTTCCGAAATGGAACTTTGGTGTTTATAGCATGACAGTGTTGGGGATGGGGTGTGGGTGGTTAGCTTTGTCTTACAGGGGATGTGGCCAGGGCTAGAGAACTCTTCACAAGCTGAAGGACAGCTTAATTGGAGGTTCTAAATGAAAATAATATAGGAACATAGTATAGAAAATAGTATAGGAACATAGTAAAACAGTGGAGATGTAAAATCAAAGCTAAATGTCTCATTTGCCCCAGTAAGCCCAGTCTCCAGTCTATTTTATTACCAGTTTTCTGAGTGTTCCTGTCGAATCATTATTTTTAAGCATGTATGCCACATATATATATACTAATGTATAGTCCATCCTCGAACCCTTCTCTGCAACCTGCCACTGTTGTTATTGTGAGGTGCCATTGTGACTCACAGCTACCCAACGTACAGCAGAACGAAACATCAGCAGGTTCTGCACTGTCTTCACAGTTGTTCTGATGTTTGAGCACACTGTGACAGACACTGTGTCGATCTGTCTTATCGAGGCACCTTCCTGTTTACTGCCATATGCTCACTTTACTCAGTAGGGTGCCCTTTCCCAGGAATGGGTCTTTCTTGACAACATGTTCAAAGCATGTGAGACAAAGTCTCACCATCCTCGTCTTTAAGAGTATTCCTTTTTTGTTAACACAAATATGTAGGATGCCAGTCCATCCTGCTTTGTGTCATGCTTAATCAATTAGGATTTATTAATTTTTGTTTACCTTTCAGCACACATAGAGTCACCTCATTCTTTGTATTTGTACTGCATGTAATCTGATTGTATGGATACACATACAGTCCTCCATTGGTGTCCACTTAGGTTGTTTCTGAGTAGGTTACTCCATAGACTAACCATCTATTGACCTTTGCCAGCAAATGCCTTTGGAGTCCCCCAGTGATGCCAACAGTTGACATGTCTGGCTAAATGACAAGATTATTAGTTCAGGTCTCCCTGGACCCCTGTTGGAAGAAAGGCTCGGTGGCTGATCTCCTAAAAACCAGGGATTATGAACCTCGTGCAGCACAGTTATACTTCGACACACCCAAGGTTGCTTGAGTTGGCGTCAACTGCATGGCAACTCTTTTATTTGCGATACTTTTATAACAATGTTAGAATCACTTACCCATAGATTTTGATAGCTACAGAATTGCCAGATTGTCCTTTGAAAAGGTTGCCGTTTTACATTAAAAAGTCTTTCTTTTGAAACCCTGAGCACCTTAACACTTAACCCTTAACATTGCTTTTTATTAATTTTGTTTAACCTGGTAGAATGAAAAAAGATATCTATCTATTTATCAATCTATCATCTATCTATCTAGGATTTAATTATGAACAATTAGACATTTTTTCCATACATTTGTGGGAAATCTTATGTTTAATTTCTGCCCCACAAGAATTTTTCTGCTTTCTTGTCTCATAAAATTTAGAACTGCAGTGATGAATAAAGAATTAGGAAAGAGTATTTTGTTTGAGACTCAGATTTTCAGGGAGGTTTAATAAAAGGGAGTGGAAAAAATGCTGATTAATTGATGTTAAATAAAGACTTCTAAATGTTACACATTTTCCAGCAGAAGATACAGCTCCTATTAATGGCTCTGCTTCTGGTTCACTGGTGAAATACGTAAAGTCACATAAGAAACCCTCCCAAGGTGGTTAGGGATAGCATTTCAATACCCTTCAGGACCAACAAAATTATTCACAACCAGCAATCCTAATTGTTCTATAGTGAAACCTGATCACCCATAAAGAGGTTGTTTTTGGAGAAAAATGTTTGTAACTGAACAGTAGAAGCAGCCAGAAGGGAATGCAGAAAAAAAAATCAGTAAGATTTTACTGAGATAAGATTTGATCCATTCCACTTAAATTTTGAAGTGAGGTTCAGGGTTCAGAGAGTGTGGCAGTCACCTAATTTGGTGTCAATTTAAGGATTAAGAGTTTAGGGGTGGAGTCTAGCCTGTCCGTCTCTGGAGGTAGCCACTGAGAACTCTGTGTAGGCATGGCCTTCTGAGAATTCTAGGAAATGTGGTCATTGCTTCTTGGAGGCGAAGACACCATCTCTCTTGATTCACTTCCTTGGAGACTCTGCTGACAAGGCTGGCTCCCTGTGAGGCATCCCTGAGGAGAAGCCATATGGAGCTTCCCTTGTGCCCTGTGCTGGATGAATCACATGGAGGCAACCAGATCTCTGAAGCTGGAGTGGCCACTTGGAGACCTCTTCCATCACTGAGATGTTTACAGTGTATGAATCCAAAGGCATTCTATGCATCTGTCTTGTGATCATCTAGCATTCGGCGTCATGACATGTATTTCATGAGTCTGAAGAAGTCTTTATACACTGGTATAGGACCTATGGGCTAATAACAGACTTGTGAACTTGGACTGGACTGGCATGGGATGTTTTCTCAATGTTCCATTACTCTTGTATATAAATCTCTCCCTTATATGCATATGCATGTTTATGAAATTTCTTTCTCTAGTCTATCCGGACTAACACAGGGAGTTACAGATAGAGGGAACAGAGGACCAGATTTCTCCTTCTTGCCCGTGTTAAGACTGGTGGTCCCTGGGCCTCTCATTCTCTCAGTTGAATGGTTTGGAACCACTCTGACTGAGCTTTCCTTATAAAGTTGCCCAGGAACCCACCAGGTGTGAATTCAGGCTGAGCTTTCCTCACGTGGGAAGCTGAAGTATACCAAAAAGGGTTTGTTTTGAGATATATTTGTTTTTAGTGAACATATTTTCACTGCAGGGCATTGAGAGTGTGAGAGCTTTTGCTGAATGCTCCCAATCTGCCTCAGGTGCTTGATTGTTGTCTCACGACTAAAGAAGACAGCCAACAGCAATGCCTAAAAGAAACGGGGGTGGGGATGGAGAAAGTGGGGGTGCTAGAAAATTGATTGTGATGATGACTACACAGCCCTTCTTGATATGATTGAGCCATTAAATTGTATATGAATTATGGAACAATTAAAAAAGAATATTCTAGAAGGTATAGATTAGTGGGGTCACCAAGGACCTGGGCTTGTTCTTTGATCTAAAGAGAATGCTAGGTTTGAATAAACATGTAATTTCTTCTCTCCCCTAACCTGCCTCCTCCCACCCCCTTCAAGGTAGTAGTTTGGGGACATGGCTGAGACTTCCTTCTTTTCTTTATGCCTATGAAACTATGTTGTTGTTGTTTTAAATGTCTAGCTCTTAGGATCTCATCTGGGAAAAGAAGCTTGTTAAAATTTTTTAAGTATACTCACTTCTATCATCTCACCACTGAAAATAACTGATGAATCAAATGCTTACATTGAAGTGACCTCAAAGGTTATTTAGAACAGCTTCCTGTACAAACAAGACAGTCTTTGACAGTATGTGTGACAGGTGGTCTTTGGGACCTGACTGCTTTCAGGACTGGAGGGTGAAAGCCCACTGTTGCCACTGTTGATCAGCTTTCATTAGAAAGACCTTTCTTGTATTGTGTCCTTATCTGCTGCTCTGTCATACCACAGCCCTTTTCCCTAAGACATAAACTCAATGGCTAAGAAGAGGTATGCTGCCTTGTTACTTAGTAGTATTCATAGATTATGTATCCATGTAGGTTTTTAGAGACTGGGATCTCGAGTTTACAAAAGACCACCCTAATTTTCTGCGAGCAATAAAGGTACTGGTATAAGAATACCAGTATATAGTCAAGTGTGTTCTCTCTCTTTTTATCTCCCTCCAAATAAGCCATGTGAGTATGGTTGAGTAAACAATAACAAAGTAAAACAAAAATTCTGTTTCTTGTCAGTAGAGTATATCATATTAACTTTTATATAGTCAACTTTTAAGTTACTTTTAAGGTATAATGAAAATGATAATTTTGAAATGGAATGGTGGCTTTGGAGGTAGATATCCCTAGATTATGTTTGATTTCAAATATAGCACAAGACTTAGACTCTGCGCATAGAACTTTGGGCAATTTGTATGTTACTCTGAAGTCTGATGCTCTTTTGAATTGGTTACTGTGGTGATGAGGTCTATACACATATCTTGCAAAAGCTCCTATGAAGGCATCTCTTTCAGAGATGCATAATACAAGGGTTCTTTGAAGGGGGTTCTAGGTATCCTAATATTAATATAATGTTTGAATTGGTTTCTGCCTTCACGTTCCTTTGGAGTGGCTGTTTTAGTGTGTCTTTGTTGGATTTTCTGTGTAATTGGATATCGGATTCTGCTGGAAAGGGTATGGTTTAGTGTAGACACCTTAACAACCTTATTCATTGTGATGATGACTCACTCAGGTTTAACACAAATATTGGCTGACTTTATCTTTGTGTGAATATTTGGGAAGGACTGACGCTAGCTTTAAGATCACACAATTGCTTCGGGTCACCTGTGACACTGCCTCAGTTTAGGCAAGGTGGGGTACTCTCCGGGTAAGTGTGTTAGGCTGGTTTGTCTTTAGAATCAAACCCAGACACACTCATATATATGTGAGAGAGATATAATCACTTTATATCAAAAAGTGATTATATTTCAGGAAAACATCCCAGTCCAGTGCAGTTCAAGTTCATAAGTCCAATACTATTCCATAAATCATTCTTCAGACTCATGTAGTCACATGCCATGATGAAGATTGCAGGAAGATCACAGGTCGGTGGGTACAAAGTCTTGTGGATCCAATGGCAAAGCATGCATCTCCAGGGCTTTTGCTGGTCTTGTGGTTATTCCACAGGAAGGTCACTGAAGAGAGAGAGAGAGAGAGAGAGAGAGAGAGAGAGAGAGAGAGAAAAACTCTCAGGATCCTCCTTATGAAAAAGTCATACCTATAAGTAGGCATCGGCTGGCTGTGATGTAATTGGCAGCCTAGATTCCATCCCTTCACTCTTTTATCTTTAAGTTGACACAAAATTATGTAACTACCAGAGTAAGCCTGGTTAGATGTTGTCAAGTATGTCTTTGATTTTAGTTTAGAGCAGGATCTATTCTAATGAGAAAATTCACTAGCTGAACATAATTGGATGTTGTTATAAGAGATGCATCAGCCCATTTAATGATGCCACTACAGATTTGATAAAGCTGCTTTTGCAAGTTCACATTGTAGCCTCTAATTAAATAAGAGAACGCCATTTGAAAAATAAGTGTGTCATATAGCATGATTTCCCTTACTTGTTTGAGGATAGGAATCATTGGTGAAACTTGTAAGCATAAAGAACCCCAGCCTTCACTCCAGATATATACAGCATTAGAATCTTCATAAGAAGGGTCTGTGTCTCTCTGTTGCAGTTTCCCTGCAGATAAACTGTTTAACACCATACAGAGTGTATGGGCTGGAATGGAGAAAAGCTGGGAAAGAAAGTATCAGTTACTACAAGGAGCTTGAGAATTACTTCATGTTACTATCTTCAAACCTTGAATTGCCTCTGCCTACTTTTCAACCAACAGTGGGAAAATATCACTGATCTATACCTCTAGAACTTAAAGGAAATTATAGCTCTTTTAGAGAAAATGTAAAGATTTGAACTATGATTTTAATTGCAGTAGAGTCCTTGTGAGGAACACACAGTTAAGCATATGCAGACAGTCACCCAGAGGATGGAGGCTCAAAACACCTAGGGGAACATTGGAAAAAAGGCTTTGGAATCTACTTCAGAAAAATTAACCAGAGCAAATGATAGGAAACAGAATTCTATTCTGATACATGGAGTTACCATGAGTTACCAATGGCGGCCGCCTCTTTATTTCTCTCTCTTTCTGCATTTGCTCATTGTAGAACTCAAAAGATTGTTAATCTCCGTCTTGTTTTCCTCTCCCTGCTTTTGACTATGTTTCTCTTTCTAGACATTCTGGGTCATTTGGTTTGAGATGTCTTATAAACGTGCATGGATGTCTTCACGCTGCATTTTAAGAGATTGAGTATTTTCTCTCTCCTCTTCTCTCATAGCTGTATTCTTTCCGCCAGTTTACGCAAAATAGACACATGTTCCTGTTTCTGCCAGGGTGCTCCTGCATCTGTTGACACTTCAGAAATAATCAGTTTAGATTTCAACAACTGATTAGTTTTCTGTTTTGACCAAACTGAGAGGGAACTCTTAAGAATGGAAACAGATATTATTCTACTTAGTTTTAATTGTAAGAAAGTAATGAAGGATCACTTTAAACCAGTGCTTCACTGTGGCCACCCAAGGTCTTTTGTGTAGTAATGCTTTTCTTTATTGTATATTCAGAAGCTATCAACACATTTAGTGACCAGCCTGCCAAGACCAGTATTCCATGAGTATCACAAAAATATCATTAAGATTGTGCAATTTAGAGCTAGAAAGAATATTAGTGAAATTCCAGAAATATTCCACACAATCTTCTAAACAGTTTCACCAAGACTCCAGCTTCCACATTGAATTACTGCTGAATGTAAGAAATATAGCTAATGGTATCAGCATGGCACCCAGTACTGATTTGCCCAAGATAGGAAGCCATATCCCCGTGATCTAAAGCCAAAAGGAAAGAAGAGATGTACGTTTTAAATGCACTTGGGGAAACTGTTACCTTGTTGACCTTATATTTCTTCTATAGTCTGTATAAATAGACTAAAACTAAAATGGGTAAAAAGAAACAAAGCATAAAACTAATTTCTAGTTTGGATCCTAAATGATAATTATATTATACAGTTCCCTCAATTATTAACTATTTATTGACTATTTGCTTCATGACATATTGTAGATTACAGAGAAAAATTCAGTATTCCTTTAAAAAAGAGAAGGGATGCCATTTAGCAGAGAAAAATCATAAATAATAAAAGATAGATGTGCATTTAAGATATTCAGCAAACATAGCTAAGTTACAAATTATATCTATTTTAGAAATAATACACTGATTTCCTGGGGAGAGTTGGGGGTAATCTACCTTTTAGTTAGATTTATAGGATGAGTCGTTTTTGTCCCCGGAGAAGAACAGCATTGTTGGTAAAGTAGTAGGGCAGTGAAAAAGAGGAAGAGCCTTGGCAAGATGGATTGACACGGTGGCTGTTCACACCGAAGAACAATTGTGAGGCTGGCCAAGGAGGGGCAGTGCTTTGCTGTCATACATAAGGGGGTTGCTATATCTCAGAATCAGCCTGATGGTGCTTAATAAGTACAAGATGATATTGTTGCAGTTTTATGTCTTTGTCTCCAATACTAGACTTTAAGCTCTCCAAGAGCATGGAATGTATTTTGTTCTTCTTTACATGTGACATCTTTTTTTTTTTTTTTGGCATCACTGCTTTCCGCGGTGTGAGTAGGAGGCCCAGCCCCACTGCAGGAATTGAACCTCCGTCCCAGTGGGCCGCAGTCCCGCTATGCCACCGGGGCTCAGCCACATGTGACATCTTGCCACTGTCCTTGGTACATTCCTCTCTGATGTTTTATGAAAGATGAACAAAGAAGAATGAATGCGCATTGTGAAATGTGTGAGAGTACGGGGTTGTATTTAAGAAAGGGAGATGGCAGTGTCTCTTCTAACTCGGGAGCAGCATGGAGGAGGAGAGACCAAGGATCATATAAACTTGTTCACGACTCACCAAACCCATCGGCATCAGTCAATTACAATGTATAGCACTTCTGAGACTATAATTCTTTATGGAAGCAGATGACCTCATTCTTCTCCCACGGAACAGTTAGAGGGTTTGAACTACCAGTCTTATGGTTAACAACCCAATCCCGCTAACCACTGGGGCTTCTTTACATAACCTGTAGTCTGCCTTTGAGAACAGATCCCCTCTGAAGCCAAACAAATGAGACTTCCTCCATGATCATGGTTCTTACTAGTTTACTTACATATTTTAAATATTTTCCATCAGTCTTGAGGTGGAAGTCCAATTTTTACTTGATCGCATGCTCCTTTATATGAGCAAGATGAGATAATAGTTTTTGTAATAGTGATCAGGATAAAGCAGTGGTTCTCAACCTTCCTAATTTTGTGACCATTAAATACAGTTTCTCATGTTATGGTGACTCCCAACCATAAAATTATTTTTGTTGCTACTTCATAACTGTAATTTTGCTACTGTTATGAATGGTAGGGCAAATATCTGATATGCAGGATTTATTTTCATGGTTATAAATTGAACATAATGAAATCCTAATGATTCATCACAAAACAATATGTAATTATATATTGTGAAATATTTACTTCTAATGACAAATAAATAAAATTTTGTCTTGAAACATGGTGTAGCGTGGGTAACTGTCTTCACGCCAGGTACTCATATGTGGGCGTATCTGCATGTGGGTGGACCCACCTGAAGATGATAGAGGAGAGATGCCTCACTTCCTAAGACCATCACAAATGTTTTCTTGTGCTCTTAGGCCACCCCTGTGAAAGAGTTGTTCAACCCCCAGGTTGAGAACCACTGGTTGAAAGGATGGTGAACTCTGGACTCCTCTCTGAAGAGATCTTAAATACTCAGCACTCAAGTCCGTTCAGGTCTTGCTTTATGCTTTATCACGTAGTTTGGAGCTGGCCAGTTAACTAATGTCCAGAGCACGGCTCCAAGTAGGCCAGAGGGTTAATGAACAAAATTCCTATGGACTTCCTCCTATGTGTCATTGGTCAGAGAATAATAACCGTGGGACACCCTTCCTTCTTTGCCCTTCTCATGTTTCTTCTCCCTCACACTTTCGTCTTTCCTGTTTGTGCTAGCTCATGGTTTTTGACTTCAAATGAAAACTCCTCTGGCTAAATCTTGGGACATTTATTTCAGTGCAGGCATTTACCCTTTTTCAAGCTGACCTATTTCATCTACCTAAAAAAAGTAAAATAAAATGAGGTTGCGGTGGATTGAGTACTTAGAACGCAGGAAGGGGCATGTCATCAGTGCCCCAGCACCAAGTTATGTAGATAGACCTGGCCTTAGAGAAGTGTGTGAATTGTTTTTGGGGCCCTTTTTGCTATTCTTTCTTCTTTTTAGCACTTTTCTTTAGAAACCCACTTCCTCTGTGGTACATTTTGCTGCTTCATGTCTCCCTCAGTGCTGCCCTTCCTTTCACGGTTGCATGATTCGGATTAAGTATCTACAATCCTGTCTTCATCCAAATCAAAATCTGTAGACTGGTGCTATTAATCATTTTCTGTTTGTTGTCCTGTCACAGAGAAATTCTAGACATAATTCAATAAATTGCTGTTGTCTGGAGCACGTTTCTGACTTAGTGCATATTTCCCTTGAAATGTCTTTGGAGCAAAGATCTAATAAGGGGAATTTGAGGCACCCAGTCACAATGCTTAGCACAGTGGGGCAAATTGGAGGCCAGGAATATTTTCTTTTGTTTTCTACTAAATTTTGACATCAAAGTGTCTGCCGTGCTCGCTCAAAGGTAGTGTAAGATAACTTATTTTTAATACTTTTTAAATACAAGTGCAGAAGATAACAAAAGGCACACTTTGTGGTTAGAAAAAAATGTTAGTATCAGTATTGGAAGTGATTTCTTGGCCAGTTTTTGACTCTGTATCAAGTAATATTGGGAAGGAAGTCTTAAGTGTCATTCTTAAAACCAAATAAGAGCATGAACCTGAGAAAATGCTTTCTCTGCCAGTTTTTAACTTTTAGAAAACACGTGTGTTTTTCTCTTTCCTTTGCTGTAACTAATCAGACATATATTGGCACTATCATAGGTGTTCTAGGGTCCTAGCATTTAACATTACTCTGTACCAGGAAGACTGCAAACCTGAAAGTCAGTGGTTCAAACTCACCAGCTGCTCCACAGGAGCAAGATGAGGCCATCTGCTACTGTCCATATTTACAGAGCTTTGTAAACCCTATATAGGGTTGTGGCTATTCATCAGAATCAACTCAGTGGCATGAAGTTTCACCAGGAATTTCTGCATAGTGCAAATTGTTGCTGCATTCAACTGCTAATAAAATGGATACAATCCTAGCTCCACCAGTTGGTGCTGGTTAGTGTGCACAAGGTCAAATGCTCAGCATGTCAAGGAGCTCAATGACCAGGGATGAGAAGCTGGGAATAGGTATCACCAGGCTCAAATCTTACCTTTGTGCACCTGTGGTATGCTGTGATCTTGTGGCTCATCTCTGCCTAAAGAGCATGGGCTCCTGTTGGGCTGTGAGGGGATTAAAGAGATGAAATGCAGTTGTTGGCATAAGGCTGCAATTGTTGGCGAAGGGTGCAATTGTTAAGAGCCTGGTTATGAATTCTGATATTGGTGGTTTGAACTCTCTAGCAGTGACCTGCTTTTGTAAAGATTTCAGCCTAGAAAATCCTATGATGTAGTCCCTCCACCCCAAAGAGTATACTTACTAAGTCCTGATTCCTATTACTAAGCACATTTATACATCATCATTTTTTATAACTACAGAGTATTTCACTATGTGGCAACGTGCCTACTGGCTCATCATTTCAGGGATCCAATAAGCAAATCAGAGTTTAACACTTAAGATGCTGATAATATGATTTTTGCTTCCAACTAATGGTGTTATTACTCAAAGATTCAGTAAAGCATAACTTAGTGTTCCTCCATTTTACATAAGTGTTTGTCAGGACTTTGCTTTACTTAAAAAAGTTACTCTGTATTTGTCTACTGAATGTCACAACTTACTTTCTATTGTCATATACCCATACCATCTGATAATGAAACGGCTTCCTCCCCCCACTAAAAGGATTTAAAATAAAATAACATTTAAGCACTTGTTATGTGTAAATGATTTTACTTTTTTTGTTCACTGACATTTGATATCTTGTATTTTGTAATGTCTTGGTTTTGCTAGGAAAAACTGGGTCTAATGCTAATTAGGACTACTCCATGATAGTAAATGACACAAAATTGTTGAGATCCTCATTGTTTGATTCACATCGTGTCTTTACCTAGCTCTTTAATTTATTTTTAAGGTAGGAGATCAGAGTGATGGATTGGTTTCAGGGTGTGGACGCTAGTCTCTGATTATAATTTGGGAGATAGGTGGATCTGAAGTTGATGGGCAGCTTGCCTGGTTAGCTGGGAAAGCTTTCATTATCTTAAGAAACTGGGCTGATTTAGTCTACTCTCCTTTTGAGAGACCTTGCGGTGAAAACAGACATTTTCCCATGATGACTGAGAACAACATGGAAATATTCCCATATGAAGCTTAATTTCTTCCATTTTCAAGCCTGTGTAATTTTATCTAATATACAGTGAAGTATACTATGTTATCCAAGTATCATATTTTTTATAATTCGGAGAGGGTTAGGCTTCTTCTTTTCTACTCTGGTCACTGTTCTTCCCACCTCAAGCTGGCACCACTTCATATCCAATATAAGAGTATTAATGTGCATGTTTTCTAGGCCAGTGACTTGCATTAACTAAAAGTTCAATACTTACTGGATGTCAAATGAATAAAATTAGATTATAGGCCTAAATGCCAACATGAAATATGTTTTATTATAATTTATATGATTGTATGTTTATCAATCATCTTTTTACAACTCTGCCTTAAAAATAACTAATTTAGCTGTGTTTCTCCACCCCCCCCCCCTTTCAAGCCAGATTTAAGGCTGTTTGGGTACAACTTTTAAGAATTAGTAGATGCTTGGATTAATTTTTTTAATCTTTTAAATATTTAAAACATACATCTGCATAGCTAGGAGTATTTTGAGATTATATCTGAAATCAGTTTAGTTTTTAAAAGATATATTACTTTTTTATGAACAATGGGTTAGTCTCACTACATCGAACTGTAAAATTACATCTGATGAAAAAACTCCCATTCTCCAGTGGCTCCAAAATTTTTGAGAAACCTAGGATATGGAGAATTGAGGAGGAAAGCAGATCGCTTTTTCTTGTAAACCAGATTAAAATGTTTATATTCACTGCAAGTGACTGGATTACTATATATAGGGTTGCAGAGGCTTTCTGTCTTTATGGGAGTAGATAGCCTTGTCTTTCCCCTGTGGTTCAGCTGGTGGGTTTGAACCACTGACTTTGTTCTTAGTAGCCCAACGCTTACCCAGAAGCATCACCCCGAATGCCATTTGGATTCGGGTCCTGATGTGTCTGACTTTACAGGCTGCGCCAGAGTTGTACCCTCCATGGCTTTCCTGCCTCCACGTGACTTCAGGTTAATTATAAAATGAAACCTTTTTCTATCATTGTGGGATGACCTGTCACTTCTCTTATGACCCCACACCTGTCCTCATTGCTTTTCATTGGTTTATACATTTTGAGAGCGAAAGATTTTTTGTATTTCCTCAAAAGGCATTTTTTTCATACCAGCTTTCTTAATGCCATCAGACTCTTCATTAGGAATTCTGAGCAAGGGGTTTTCAACCTAGAGACCAGGAACATGAACATTTTCATTCCTTAATACATGCATACTTATACTGAACATACCATTACCAAATTTCAATACTCAGAAGCAATAGGGAATGGGAATGATCAATAGACTTTTAATTCTCATAAATTATCTTTAAGAAATGTTTTGATTGAAATAGAATTTTCATATTTGAAAATCTACAGTATACAACTATAAATACCAGTGGGATTGACTTATTACTCTAGATTAGTTATATACTAACATTTCTGAAATTCCCCAGTCCTATTTCCAAAAGTGACTCAATAGCAGTTTGTGTGTGTGTGTGTGTGTGTGTGTGTGTGTGTTGGAGTACTTCAAAATATATAATTAATAGTCATAATATATGATAAATTTGGTCCCTATTCCTAAATTTCTCAGCATGATAAGTGAGTGATGATATAAACACCTTAAGAGAACTTAAATGCATCTGTGTGTGATGGGGAAATAAAAAAGAGACCTTAATGCATATTTGACTCACAAAATATTTACTGATTATCTTTGAGTCATGGGAAGGACTTAATTTTCAAATTAATTAGACATTTATATCATATTGGGATGCTTGTAATTGTTTTTACTTGATTATATATGCTTTATATTCTTAATATTGTTCAGTTCTCATATTTTGAGGGTGCAGTTTCTCTCTTAGGTTGTAAGGTCAAGGAAAATATTTTATTAAACTAATCAAACAACTTTTTGCAGACATATATTTTCATGTAATAACTTACTGAATAGCCACCAGACACAATGAATTGTTATTATTGTTGCTTTTACTTTAGAAAGGAGACACTTGAGGTGAAGTTAAAAACGGCAAAGTGGAGCCATGATTCAAACCTACAGGTTGTTGGCCTCCAATACGATAATGTTTCTAAAACCACATCTTACAATTTGTTATGTGTCAGAAAATCAGTAAAACCTGTTGTAACTAGTACTTGAATGAGGAATAGAAAAAATATAAAAGCATACCATATTATGTATAGTAAATATTTTATGAATCCATTTTTCATAAATGTATACGTATATGCTTAGATATAGAGAGGCAAATATATTATAATAAAATATATGTATCTAGGTTTAAACAAGTTTGAAAGACATTTGACTGCATTGTATATCCTCTCAAGGCCTTAAAAATAGGAAGTGTTCAATGACTCTTCATTTAAATTTTATTAATATTTATTAAGTAAATTAATCACACAGAGTGTTAGGCTAAAAAACTTCTGTTTACCTTATAATATGCTGGGTAATAGGACTGGAAATTTTAGCTGATAGTTCTTTTTTTTTTAAACTTACACTGTTTTCTTTTTTACTAAATTTTATTTTATTGGAGGCTTTTACATCTCTTATCACAATGTACACATTCATCTATTGTGTCAAGCACAAGCACATTTGTACATATGTTGCCATTATCATTTTAAAAGCATTTTCTTTCTACTTGAGTCCTTGATATCAGCTCATTTTTTCACTCCCTCCCCACATGTCTTCCCTCATGAACTCTTGATAAGTTATAAATTATTATTTTCATATCTTACATTTTCCTCTGTTGCCCTTTACCTACTTTTACATACTGTTTATCTCCTTGGGAGGGGCTTATATGTTTACGCTTGTGATTGATTCCCCTTTCTGCTCCCTCCATCCCCATATCCTCCTTGTGTATCTGTTCTCATTGTTGGCCCAGGATGGATAAACGTCTCAGGATAAATTTAAACACAAGTGCCCTGTGTTTCAAGCTCTTATCTGTAGCAATGTGTATATTCCAGTTTAATCTGATTTATAAGGTAAACTTGAGGTCATGATAGTGGGGGGAAGGAAGCATTAAAGAACTAGAGCAGCAGTTCTCAACCTATGAGTCATGACCCCTTTAGGGGTTGACTGACCCTTTCACAGGGGTCACCCTACTTATAACAGTAGCAAAATTATAGTTATGAAGTAGCAATAAAAATAATTTCATGGTGTCACTACAACATGAAGAACTTATTTAATGTGATAAAAATACATTTTGGGGGGGCATCACTGCCCTCTGGTGGTCGTGGGAGCTACCCAGCCTTGCTCCTGGTGAGCAGCTGCTGGATTTGAACTGCCAAGCCCGTGGACCGCAGTCCTGCACTCAATCCCTAAGCCACCGGGCTCGGCCCCCAGATTAAAAATACATTTATTGCAGTCTAAAATCATTATAACTGATGGGAAGTACATGAGACACATTTACTAATGTCAAGAGCAAGAGACAGGTCTACTCCCTTCACTAATATGCTGGAGTAGGTGACCAATACAATTATATAAAAGAAAAGCATGTATTAAAGGGTCATGGCATTAGGAAGATTGAGAACCACTGAAATAGAGTAAAGTGTGTGTTTCATTAGTGCTATACTGCACTCTGACTCATCTCTTTCTTGTGACTCTTGTAAGGAGATGTTCAATTGTCTATAGACTGACATTGGGTCTGCACTCCAGGCACTCTCCACCCTCCCCCCTTCACTCCATTCACCTTGGGTATGATTTTGTTCTGGTTCTTAAATGCCTAATTCCTGATCCCATAGACACCTTGTGACCACACAGGTGTGCTTTTTCTATGTGGGCTTTGTTGCTTCCCAGGTAGATGCTTGTTTGTTTATCTTCAAGCCTTTAAGATCCCAGACACTACATCTTTGGATAGCCGAGCACCATCAGCTTTCTTTACCACATTTGCTTATGCACTTATTTGTCTTCAGCTGACCCCGTCACACTGGAGTGTAACACTAAGATGACAGGCAACAGAGCAGCAAGGTGAGCAATATGATGAAATCCCTGGAAATAGCAAAGATAGACTTTGGATACAGAGTTTGTCCCTGGAAATAGCAAAGATAGACTTTGGATACAGAGTTTGGCACCCCATGAGATTTGACTGAAAAATACTTGTAAAGGTCCACAAGCTTACCTCGAACTAGTTATACGCTTTTTCACAATTGTTAGTGGCTTTCTTTTTCTTGTTGTTATTTTGTTGTTGTTGTTTTGTTGGTTTTGACCCCCTTTGTTGTTTTGTTTGGCTTTGCCTGATTTTTGCACTTATTAATGTCTATGCATGTATAGCTATGTAAAATAAGTGAGATAAATAATTCAGAGACAAAAAGAATGGGACTGATGTTTGGGGGGGGGAGGATACTGGAGAAAGGCATGTGGGAGAAAGGAAGGGGAGGGGTAGAATCAACCCAGAGATAAGGGATCAACAAGTGAATCAATGGAGAGTGGGGTGTAGGATGCCTAGTGAGGGTTATTCAAGGGCAATGTAGCAGCGAGGACTTGCTAAACCTGAATGAAGGTCGAACATGATGGTGGGACAAAAGGAAAGTAAAAGAAAATAGAGGAAAGAATCAGGAGACAAACGACATTTATAGGGCCTAAATATAGGTATATACATATGTAAATATATTTATATATAGTGATGGGGGATAGATCTTTGTATGTATATTCATATGTTAAGAATTAAGGTTGCAGATGGACATTGGGTCTCAATGTACTCCCTCAACACTAGAACACTTTAGTTCTTAAGGAATGGAATTATAACAGACTGCTATGATAAATTAGTTTATAACTGTTCCCCAAACTTAATTCCAAATCATTCCAGTTAATAATTATTTTACTTTGTAAGGTTTTGTCTTATTTTAGTAGTGTCAAATAAAAATATTTCAAAACTTGTAGCATTTTCTAAAAAAATGTAGATTGAGTTAAGAAGCAATACAGATTCCATTCAAATAATAAATATATATGAACAGGGGTTTATTTAATTGATATAAAGTTGATTCAATAATAGGAAATCGACTAATGTTTATCATGTTAAACTAAGGAGGAAAAATTCCATGGCTATATACATAGACAGTAAAAGAGAAGAGACAAAGATTCAATAGCTTTTTTCTACAAGACAAACAAATAAGCTCAATGAAATAAGAATGGCAGGAGACTTATTTAATGTGATAAAAATACACTTATTGCAGTCTAAAATCATTATGACTGATGGGAAGTATATGAGAGACACATTTACTAATGTCAGAAACAAGAGACATGCCTACTCCCTTCACTAATATGCTGGAGTAAGTGGCCAATGCAATTATATAAAAGAAAAACATAGATATACAAAATTTAGAAAATCAAAAATATAATAATAACTACTGATGATATGGTTTAATAATAATTAATCTCAGATAAACAGTTGGAAATCATAGACAAAATAATTCTATAACATGACAGGTCAAATAGAGATTTCATTTGTTTGCTAAGTATTTTATATTAGAGAATTTGTAAAAGAATAATTAAATGTAGAAAGGTATATTTCTTTTTTCCTGATGTGTAATCTCAACAACATGCAGGTCTCTTATTAAAGACTAAAATTGAAACAAAAATTCAATATGTGAAAGATAAAACCATAAAATAGTAGAAGATATAAATTTCTCATCATCTTAGCATAAGTTTGTTTAAAAAATCATCAAGAAATCAAAAGGTTTATTAGAAGCTGAGGATCAAATTATTATTCATATCTTATATTGAAAGCTAATTTACCTAGTTATCTGCACTTCTAATTTACAATTTAAATACCTGATGGGAATTTGGTGAAGTTATCCTAACTCACAGATCAGAGAAAAATACCATTGACTCTTACAAGTGTAAAGAATTGCTTCACTGAAATCAAGGGCTCAAGTGGAAAAGCAGAGATTTGGAGAATGATGACAACAGCAGGCAGGTGAAGGCGCTTGGGACGGTATATGTATGTATGTATGTATTATGATAAGTGATGTATAAGCCCCCAATAAAGTGATTAAAAATACATAAATAAAGAATTGCTTCATTTTTCTCAAAGCAATAGAAATCTAAAACTACAGTAACATTGTATTCCGAATTCATTCTATTAGAAAAATTCAAAAGTGTAATACCATACTCTGTTAGTAGTCTGCAAAGACAGACTTCCATGCACTACTAGTAGGACTTCTAAGATAGTATTAATATAAATCAGCCTAAAATTCATGAAAGCTTTGGCTCAGTACTCATATTTCTATGAATTTTCTTAAGATTTATGCATTTAAAAATGATTTATGTATTTAAAAGTAAATGAATATGTACACTTATTAATCACAGAATTGCTATTAATATCAAAAGATAGGGAATATTTTTTTGTTTTTTTTTTTGGGCATCACTGCTCTCCGGTGGTGGGAGTAGGAAGCCCAGCCCCACTGCTGGAATTGAACCTCCATCCCGGTGGGCCGCAGTCCCGCGCACAACCACTACGCCACCGGGGCTCAGCGCGGGAATATTTTTTAAACAGTGTCCATCAATAGTAAATTAATTAAATAGAATATATCAAATAATAGGATATTAAACATCCAAAGGAATGGATACGTTTTCTGAATATGGAAAGCATTATGAAATACATTGGTAAACTTATAAAAAGGCAAGGGACATAGCAAATTAAGCTAGTTCGTGTCCCCCTTTAAAGAAAATATGTTTGTTTAAATATACATGATTTTATAATTATACAAAATAGATTGGAATGGATATACAAATAGTTAATCTATTTGGAGGTGGATTGATAGAAGGATGAGAACTAGTCTTACAGAGAATTGGAATGGAGACCATTTATTATATGAAACTCTTGAATTTTTGAATCATGAAAATATTAGCCTAGATAGCAAGAATCAGGAAAAAATAGTTAGATGTAACCAATGAATCATATGTCATGCTCATTCTTTGAGAATATAATTTTCCTCTGGAGTTGAACTAGAATGTACGTTCCACAGTTCCTTGCCACTGATTCTGTAAAAGACTAGCATAATCCATTAATTTGCTTCCCCCACGCCCAATTTAAATACTGGTCTTCACACCCAAAGCATTTATTTGTGGCTTTAGCTCTTATATACATATAATAATTTTAATTGCTTTTTGTGTCTTGGTCTCTGATACTTTAATACCATCATGCATTTATTATCCAAAAATATGTAAATGGCATCTTTTTCAATAACGAGTACACAGAATTAGAACTTTGTTTAAAAAATTAGGTATTTGTTTTCTAAAACAAAATACATAAAAGTATTTTTACATAAAATCTTATTATGAAAACATTATTCAAAATACATGTGTATATTTTATTATGCTTATGATTATCTCCTTGAAGAGATAAAAATTATGATGGAGTAGTCATGATAGTATAAGGAACTATTAACATATAGTAGAGTTATTAGAGGTTTATTGAAAATGGGGCTTTGATATAATTTTAAATAGAAATATTGAACATTTTTCCATATGTGAGATTGAACCAAAGCACCTTAAATTGTCGTGGGATTCATTCACTAGCTGAATTATTTAATCTTTTCAGCAAGTTGGTTTCATCACCTGTCAAAAACAAACAAACATACTGCTACTTACAAAACAGGATTGTGATTAGGATTGGAGTAAATGTCTGCCAAGCAGCAAGCATAGTCTTAGACATAGCAAATACTGGGTTTACTCACTGTTCCATTCATCATAGTGCATTATACAAAGCCTTACAATTCCAAGATGCATGGGAACAAGGGAGTATTTGCAGTTTGTCACTGTGTATAATTTGATTTACTTAAAGTAAAGGAGATTGATTATAAAATTTTCACTGTTATAAGTTTCTGTCTCCTTGAATTTTTCCATTACTGGGTTCTGTAGGATTGGTTGTTAAAGCTACTCTTAAGACAATCTCTGCAAATTGTGTACTTAATATGAAGATTTAAATTTTAAAAAGTCCTGGCTTAATTAAAAAAAAACATAGTAAGATTGGTATATACATTGGCTAGAATAAGAGGCAAGTATTAAACTCTATGTGCTGCTAAAATAACTGTGGCACTGGAATTTTTCAGAGTGAATAAATTAAAAGATTGTGCATGGAAATATACCGGGATGTCAACATTTTATATAAAGCCTCATTTCTTAAGCATTGCACTGCAAAATTGATGGTTTAAACTCATGAGCTACTCCACAAAAGAAAGATGATCAGTCTACTCTTTTCAAGATTTTTTCTCGGGTCCACTCCCGAGAGGGGCCTTCTGAGTTGGAATAGACTCAATGGCAGTGAGATTTTTAGTTTCTATCTAAACTTGAAGGAGTCCTGATGGTGCAGTGCTTAAAGGGTTCAGGTACAAAGTTCTCACCCACCAACCACCCCATGGGAAAAAGATATGTCAATTTGCCTTCATAATAATTATTGTCCTTTGGTGATGTTGATCTGGTTCTCAGTCGGAGTAGCCATATAGAAAATTTAATAATACATTGGCTGACCATGTGCCGTTCTCATATAGCCCTGGTTGTGTAGTGGGGTAGCAGCTCCAAAACACAGGCACTTCTATTTTGTTCTCAAGCATCTCTACAAGTCAGAATTGACTTGAGAGAAGGTTTTTGTTGGGGATTTGGTGTAGTCCTCCCAATCATCATAGTTGCGTCCATTGTTGCAGTCACTGTGTGAGTCCATCTCATAAAGGCATTTTGTCTTGACTCTCCTGATAACATACATGTCCAAAAATACATGAAATGCAGTCTCGCCGTGCTGCCTTCTAAGGAGCATTCTAGCTGTACGTCTTCCAAAACAATTTTGTTTGTTATTCTGGTAGTCTGTGACTTATTCAGTATTCTTCACCCACACTGTGATTCAAAGGCATAAATTCTTCAGTATTCCTTATTCATCATCTAACTTTCACATGCACATGAGGCAGTTAAAAATTCTTCAGTCTGAAAAAAAAAAATTCTCCAGTCTGGGCAGGGCAAAGTTTTTTGCAACAGATTTGCCTACTGCAATACAGCCATTGATTTCTTGACTTCTATTTCAATGAAAGTTATTAGTGGACCCAAGTGAAGTGAAATCCTTGACAATTTCAGTCTTCAATTTCAATTTATCATGAGGTCTATTGGTCTGGTTGTTAAGCTTTAGTTGTTTGTTTTTGTTTTTTTTGTTTTTATATTTGTGTCTAACCTGAACTGAAGACTGAAACCATTGATTTTCATCAGTGAATTCTTCAAATCTTCTTCACTTCACAAATAAGTCTGTGTCATCTGTATATAATTGACTGGTAATGAAGCTTCCTCAAACCCTGACTTTGCATGCTTCTTTGTACAGTCCAGATGCTTGGGTAGTTTACTCATCAGTTACTCACTACCATTGAGTCACTACTGACTCCGAGCAACGCTATCAGAGGGGGTAGAACCGCCAACAGGGATTTCAGAGACTACAACTATTTATGGGAGTAGAAGTCTTATCTTTAACCCTTGAAATGGCTGGTGGTTTCAAATGGCAGATCTTGCTGGTAGCAGCCCAGTGTGTAAGCACTATTCTACCAGAGCTTCTCATCATATAGATTGAATTCATATGGTGAACAGATAAAAGTTTCATGCACACCTTGCCTGATTTGACACTACTTAAAACCTCCTTGTTCTGTTCCAAATAGTACAGGTGCTATACTTGTTGAATCATACAGTTGAATACGTTTGCATAGTCAATAAAATATAAGCATCTCTCTGATATGCCCTGCTTTTAGCCAGGAGCCATCTGATATCAGCAGTGATATTCCTTTGTCCATCTCATGTTATGTGTTAGTCCGGGTTGCTAGAGGAACAAATTTCATAGACACACATGTAGAGATAGGGAAAAAGTTATATAGAAGAGGAACAGGACATTGAGCCCAGTCCAGTTCAAAGTCATAAGTCCGATATTAACTCATATGCCCGAAATCAGTCTATAAAGTCTCCTTCCGACTCACGAAGTCACAGGTCAGTGGGTGCAGAATCCTGGTGCTGGCAGGGGTCTCCACATGACTCCTCACTTCCACGGCTCAGGTTCCATCAAAAGCAAATCATTGCTGGCAGAATTCTCCATGTGGCCGCCCCAGTTTCAGAGGTCTGGCTCCATCAGGGCAAAGCCGTGTGGTCTCTCCGCCAGCTCCTTCAGCTTCTCGGATGCTGCCATCTTGTCTTATCCGTGATTCATCATCTCTCTCTCAACAACTGGGGAAGATAGCTTCTCGTCTTCATGAGGGAAATATCATTAGATTTCCCAGAAGTCTCAGGAGAAACCCATGCCCACATAGAGGTCTCATTGGCTACTCAATGGCTATCTCCAGATTAACAGGCTAGACTCCACCCCTACATTTCAATCATAAAATTAACATAAGCACATAACTACCACATGTTATAATTCCTACTTGAATATATGGCAGAACTGATGTGCCGGTACAACAGCTTTTAATTTTTTTTGGGGGGGTGGTGGGGTGGGCATCATTGCCTCTGGTGGTCATGGGCGCTACTCAGTGCTGCTCCTGAGAGCTGCCGCTGGATTTGAACCGCCAAGCACGCGGGCCACAGTCCCGCACTCAACCACTTATGCCACCAGTGTTCAGCCCAGCAGTTTTTAATTTATCTCTAGCAAAATTTTACTTGTGTGATATAAATGCTTTTGTTTTATAATGTCTCTTTGTTGGGGCACCTTTTTTTGGACTGAGCATGCATATGTATCTCTTCTTGTTTGTTGTCCAGGTAGCTCTCTTCCAAATTTCTGGGTCTACATAAAGAGTAAACTGTCTTGTACATCTGTTTGCTGAAGCAGATATTTGGTATTCCTAGAGCTCTGTTTTTTGTTTGCTGTTAAAAATTATCATCTTGAACAACCTCTGGGGCAATTCCACTGGGTTCCTATAGGGTTGCCATAAGTCAGAAATTATTCAAAGTCAGTGGGCATGGGTTAGGCTTGAAGTATATGTTTTGGGTGTGTGTATTTCATAGCCAAGATAGAGGATGCCATCTCTGATTCTTGGGGGACTTTTTGTAATTTTTATCTATATTTATTTCTAGATTGCCCAAATTTTCTATAAAGAACACATACTGTTTTTATATCAGCAAGAGGAAAAGCATATATATTCTAAATAATATTCTGAAATTCTGCAAGATAGTGTGCTTTTCTGAGGTTTTGTTTCGGGATGAATAGAATCTAAATATATTAATCCCCTTAAAGAAAAAACAGTTTCAGGCTGCATTAACTTTGCTAGTGGAATCTTATTCCAGAAGAGTAGCAGTTGGCACCTGGAAGTGCACTTGGCACATTGTCGTATTGAGGAGGGGTTTATTTTGGTAAAGTAACACTACCACGAGAGCCCGATGGCTGCTGCAGTGGGATCAGATCTCAGGTCACATCAGTTCAGTAGCTCAGCATGTTGCTCAGCTCTCTGAGGTTATGGGCCGCACTGAGAGCTTGTTAGACGTGGATCCATAGTTCTTTACATGCATGTCAATCTGCGCATTAAGACAAAGTACAGATTACAGGGCATTGGGGCTGTCAAAAGTAGCACATTAAACTAATAAAAGAAATGTTTGTTGTTCTCTGTAAATACTGGAGGCTTTTTAAAAGACATTGTGTCATATTTTCCACACCTTTTGATTAAAAAAAAAAACTGTCTTTCTAATAAAATAACTCATCTACATATTCTTTGTTACATATTCATTGTTACTTCAGTTATTAGCAGTTAGTATTAATCCTGGGTGCTATAAGACATAATACTCAATTTTAGTATTTTGGGGAATCTTAATGAAAAGGATACATATGTGTTTCTGTATAGTAATATTATTTTTCACCAATTTATATCTAACATCCTCTGGAAAATGCAGTTTACTGTTACATCATTTATTTGTTTAACTTATTGCTGCTTTTTAGAATCGTTCCTAATTCTTTGTACTTCTTAGATTCATAGGTTTCAAGATAAGTCTCAATATTCTTTGATTCAGTGAAGTGAAAACTGTCTGAGAAAATTTACTAAATTGTCTAAAGTTCAAAATTGTTAAAGTTCTTATTTTAAGTAAAATAAAATGCCCCTGGAGTCAGCAGTCAAGAAATCAAACAATGCATTCCATTGGGCAATCAGGCTGTGCCAGACTTTAAAGTGCTTCAAAGTGCTGCAACAATCAAAGACTTTGAGGACAAAGGTGTGCCTAACCCAAGCAAGCCTCATATTCATGTGAAAATTTGACAACATATAAGGACTACTGAAGAAGAATTGATGCCTTCGAATTATGGGCCCCATAGATTGCCATGAGAACAACTGAATGTGTCTTGAAGAAGAACAGCTAGACATACTGGTGAGCTGGTTGGTGAGCTTTCATGTTGTCATCGAGGGTGACATCATGCTTTGTAAAGTAGAAGATTCATGTAAAATAAGGGAAATCTGAACAAAGTGGACATGCTGACATGTTATGATAGGGCCTGAAACAGCATGGTTATGAAGACGATGCAGGAGCAGACAGGGCTGATTTCTGTTGTGCACAGAATAAAATACTTATGAGTCAGAACTGACTTGAAAGTACTTAACAACATAACACAATTAATAAAGGATAAACTTCAAGTAATTTTTTTTTTAGTTTTTTAGGGATCACTGCCCTCTGGTGGTGGGAGTAGGAGGCCCAGCCTTTGCTCCTGTGACTGGAATTGAACCTCCATCCCAGGGGGCCGCAGTTCCGTGCACAACCACTATGCCACTGGGGCTCAGCCCAAACTTCAAGTATTTTAACTTCCAATTTGCTATATTTTGCTTTATCACAACCAGGCATTCTTGACTGTTCTCTAAAACATTTTAAGAGGTCTAGGATTTTTGTATATTTGAGTTCAAGAGCAATTCCTTCCCCCCACCCCCGATTCTTATTTCTCTCACTTTTGACAGTTGATATAAAACAAAAATTATTGCTGAACTTCAGATTTCTGGTTTCTATCCACAGTTTCATAGGTTGGTAGAATCTCTGTTAAGTTTTGTTGTTTGTGATAAGGAAATACACACACACACAAGATACTTCTTGATGTTTCAGATAAAAATCACTTCATGAAACTTTGGGAATGTTTACTTTGGGTCCCGGTTGATAAACTTAATTGTCTGTGAAGAAAACTGGTAAAAAGAAAACCAGTTCAGGAATTAAAATATCATTCCTTCATCATGTACATGAGTTTTTCCCCTTTGCTCCAGTGGTATTTTCCCCCCAAACCTCTAGTGTATTTTCACTCTTAATGATGTCAGGTTCTTTTGGGAGCAGTTGGAAAGGAAAACAGCAAGGGAGAAGAGGATTGGATCTTCAGGGAATGATTGGGAGGCAAGGCAGTTGAGGGAATTGGTTTCTATGGGTTGCTCTTGGGAGAGAGCTTTGCTGTAGGAGATAGTCAAATCTTCAGGGAGGTGCAGGGGAATTAGGGGTCAGGAATTGAACATTTTAGGGAGTCTTTGAAGGCTTTCAAAGAGATAGAACAACAAGGAATGCCTTTTGGATTCTGTACAAAGATGGCAATGCGGGAAAGTGCCAAGTTCCTTTGAGGAAAATCTAGGGTAGAAACAGGGGAAATCTCCCCACTGCGTGTGTTGCTTGCTGCTGTACTTAGGTCCCCTGTGTGTGGAAGGATCCAGGCAGCTATAGTTACAAATGGGTCGACTGTTTTGATCTTCCTGTGCCTGTGAATGTAATTCTGATTGCCTCTTCTTCTTACCTGGTCTTATCAGAGTATGGGAATGGCTAAAGGCTTATTGCTATCTCTATGTTGCACACTATGCACATCTTTTAAGGTGTGACCTTATCAAACTTGGCATCTTAATCCGAAGGAAAATTCAGGGCAAGCTCATTCTAGTTGGGATTCCTGTCATTAGACCATGGCAGTGTGGAACAGTGGAGAGTCCTTTAGAGTCCTTGCTGGCTCGTAGCAAACCCGAGGGTCAGGGTAGACCTGCACCATGGGGTTTCGAAGGCTGTACATCTTTCTCTCGTGGAGTGCCTGGGAAGTTGAACTAGCCACCTTTTTGTTTAGCAGCGGAGTCCTTTAACCACTATGCCACCAGGATTCTTGAACAAAGGATATATTACCTGAACTTATGGCCTGCAGAGTCCTTACTTCCACACATGCCCACCTCAGGGTTAAATAGTGTCATGGCATTATAAGTATCATCCGTAGAGAGAATGTCTCCTCACCCCCCTTTTTTCCTACCCTTTATGAATATTTTCAGGTAAAGCTTTTGTTTCAACAGTCAGAAAATGTGGAAAAACAAGATTACAAGGTCGAGGTGAAAGTAGTACAAGATTGGAAGAATGAAACTCTTTTTCTTCACTCGGAGTAAAGTGATACCCTTGGCTCAAAGCCAGGGAACCCTGGGAGAGTTAGGATGGTACAGACATGACTAGCAACAAGTTTGTTAAGGAATGAGCTGAGAGAGCCATGTCTCTGCCTTGTGGTTTACTGTTGTATTTAAGCTTAAACTCTCCGCGTTTGTCCGTTGGAGGCCGTGGTAGAGAGATTGCCCAAGTTTTTAAAACCACAGCAAAACAAGACTTTTAAGTGAGAAATGGTAAGAAGACAATTAACAGATTATGTTTTAACTGTATTAATAGTGTTTTTCTGAATGATTTCAGTGCTTTTAGATATGAATAATTAATTCTTTTCTTCCACCTTCAGTTTCCTTTATATTAAGAACAGAAGATGAGGTTTGTGAGCATTAGAAAGGGAAATAGAAGGATATAATTTTAGACCCAAACTGGATACCTCCCATTATCATTGGTTGCTGTCCACACTTGATGATTACCATTTCTTTTACCTAGCAAATTTAAAGTATACTATTGTGTTTAAGAAATGTAGTTATTTTAACATTTTCTTTTAAAATTTATTTACTGACTTTTTAATTGCTGAAAGACTTTGCAATCAGAGTATTTCAGTTCTGTAAATTCCTGCAAGTACTGTGTTATAAGATCTTTAGCACATCTTTACAAACAGCAACCAGATTAAAAACCCAACTGCTCTCGTGTTAATTCCAGCTCATAGTCGCCCAATCGCACAGGGTAGAACTGCTCCAGAGGACTCCCAAAGAAAATCCTTAAGGAAGCAAGTGCTCCTTCTTACTCCCGTGGAGATGCTGCTTGATTGAAACTGCCAGACTAATGGCTAACATCCCAGTGTTTAATCACTATAAACCGTAAAGTACCAGACATTTTATTATAGTTTTATATTCTTCAATTATCCAACATTTACAAAAGAAACCTTTATTGAAGATAATTATATCGTTTGATTATAAGAAGATATTTCCTGTCAAAGAATGAAGATGCCAATAAGAAAGTTTAAAGATGCTTCTCATTCTTCCCTAAAAGTTCAGCAAATATAATTCTTTGTTTATATTTTGTTGATGTAATAAATCATAAAATCATCTTTTATTGACATTATACCCTATTTTTTACTTAGTCTTATGATCATTTCCTCATTAAGACACTAGTTCAAGATTTAGAGTCTGCCAGGTTTAGGTTCAAATCCAGTATATTCTTTAATATGTCATATGCATATATACATCTCTGCCTGTTTATTATCATAATATATCACTATCATTGTTCTTCCAGAACATTATTGACTATATGCTAAGAAGTATCTTCTATGAATAAATTCATATCTCTAAGTCTCAGACTGCTTACTTATATAAAGAGAAAAAATATTTTTTGCATCATTTTATTGGGGGACTCATATAACTCTAATCACAATTCATGCATACATCCATTGTGTCAAACACATTTGTACATATGTTGCCATCATCATTCTCAAAACAGTTGCTTTCTACTTAAGCCCTTGATATCAGCTCCTCACTCCCCCTTCACCACCCATAAACCGTTGATAATTTATAAATTATAATTTTGTCATAGCTTGCACTGTCCAATGTCTCTCTTCACCCAATTTTGTGTTGTCTTTCCCCCAGGGAGGAGGTTATATGTAGATCCTTATAATTGCTTCCTCCTTTCTACCCCACCTTCCCTCCACCCTTCTGGTATCACCACTCTCACCACTGGTTCTGGAGGGATCATCTGTCCTGGATTCCCTGTGTTTCCAGTTCTTATCTGCACAGTGTACATCCAGATTTGTAAGATAGAATTGAGATCATGATAGTGGTGGGAAGGAAGCATTAAAACATAGAGGAAAGTTGTATGTTTCATCTTTGCTGTACTGCACCCTGACTGATATTACTTATTTTTAAGTGTCATTGGCATATAATTCACATATCATACAATTCAGTAGTTCAGTCATATTTATTTTTATTTATTTATTTTTCTTTTGGGCATCACTGCTCTCCGGTAGTGGGAGTAGGAGGTCCAGCCCCACTGCTGGAATTGAACCTCCGTCCCAGTGGGCCGCAGTCCCGCGCACAACCACTACGCCACTGGGGCTCAGCCCAGTTCAGTCATATTTAAAAGATCTGAACAATCGTCATCACAATCAATTTTAGAGCATTTTCTTCTTCTTTTGTACTCATTGTTATTAGCTTCCCATTTCCCCCAACCTCTTCTGTCATACCCCCAAGGAATCATTAATCCAGTTACTATCTCCAGAAATGTACCTATCCTGGATTTCATATACAGGAAAACATGTTATAAACAACAACCATGATAACAAAGTAAAATAGAGAAAAACCTCACATAAAGGAAAACAGAAAATAGTAAAAACAAGAAAAATTAAATCAAATGAAAAATGAGATCAAATGATAAGGCATTAAATTTTAACCTACCTGCCTTTGCAATCATCCACTTTCCAGTGGACTGTCTTATAGCAGGCTACAGACATACCTGGTCTATACGGTCAGGGAGAATTAGCTGGAGGCTTACTCCATGTTACTTCCCCTTCATTTTTTCTTAACTGAAATAACTTTAAAATGAACCAGAAAGTATATCAAATTACACTGTCTACCTTTTTTGCTTTTAGAAAAATCATTTCATGGAGGCTTGTGCAACATTTATCACAGCCATATAGCCATTCATTGTGTCAAGTACATTTGTACTTTCATCATTTTCCGAATGTTTTCTTTCTACTTGAGCCTTTGGAATAAGATTCTCATTTTTCTCCCTCCCTCCCTTATGAACCCTCGATAACTTATAAGTTATTATTAGTGTATCTGCCATGATTGACTGTCTAATGTCATCTGTCTGACAACAAGGCTCTTCCCATCCCTTATCCATGGTTAGAGGAGAATAGCCAGAGTCTTAATCTGTGTGTGGACACAGCAAATGGATTTTGTATTTCCAATGTCATCCATAGTCTTCTGCAAACTGAAGGCTCACAATTTAAGCTGGGATGCATTCCCTCCATTCGATTTGGATTTTATTATTTACAATATTTGGATCACACTAGTTTGCTAGTTTGTAGACTGTATATACTTGAGTATAAGCCAAGTTTTTTAGCACATTTATAATGCAGTTTTTGTTGTAAAATTAGGTGTCTTGGTAGATAAAAGGTTTGGCTTATACTCAAGTTTATGTGATACTTTTCCCATATAGACTTAGTTGATGCTTCACCTTGAAGGTGGCTTGTTAAAATATTACTTATATTTGACAGAATAGTTAGAATTAGGTTATTTGTATATTTCAACTCCTTAAGTAGTGTCTAGATCATTGTAGGAATTCAGTTACTCAGTATTAGTATTGTTTCTATTATCATTATCAAGATTACTATATGGACTCTTCAATTATTTAATTACCTCTGTATCTTCTTGTCTCTCTTTGTCTTATCCCACCATACTTTAGAATTGAAAGAATTACTTTGAATTCTCTTTCTCTCTCTCTTTTTTTTCTCACTTGCTTCCAGCTTGGTATCTTTTTGGATGTTCTTTTTTACTTAGGGTCCAATTGCAAAGCAGTTTAGAAATACTGAGAAAGTGATGCTTTTTCTATTTTGTCTCTTTCTCCAGTATAGTCAGGAATGTCGCAGAAGAAAGGGCTATTTGATTATGTGTTATAATCACATAATCACATAGTCTGGTTAAACTAGAGGAACAAATTTCATAGACACGCATATGGATATGAGGGAATGGTTTATAATACAAAAGTAATGGAACACTGAGAAAATATCCCAACTTAGTCCAGTACAAAGTAATATGTCCGATATTAACCCATATGCCTGATAACAGTCTATAATGTCTCCTTCCAACTCACGAAGTCACAGGCCACTGGGTACAGAGTCCCGGTGCTGGCAGGGTTCTCCCCACGACTCCTTGCTTCCAGGGCTCAGGGTCCATCAACAGCATTCCGTGGTGGCAGAAGCAACTCATCACTGGCAGGGGTCACCCTCAAGACATCTCCAGCTTCACAGGTCTGGTTCCATCAGGGCAAGGCTGTGTGGCTTCTCCTCCGGCTCCTGCAGCAGCTTGGACACTACCTTGTCTGTAATTCCTTGTCTCTGAGACTAACTCCCAACAACAGGGGAGATAAAGTCTCATCTTAAAGAGGGAAATATCACGAGACTTCCCAGACGTATCAGGAGAAAGCCATCCCCACACAGAGGCCTCATTGGCTACTCAATGGCTATCTCCAGATTAACAGGCTAGACTCCACCCCTACATCTCAATCATGAAATTAACATAAGCACATGAATGCCACAAACAGGATATGTATTTTTCAATATATTTTTTCAGTTCAATGTAATTAAGCCCTAATTTCTTTAAATATGATCTTTAACTTTGTTGAAAATCATTTTTCTATGTTGTATGGATTTTTCGCGTTTCCAGTGTTACTCTCTGATGATGAGTTATTAAATAAGTAGAAAATTGACATCTTATATGACTTGTATATTAAAAACAAGCAAATAAGAGATATAAAAACAATCCCCAAACATGATTTGGTTATTTGGAACTTCCTTGTCATGCTTTTGTTTTCACTGCATTTAATGAGTATATGCTGTATGGACTATGCATTTTAATTCACTATTTATAATTAAGTCTGCAAATTTTGCCTATCCCCTCTCAGACACCCCCCCCCCCCGCACTTTGAACATTATTACTTTTTATTTTGCACTGAGTGAAAGTTTACAGAGTAAATTAGTTTTTCATTCAGTAATTTATATACATTCTGTTTTGCGATATTGGTTATAGTCACCTAAATGTAACAGAACTCTGCCCATTTCCCTCCTGGGTTTCTTGTCATCATTTACTTTTCATCCTGCCCTATCCTACATTCTGATCTTTATATTTGATCAAATGCTACCCTTTGTGATCTCGTTCATTGGTTGTTCTGAGAATTCCACTGTCTTTTTATGTTCTAAAAGTTAATACTTTTGCTCTCAATGGATGAAAGTTGGACAAATAAGTACTTTGACAATTGGCAACATTGCAACACTTTAGTTATCCTAGGTGCAGAATGTAAGCATTTCTGAGAATAAACTTTTGCCCCATTTGAAAGATTTCAATTCCAACTAAAACATACTTTAATTGAGGAAGAAGGATTTGAAAAGTATTTTTTGCATGTGCTTTTTCTGGTTTTTTATATGTTGTCAGTGCAGGTCAACAGTCTAAAAGTTGCTTCCTGTGGGTTTGCCTGGTGGCATTGTTCTAAGGGTCAAATTTTGAATACTATTAACTGGTTATAGATCAGTTATCTAAAATGGCAAGTTTATTTGTTAAAGGAAGAATCACATTATTTCCTACACTCTAGTCAGAGTTTAAGTGAGAATAAAGTGCTACACAAGAATGTTCTTTTGCTCTTTAGGTATAATTTATCATCTTTTGTTCTACCACTTTGATTGCCTACAGCTGCTTTCATTCACATCTTGGCCCATGCATGGAGGAACCCATACGGATTCCATGTATGATGGAATACAGAGACTGATCAAAAAGCACCTACACTGAAGGGTGTTGTCTTATTAATTTGACAGTTTATTGTGGCCCTATAGGTTAAGGTTAGTGTTATGTTTTATTTGCAAATGCTGAGTATTTTGCTCATTATTTTCTAAAATGAAGTCTAAATTTAATTTGGTTTAGGAAAATTAGTTGCTTTGAACTAATTTACTTTTATAATCCTGGAAGCATCGTAATAATGAGGAGTGTTGTTTTTGAGGAATAACTCTGTGTGAAGTAAGCATCTCTACCAGAAATATTTTTCCTCAGGTATTCTTAAGGCAGATGGAATGATGATATCCATTTGGACTTTGCTGCCTTTTCTACATTACCTTAACTAAAAATACTTTCAATTCTTAGAGAAGAAGAATTCTAGAATGGAGAAATACTATGAAATGTTAGTTTTGAGCTGCCTCCTTTGCTTTTTTCCAGCACAGTTCACAGTTGCTATCCAGATCCTTCTCTGTGTCTCCATTTCTGCCCCTCTCCCTCCCCTTACTTCCCTAGCTCCCCCAGGCCTCTTTCTCTCTAGCCAATAAGGATATTTCCACGGTATTTTGTTCTGTTGTACTTATGGTCACTATGAGTTGGAACCTGGGCAACAGCATCTAACAACACCAAAAAAATTGGGTGTTATTTGTTTGTTTGGTTGGTTTTTGTTTTGAAAGCAAACTTAAAAAGTGGCTCTATTGGTAAACCCACCCTTAATATATGCACATGAACAGCTACTTTTTTCACTGTTTCACCACACAATTTTTTTAGTGAAAAAAGTAAAATTTGTTAAATTTCTAATCTTCAACATTGGGGGGTGTTGTGATGTGATGTGATGATCATTGTGATCGGTTTCCCCTTCTTCCCCTCTTCTCCCCACCTTCTTCCTGCCCTCCTGGTATTGCTTCTCCTATTTCTGTACCTGCCACTGCATTTTTTTTTAATCCTGAGGGATTACCCACCATCCACTGCCATCAAATCATTTCTGACTCGCAGCAACTCTATCGGGAATGGTCGACCTCTCCCTGTGGGTGTCTGCGATGTAGAGCCTCGCCAGTCTCCTGGGATGGCTTCAACCTGTTGACTTGCGGTTAGCAGTCCAACTCCTATGAACTGTGCCACTGAGGCACCTTCCGTAGGGATAGACATATGCTATTTTGTTATCCATAAAGGGATATCTTTCCACTCATGACTAAACAATGAATTGAAAGGCTTCTGGTTTGAAGGTATCAGCTACTCTGTGTAAGAAAACCTTGGCAGTCAGGGTCTATAAAGGATGATATGGCCTTGCAAACCCTCTGGGCAATTCTACTCTGTCCTAGAGGGTCATTATGAGTCAGAATTGACCTGATGGGAGTGTTTTTATTTATCCTATGATTAGATCAGCATTCGTGGGGTTCAGTTATGTAGGCAGAGGTTGTATTCTTGTATTCTTACTTCCATTAATGGCAGAACAGGAAAGAAAATATATCGAAGCCTTAAAACAAGAGAAATAAATGTCTATTAATATAATAGACATATGTTTTAGGTTAAAAGTTAAGAATTCTAGTAGATTTTAAAATAGTATTTGCAATATTACTATGCTTATTTTAACATTGATTTTTGATGTGTATAAGTAAATTTTTTTTTTAACTATTTGGACTCTCTTTTTTTTTTTTTTTTTTTTGTGGCATCACTGCCCTCTCTGGTGGTCGTGGGTGCTACCCAGCGCTGCTCCTGAGAGCCGCCGCTGGATTTGAACTGCCAGGCCCTCGGGCCGCAGTCCCGCACCCAACCACTTAGGCCACCGGGGCTCAGCCCCTGGACTACTCTTTAATATACCCAGTACTACTACTCTTCTTCTTTTAACCCTACTTGACATAGTGACAGTGTGAATTAAATTTCACCAAGTGTACCTGCATATGTTGCAGTTGGATTTGTGTGCAGGACTTTATTTAATAATTTACATGTAAAGCTGTGAGTTTATTCTTATATTATTTTGCAGTTCAATGAGTAACTAGGAACTTATTTTATACTGCTCTGTGTTAAACTAAAATCGGATGGCTTTGGTAAATAGTCTTTTAAAATAATGTATTAAATACCCTTTTACCTTTATTTTTTAATGAAGGCACTATATGGTACCTTTACATTGGAAATTTATTCATTTTTAGCTGCTATCTAAAAAATCTGAGGAGCCCCGGTGACATAATAGTAATGCACTGGACTGTGATTCTAAGTCACCAGCAGTGCTGTTGGAGAAAGACTGTGCTTTCTATTCTTATGAACAATTGATGCTCTTAGAAACCCACAAGAGGTCTGTGTGAGTCAGAATTGACTCTATGGCTGTGAGCTTTGAGTTTTATATTAAAAAAAAAAAACTATTGCCCTAAGTTAATTCTAACTCATGACCATATAGGACAGGGTAAAACCTCACTGAGATTTCCAAGATGGTAAGTCTTTACAGACAAAGAAAGCTTTCTCTTTCTCCTGTGTCCCTGCTGATGGTTTCAAACATCTGACCTTGTAGCTGGTAGCCACAAGCATATCCACTATGACATCAGGACCCCATTGGTATATAGATATGTTTTTAATTGATATAGTGTTTGAAAAGAGAGAGAGGATGCTTATAGTCTTGGAAATCCACAAGGGCAGTTCTACCCTCTTCATTAGGGTCACCCTGAGTCGGAATAGACTCAGTGACAGAAAATTTGGTTTATTTATGTAGTTTGAATTAGCATTTTGTATAGATGCAAAATCATCAATAGGAGAATTTTTGTTTTAAAAAGTTGATCTTATTATAAAAACTTGTATCCATTATCCCTAAAATGCTCTTAACCTAGAATCGTACCTACAGTTGCCAACCTCATCTCAGTCTCTGAGGCTCCCCTCCACCACCAGCCACTGAATTGCTACAACACCCTGCCTACATAGCAGTTCAACCCACCACCATCGTAGGCCACAGGCAGTCCTCAAAAGCACTCTTACTAAACACACAAAAAAAGAACTTAGACTCTTATGCCTCCCAGAAACATGGCACCTAGTTCTTCCAAAATGACACACAAACAGCAACGTACCACAACCCCCTCAACAGGAAAACAAGAAAGACAAAACACAACATTGGAGCTAATAATGCTCATAGAAGAGTCACAAGTGGATCTTCCACATAAAGAAAATTTCAGAATACTGCTTGGAGTAACACAGGAGTTAATGGAAGCAACATAGAATAAGGACACAATGATAGAAGAGATGAAGTCCACACATCAATGAGATGTACAAGAGCTAAAGGATGAGGTAAAAGAAGCAAAACACAACATCACAGATCTCATGGACAGACTAGAAGAGAGAGAGAATTAAACCAGTGATCTTGAGGACATCAGGCAGACTTCAACATATGGAAAAGACAGTTAAAAGCAATAATCAAAGAAGTAGAAGAAAACCTGAGATCAATGACAGATGCTAGAAAGAGGAACAATATTTAAATAATTGGTGTACCAGAACAATCTTAATAATAAAATTATTAAGACACAATGAAGTCAACATCTGAATTAGTGAGGGAATTTTGGGCAGTAAACTTCCCCACCTTAATGCATGTGAATCAGACACACAGGAAACTGAAAGGACACTGATCAACTTAATTATAGGAAGAACTGGCATATAATAGTTAAATTATCCAATCTCAAGGAAAAATAGAGAATTTTAAGAGCAGCAAGAGAAAAAATTCAGTTACATCCAATGGTGCTCAGATAAGAATATACTCAGACCTATCAGCAGAAAACATGAAGAGGAGGAGAGAGTGGAATAAAATCTTCTGAAAGCTGAAAGAAATAATGTCTGCCCAAGAATCCTCTACTCTGCCAAACTATCTATTAAGATAGTGACAAAAGTCTTTCAGGTCAAAGAAAAGCTGTAAAAATAAAAATTACTTGTTTTGCATTTATTTCTATAATGTAACAGCTCTAAATCAATTCTAAGCCTTACATTTTTGAACAGCAGAATTATTTTAGTAAAAGATATTTTTTACTATGCCCCGGTGGCATAATGGTTGAGTGCAGGACTGCAGCCCTTTGGCTTGGTGGTTCAAATCCAGCAGCAGCAAGGCCGGACCTCCCACTCCCACAAGAGGGCAGTGATGCCCCCCCCCAAAAAAAACAAAACAAAAACAAAAACAAAAAAAATCAAGTAAGAAAAAGATATTTTAAGTCAAGTCAAATAGTTAGGTTGAGTTATACAATTTTTAGTAGATTATATTCAGAAATTGATTAGGTGATTTATGAGAAACCCCAGTGGGGATTTTCAAATTTATCTCTTATATTCTAAATGATCATTAAAATTTTTGAGAGACTAAATAAAGCTTCTATAATAGAATGTGCATATTTTTAGATCTTTTTAGTAAAATTATTTTTGAGCTATAAAGAATTAGCTTTCTAGTTAACTACATACATACATACTCTTTTATCTCCTCATCAAACCCACATCACATATGCATGAATTCATGTTCTTTCTACTTGCAAATGCACTTTACCCCATCATACCATCCTGAGAATTATAATTTGGCTCAAAGTATAGAATCTCAACTTCTGATTCATCTAAATCAAATATGAATGAGATTTAGATATAAGTGTTTTGGGAGGGAAAGTACTCTTCATGGATGAACTTGTGAAATCTAGATTATAAGTTATCTCCACCCAAAGAACCATGCTGGAACATGGTGCAAGGTAGATATTTTCACTTCCAATGGAAAAAATTAGAGGGAAAGAAAAAATAATGGACATCAAGCAGATTCTCATGTTCTTTAAGGACAACCTAAGAATAGCATCTGCAGTAAGAGATGCTGACTTATATGAAGATGAATGTGGCAGCAAGATTGGAGGAAGGCTTATTGACAACCATCAATATACCTATTACATAACCGTACTGGTTAAAAATGAGGAGGACTTGAAGCACTTGCTTATGAAACTCAAGGATTATAGCCTTATGTATGGCTTGCAACTCAATATAAAGAAGACAAAAATTCTAACAACTGCAACAACAGGTAACATCATGATAAGTGGAGAAAATTTTGGACTTGTCAAGGATTTTGTCTTGCTTAGATCCACAATCCATCCTTATGGAACAGCACACAAGAGATCAAAGGACTTATTGCATTGGTTAAATAGGTTACACAAGGCCTCACTCGTGTTGAAAACCAAGCATGTGACTTTGAGGACTCAAGCGTGCCTGACCCAAGTTACGGTGTTTTCAGTTGCCTCATGTATGTGTGAAAGTTGGACATTGAATAAGGAATATTGAGAGGAATAGATGTGTGTTGACATATGGTACTGGCAAAGAATATTGAAGGTACCATGGATGACCAAAAAACAAACAGATTTGTCTTGGAAGAAGTACAGACAGAATACGCCTTAGAGGCAAGGATGGTGCAACTTCATCTCATGAACCTTGGAGCTGTTAGTAAGATAGAGCAGTCCCTGGAGAAGGACACCACACTTGGTAAAGTAGAGGAGCAGTGAAAAAGAGGCAGGCCCTCGAATTATAGATTGATCCAGTGGCTTCAACAACAGACTCAAACACAAGAACAATTGTGAATATGGCACAGGACTGAGGATTGCTTCCTTTGTTTCGCACAGGGTCACTGTGGTGTATCCAACTCAATGGAACCTCAAGCAACCTATACCCCACATTCTTAGAGCATTCCTTTTGTGTGAAAGAAGAAAATATCTATATTATATTTGTAGGCTTTAATGAGTTTCCCATACCTAGTGTTATAAAATTAGAAGCTAGGTGGAGACAGAGGACTAAGGCTCGTTTTTTTTTTTTTGGGGGGGGGGGGTAGAGATTTGGTGGTAAATTGATACAGGAGAGCAGCTGAGACTTCATCACACATCTTGATTTTGATCCTAATGAGATTATTTTCACAAATTACTAATAAATGGCAAAATTTAAGACTAAGTTGTGGTTCAGTGGATAAGCCTTAAACTACTATTTACAAAGTTGGTTATTCTAATCCATATGTCACTCCAGGAGAGAAAGACAGTCAGCTTTCGTTAATACCTGGTCTCAGAAATCTGATGAAGCAGTCCCTTCTACTCTGTCTTATAGGATCACTATGAGTCAGAATCAACTATGATGTCAGTGGATTGGATTTTTTGTTTTTTATAAACAAATTATAGTTAATACTGCTCATAAAGTAGAATCCCTTTTATCAGAAATCAGAAGAGAAATGATCTTATGTGGCACCTCTACTCTTCATGGGGATGTAATTAGTTACTTAGCCTAACCTCATTGTTGTTATTAATTGAATGTAGCCTTGCTTCTAACTCATTGTGACCTTATATAAAGAGAACCACAACAAAAGCATATCCTATTAGCATCTAATAAAATAATTTAAGATATTTTTTCTCTGTCAGCAGTTTCACTTATCTATTATGTCTTTTTGTTTGCAAAAAACAAAGAGGAAAGGAAGTCAGAAAAGGAAGGGAGGATGGAGGAGTGCCACGCTGGGAGGGAGGAGAAAAGAAGACAGGTAGGCAAGCAGTCTGGGTGACTTTCTTAGGTCAGGTTGCCTTCTGAATAAGCCTTCAGATCTTCATCAGTAGATGAGCAAGCACAGATGTTACGCTACACACTCTTCTTTAGGTAATATTTCTTTGAATTTATATTTTGTTACCTTCCTTTGGGCATTCCCAGTCCCAATCATCTGTACTCATTTGCTTGATAACCAATGGCAGCATTCAATGATTAGGAATTTAAGAATATCAAGGGCAATATTGAAATCAATCATAGGCTCCCTGATTCTCTAATGCCCTTAAATGCCCTGGATAATGGATAAACAAGTGCCTACATGCATTAGATTTTGTTGGTTGGATCCAGCTCCCTCCAAGAGATGACTGAGCTCACGTTAGCAGCTTGGAAGGCTGGGAAAGCTGGAAACTACAGCATGCTGAGCCAATCCCCAGACAAACTGGTTTTAACCAGGACAGAATGGAGAGGGCTTGTTTGGAAACTCTTTGCCTATCACATAAGGTGTTAGAGAAGTCTAGCTCTTATTCATATTGTTCCTGCTCTCTCTTCTTTTTATGCACAATAGATTACTTCTGAAACCTACTTATCAGAATTGCTAATTTTTATATTAGGCGTTGTGGTTTTTTGCTTTTTTGGGGTACAAAACAAAGGAAATGCTAGTTGTATAGTTTAAGTAGTGAGATGGAGGGACTACATGTAGGATTGACTGTTGATAATCAGCATTTTGTGCTAGGTAAATGCAAATTAAATGTGATAAATCTGAGCAAATGGATTTTACTTATAATAAACAGTATCTACTCTGACTTGATCATAACAACTGCAAAACAAAACCATATTTAATGTATTTAAATATGGATAGGTTATGTAATATTAGACACTAACACCTCTTATGACACAGTAGTATGATTTTCTTTTAATCCCTGTACGTCTCTATAACATTTCTTGTTTACTGATATATGGATCAGTGATTCTCAACTTTAGTTACACAGTAGAGTCATCTGGTGATAAGCACCAAAGCTTTGGCCCCACACCACACCAATTTATCAGTTCAATAAACATTTTTTAAGGGTAAGACTCCCAAAATATATATCTAATTATATTTTTAATTTTTCTTCCATAATTTTGATACATAGTGAAGATCTACAACCACTGATATAGAATGGTATAGCTGACCTAATTTCTGGGACATTCTGAGCACAGATATATGGGAGTAAGTAGAAACAAATATGACTGCTGTGGTTCTAGATCATGCACGAACAAGTACCAGTATATGCCAAACAAAATGTGCTTAAACATGTCTCTGATGTTCTAGGTGGATGGCTGCAACAAATTCTCTCAGTAAAACACTAGTCTAAGAGGCTGAGCCCCGGTGGTGTAGTGGTTGTGCGCGGGACTGTGGCCCACTTGGATGGAGGTTCAATTCCAGCTCCATAGGGGCAAAGGATGGGCCTCCTACTCCCTCCACCAGACGACAGTGATGCCCTAAAACAAAACAAAACAAAACAAAAACACTTGTCTGAGGCTTGTGACAGACCCTTAAAAAAAGTCCCATCGAAACATGGTTTCTGAGGGAATTTGCTGGGGCCATTTCCATTCAAGGCTAGTAGCAATTCAGGAGGTTAGCGCAATTGTTGTTATTCTAAGAGGGTAATCTTGATAGATATTCTCAAAGGTCTCATGGTGATTATTGGTCTTATTATGAAGAAATTTTGAGACAATTGAAAACTGGTGATCAAAAGTCTAGGAGGATTTTTCTGAGGAACTGGTTTTTCATGAAATGCAATGTCTCATTTGCCTGTTGTAGCATGGGCTGTCCTATGAGAATTTCATTGGGAAACTGTATCCTAGCCACCTTACAGTTCTGTTCTTGCCCCTTTCAACTTATTTTTGTTTCCAATACCCAAGGAACATTTGAAAGAAACAGAATCTGAGGACCTTAAGGATGCCAAAACTGTCTTTTTGACATTGTATGAGTCAACCTCAAACTTCACTGCCATTGAATTGAAGCCAACTCATGGTATCCCTATATGACAGGCTAAAACTGCCTGTCTGAGACTTTCATTCTTTACAGGAATATAAAGACCCAACCTTTTTCCCATGTAGAGGCTGGTAAATTTGAACTGCTGACCTTAGAGTTAGCAACCCAACTCATAACCACTATGAGGGAGAATTGAGGGAGGATTAGAGAAATGAAAACACCACCTTCAGAAGTATGTCGACCTATATTGAAGATGTTTAGAAAACATAGGCTCCTGTGCTGATATTTTTGTTAAATAAAGGTCTATAGCAATTCTTTTTTGCCTTAACCTCATATTGTTACTGACTCACAGAATGAACTACCTGGTCCAGGGTCATGTTGGAGCTCATTTTTGCAGCACTGTGATAATCCATTTACTGAGTATCTTCCTCTGCTTTGCCAAGCATAACATCCTTCTCCATCCTCCGGATGAAAATGTTGAATATCCATGAGATGCAGTCTTACCATCCTTACTTCTAAGGAGCATTCTGGCTGTACTTCTTTCATGACATATGTGTCCCTTCTGGTAGTCCGTGGTATGAGGAGGCTCCAAGTATGTCTTGGATAGGCAGGTGAAGTTCCTGGATAAATGGAATTAAAAGATAATAAGTTTTTCTCAAGAACTGCCTTCACCAACACCGTAATTCAGACACATCCATTCTTTTTTGTCCCTCCTCATTCATTCTTCAGCTTTGACTTGAGTGTGAGGGGATTGAGAAAAACAGGTTGGGTTTAGGTGCATCTTGAGCCCCAAATACCACCTTTGGTTTTTGATACCACAACGGGATCTTTTGCTGCAGATTTTGCCCAATGCAATACATTATTTGATTTCTCAACTATTGTTTGCATGAGCTTTGATTATAAAACCAAGTAAGAAGTCTTTGACAACTTAAGTCTTTTCTCTGTATATCGTGATGTTGCTTCTTGGTTAGTTTTCAACATTTTTTCTTTTCTTCATGTTAAGGTGTGACCATAGTGAGCTGTGATCGTTGTTATTCATTAGTAAGTGCTTCGTGTTATCTTTGCTTGTATCAAGCAACACTGTATCATTTGCATATCACAGATTATTAATGAGTTCTAATGCTGCATTTTCTTTATATAGTCCAGTTTCTCAGTTTTTGCTTAGTATATAGATTAAATAAGTTTGATGAAAGGATTCAAGCACACTTTTCCCTGATTTTAAGCCATGTTGTTTTCCCTGTTGGTTTATCTGCAGGCTCAGACTCTTCATGAGCAGAGTTAAGTGTTCTGGAATACTCATTTTTACAGTGTTATCTTTAACTTATTTTGATCCACATAGTTAAATGTCTTTGAATAGTCAGCATAACACATCTTCCTTTCTGCCAAGATCCATATGATAACAACAATGCTATCCCTCATTCTATATTTTCTTCTCAGACGGACATGCATTCTGGGATGTTACCACTTTCAAAAATGATCTTTAGCTCAATTTTATTTCTGTGTGATACTAATAGCATTGCTCTATAATTTCTGAATTCTGCTGGGTCACTTTTCTTTGTAAACACAATATGTATCTCTCCAGTCGATTATCTAGGTAGTTGCTTTCCAAATTTGTTAGCATAGATTAGCAAGTACTTCCCGTGTTGTGTCCATTTGTTGAAATGCCTCCATTGGTGTTTCATTTAATTCCTGAGGCTTTGTATTTTGTCAGTGCTTTCAGTGGAGCATAAGTGACCTTCTTAGCTAATCAAATATAGGACTCATTTGTAGTCATTGTCTTAGAGTAGAAGCTTTTCTGACTTAAAATAAAAACTTGCCACTCCCTGAAAATTCAGGTGTTTCCTCTGTAAAACTAGTTCCTAAGAAGAAGGATGAGTTATCTAAGACTTTGTGTGCATAAGGTGGCCAAAGATTTTCAGGGAGAGAATGACCTAATACTTTCTATCAGAATATAGTTATGTGACACAGTCTGTGTTAAAACGGACTATGTGTCCTAGTACAGGCAATGAAAATTCTGATAGAAAATTTTCTTGATAGATATTTGACTTAAAGACACAGCATGGAAACCCAAGCTGAGAACCATTTTATGGGGCAGACAATTCAAAGTAGCCAAACTCAGAGCTGTTGGTGGAAGGAAGAGTAAAAGATAATGGTAGTGTAAACCCTAGAAGAAGGCCAGGTATAGGGCACTGAGGGAAGTGGGATCCCTATGCCACTTTGGTTGGAACAGGAAGTCGGAAAGTGCTGTCAGTGCTTACCACCTCTCTGGGATATGAGTGGTAGGCCTTACAGTCACTTCTGGCTGCGATAGACCCTATGGACAATAGAAAGAAATACTTCCCAGTACTGAACCAGCCTCACAATAGATATGAGGTTTGAGTCCATAGTTGCAACTATTCTTCGAGGCTGTTTTGCAAGGTTTCCTCCTTCTCACTGATATTCTATCAAGCCTGAGGTCTTCCCATAGCTTTGGTACTTAGATAGCACTCCAGGGACAAGTGAGCACTCTAGCCAGTTACACTTAATGTAAACATTTAAGTATGACCATAATTGTGCTCGGGAGTGGTAGAGCCAATCATTATAGTTACAGTTTATAGAAAATGGTTTTACTGATGTCTGGATAATGAATTGAAAACTGCAAGAAAGAGCCAAGGGAACTGAGTATAGTAGATGGAATATGGTGATTTGAACCAGAGTGATTGTGATTAGAGGAAAGACTAGATTTTCATGCCCATGCTTGAAAAATGATATTATTTCTTTGATTTAGCTCAAAGCATCAGGCCTGATCTCTTTTGTTGCTGCAGTTTCCTTTTGCTTTGTGCTTTTATATCCACATTGCTTTGTACTTTTTCCCCTGATTAAAGATCGATCACTCCTTCACTGATTTGGCAGATGATTTCTGGAATCCAAATTCAACCATTCAGAAGATCAGATGTCCTTGTCAGCTCTGTGTCATTCATTGGCTTGATAAGCATGCCTCACCGCTTTACAATCTGGTGTTAAAGGAGTCCTACAGTATGCAATATCAGATCCTTTTTTAAGTTAACATATTTTCATTAAATAACTCCACTCAGCTGTGGTTTTTCAACTTGTCAAAGAACCTTTGTAATGTCATGGCGTACACATTGGGCTGCTAATGACAAAGGCAGCCGTTTGAAACCACCAGTCACTCCTTGGGAGAAAGATGAGACTGTGTGCTGTCATAAAGATGGATAGCTTCAGAAACCCAAAGGAATAGTTTGGATTCCCTGACCTTCAGGGTTGCTGAGTAAGAATCAGTTGGATGGCAGTGTGGAGGTGGGTCAGACTCAGTTATGAATGCTCCTTCTTTTATACTGTTCCTTGCGTGGTTCTTCATTTTGACCTAAATGATGTTAGAAGAGATTTTTGTATAGGTGTAATTCGGTTTTAAATGAAGAATCTACTTTTCCTAATTTACCAGTCTTAATAATTCAAAATGTAAGAATATAATTATCAGTGAAACTATAAGGATAGGTTTGTTTAAATTTTCTTTTAAAAAAAGTTTTTTGGTTTGTTTAAATTTTCATGCAAACTTTTTCCTACCAATTTTCAAAATATTCTTTGTAAGTTTACTTATTTGAGAGTTGCAGAATTCTTAAGATTTTACCCCCAGTAACTCTAAAATTATACCATTTCTGATGCTCTGCCACCATTCCAGGTCTCTAAAGTATTTGAGGTCTTTTGGAGCTATTTCCTGATCACACCTCCCTCTCCTCAGAGGTTCCTGGAGTTTATCCTAATTTTATAATTGCTTGGTGTCCCAAAGATTTGGGTTGAACCCATCTAGAAGCTTTGTGGAGGAAATCCTGGCAAACTGCTTCCACAAAGATTCCCAAACCAGACAAACCTACTGCCATTGAGTCAACTTCACTCAGCAACCTGACAGCACAGATCAGGTCAACTCCCACGTTTTGGAGCCCTATTTTTCTACAGCAGAGTGGGTTTTTGAAAAGCCAACCTTGGGGTTAGCCATTAGCAGCCCAATCCCCAGCCTTCAGCACTACCAGGGCTCCTTCCAGAAAGAAAGTTCTATGGAGAAACGCTGAAAGAAAACTCAATGGGCTTTTGAACTTGAGAGGAGCGAACACCAAAACCTCGCAGAGCTTGAACATTAGGACTCACTTTAAATAGATTGTTGCTGTTTTATTATCTTTTTTCCCAATCTGGATTTCATATTCCATATTTATGATCTTTTATCTGCCTAAGATTTTATATCCAGCCATAGTAAATTGTCAATTTTCTCCATTTCTCCTTTTATCATTTAAGAGACATCCTCATGACATGTATGCTGCTTTCCATAAAGGAAATATCGCAAGTAATTACTGCTATATTTATTGTTCTCTCACCTGTGAATAGAAAACAAAAATAAATTCTTTTATGCAGCTAGAATTTAGTGTTCTGCAAATAGGATCATATTTTGTCTTGGGTCACAGACATTTTAGCCTAATATTCCATACTGTTTTCTAATTGAACCTCTGCTTCACCCACTATTGCCGAACTTTAAAGGTTTTAAAGTGTCTAGTAATTTTTGTGCTTGCTTTTCTTCTGCCTATGTACTTTCTTTTTTAAATCCTAACCCTATGTAACTTTAATATCCTATTTTATTTTTCCTTCTGCTATGCAACATTTGGTTATTTTTTAATTTTCAGAAAAATTGGAAATTCTTAGGAAATCATGAAATACATATACACATGCTTCGGAGGATGTGTTTGTATATATATGGTTTATAACTTTAATGTCCATGACACTATCACTAATTCCATTTTGGGAACACTAAATTAAAAATCAAAGTGAACTCAGCCTCTTCTTATTTGATTTAGGCTAATTTTGTATGTTCCATGTCAATATTAAAATCCTAATATTCTTTCCCTTTTTTGTAACAGCGTCTGAATTATGCTTCTTCTTTGACATTATTTAATTTCCATTGTTTGAAAACTGATGGATTAGAATTCTCTGGGTCGAAAAAGAGTAAGATTTGTTTTCTGTGAGCAAAATTTATTCTTTCTACTATGTATTCAGGTGTACATAATATCCATGGTTTTAAAACTTCGATTTTTAAGTTGCCTTTTTTTTATGAAACTAGAGTGTGATGTAAGGCTTTGTCTTTGTATCACCTCTCCTATGTTTAATCAGACATCAGATACAATTACAAGTCCCAAAGTAAACGGGACTAGAACTGGAGACAAACAAGCCCTTCTTTGTTTTTTGTCCCCTAAAGAAGTTGTAAGAAGAAAAAAATTGACTTCCCCTATAGAGAGGACATAGATTTTTCCATACCTCACCAGAGTGTGTCATTCCACATAAAGACATATTTGCAGTGCTGGGCAAATTATCTTAGCCTTGACTTCCCACTGCCAGCCCCAGTGGTCTGGTTAATAGAAATGAACCCTTTTCAAGATGTTCCTCATTGTATATGGGATTCCACTATCGGATTCCACTATTGTTTGACATTTGCCCAGAAACCTTCTCTTAGTCTCCACTACCCTCACTGCCTGCCATTCTTCTCTTGGCTCCGAAATGTGCAGTAGAAGTTTATTGGCAAAAATCCTGTGTGGTCATTACTGATTAGAGGAGAGCCAACAACGATGTCAAGGATGTTGTATGTAGCTACAGCAGCTGCTGCTGTTTTGTTTTAAGAGATGCTCTTTCCGTAACTCAGTGCTTTCAGGAGTCTCTGCTAGTGCCCAGAATATCAGGAAGTGTCCCTTGATCAGTTTTTGGCTATGATCTCTTTTCTGGAATGTAATTTCTAATGAAATACAATTCCATTGTTTGTTGGCTGTCAGTCCTCTACTATAAACATTTGATCTTGCAAAACATTGAGTGAGGAAAGATGCTAGGTTATACTTTGTTTATATACTTATCTATATGAGTGCTAATTATACACTCATTTCCCTCCTCCTTTACATTTTTTTTTTTTTGGCATCACTGCTCTCCGGTGGTGGGAGTAGGAGGCCCAGCCCCACTGCTGGAATTGAACCTCCGTCCCAGTGGGCTGCAGTCCCGCGCACAACCACAACGCCACAGGGGCTCAGCCTCCTTCACACCTTTACAGAATAAAAATTCTAGGCAAATTATTCCTTAAAAACAAGATTGGAGACAAGAGAGCAAAGATAACTTTTTTAAAACACAAAGCTTAGACTTACTAGATCAAGATTGGTAGGATCATACTCAGAAGTTACAATGCTTAAATACTCCCTCTGCCCATAGTCCCAGGGTTATGAATGAATTTTGTTCCTAAACCTGTCTGAAGTGAAATTAGTGCATAAGTCAATATAGTAGGTACAGTTTGTGTTTGACATCAGTTTGACAAATGTTTGTTTTAGCATATAGTAGTTAGTGTTTCTCTGTGCATAAAAACACTACAGAAATACCTCCAGATACCCTAAAGCATATTTTGCATAATAAATAACAATAAAGTAATGTTTTGAAGTATTTCGCAAAGTAGTACCCATTATCATTATTATGAACCACTGCATGTACCTCATATTTTTTCAATAGCAGTTCTTATGAAGGTTGGTTTGTATTTCTAGGTTATATGTATGTCAGGCCTTGATGACCTGGGAACTGTCTGTATTTGAGGAACAACAAAATGACTGTTGTGGTCAGAGTGGTGTATATGAGCAGAAGAGTAGTAGAGAGTGATCTATATGGTATTCCAGAAAGACCACTCCAGATCTTCTATTTAGAGTGGGCAAAGGAGAAGCAATAGCATAGGCAAAGTGATATCAGAAGGCCTGTGTGAAATGCTATATATAAAGAATGGTAGTAGATCAAAGTATAGCAAACTTCACAGCAAACGCGAGATGTGGTCAAACATATTTATGAGAAGAGCTGAGTGGGCTTGCAGTTGATTGGAAGTGGCACATGTGAAAAAAAGAAGTGTCCAGAATGCCTACTAATTTGTCATTTACTGGATTGGTGGAGGAGCAAATTTGCGAAATGACATGAAGAGCTCTGTCTTGAAGTGTATGATTTGTTCCCATAAAACTTGCAGATCACTGATTTGCTGGATTGAATTGTGTCCCAGGAATATGCTTCTGTCACAGTAACAGTAAAGATAAGGTTTTCTGCATTCATAAAGATTTATAGCATCCCAAACCTAAAGGGGCAGTTCTGGTGCTGAATTGAAATTGTCTTGATGACAGTGGGTACAATAACTCCTGTACATATTAGTGTAAAACTGTTTAGGTGAAAGGGTCTTTGTTATATTAATATTGCATATCAGTGTAGGATGTGGTCTAAATGTGACCTCTTTTGAGATATTCAAAGGGCCAACTGGCAGAAAGGGCAGAAACAGCAGATATGAGGTACTGCAAGCAATCTGGTAATAGAGGCAGATGAGTCTACAATCCCAGGAACTTCAAGGATTGCAGGTTACAACCTTTCCCAAGAGTCACAATCTGATGTCTGTTTCCAAGTCTCTGGAACTGTGATAAAGTAAATTTCTGTTTGTGAAAGACACTTGTGGTATTTCTGTAACAGCAGCACTAAGAAAATAAGACAAGGGGTTTTAGTCAGAGGGATAGAGAGCTGCAATTGCCTTGCAGAGCTCTGAAATTATGAAGTTGCTCTTATAGTGCACACATGATTTCAAAGCTACCAGATTTTTGAATTTACACATGACTTTCCTCCTGGCATGTAATATAAATCTTGAATGTGTGAAATCCTATTATTTTTAATGTATATGAGGGGTACCCCACCCCACCCCCCAAAAAGCAGGAAAAAGTTACACTGAGCAGAACTTTAATAGTAAGCATTTTTCCCTCTAGGCAAGAATCGAGCAACTTGCTCTGAATTAGTACACCCAGTGGTGTCTCTCTGGACCCAGTGAATTTTTTTCGTAAAAGCAGTTTTGCTCCAACGACATTTTTTGTGTGTGTGATGGCCAATTTAAGAGAACAGAGTATGGCTGGGAAATTTTGTTTTCTGCTCAGGAAAAATGCTGCAAAAACTGCTGTGATTGAATACAGCTTACGAGGACAACACCAAGGGAAAAATGTAAGTGTATGAGTGGTTTTCTCGTTTCAAAAAAAGTGAAATGTCACTGAGCCCCGGTGGCATAAGTGGTTGAGTGCAGGACTGTGGCCCGTGGGTTTGGCGGTTCAAATCCAGCGGCAGCTCCCAGGAGCAGCACAGGGTAGCTCCCACGACCACCAGAGGCAGTGATGCCCCCAAAAAACAAAAAAACAAAACAAAAAAATCATTTGGGCTGAGCCCCGGTGGCGTAGTGGTTGTGCGTGGGACTGTGGCCCACTGGGATGGAGGTTCAATTCCAGCAGTGGAGCTGGGCCTCCTACTCCCACCACTGGAGAGCAGTAATGCCCCCCCCAAAAAAAATGAAAAAAAAAAGTGAAATGTCGATTGATGACAAACCTTTAACTGGACATCAGTCAAGTTACCGAATGGACAAAAATATTGACAAAATTTGTGCACTTGTGCTCAAAGACTGATGACGGACTACTGAGGAGATGGGGAAGTTATCTAGACTATCTTGAAATTCAGTTCAGCAAATTTTAATGGAAATTAGGGAATAAGAAGGGTTGCAGTGAAATTTGTGCCTTGGGTTCTGACTGACCAGGAAAGAGTGTCAAGTGGAATCATGCCATGCTTGGAAAGAACAGTCCTTAAGTGACCTAGACTTTTATCCTAAAGTCATTATTGGTGACGAGACATGGTGCTTTTCTTATGATCCCGAAAGCAAAGATCAATCAAGCCAGTGGAAGATGCCACCATCATTTTCACCCCGCAAAACCTTGTCAAGCGAAATAAAAGATGAAGATGATGCTCAGATATATTTTTTGATGTGAGGGGATAGTGCATTTGGAGTTTGTTCTACTGTGAGTCAAGTTTGTTGGTTTTTTTACTTAGAGATTTTTATTTTTAGTTTGAGGTTCTGAAAAGATTACATAAGAGCATGCTACAAAAAAAAAATCCTGATTTGTGGGAGACATGGTGCAGATGGGGGACTGGTTTTGCCACTACGACAATTCACCTGCTTACACAGTCATCTTAGTGTGCCGCTTTTTGGCCCAAACCATAGCACGTGTCTCTTGCCCCACACACCTGACTCACCTGTCCTCACTGTATGTGTCTTCTTTCTATTTCCACAAATTCAGAGGCACATGAAAGGACAATGATTTGATGACATAGTAGAGGTGAGATAAAAACGAGGGAGGTTCTGTCAACTTACTAAAGTTTTAGGACCCAAATCCTCAGCTGTGAAAATGAGGGTACTATTGTTTATATCACCAGGTTGTCTTTAGGATTACATTAGATAATGTTTGTGAAACTTGCAGTGCCTGGCATATAACCAGGTCTTAATAAGTATCTTCAGTCTTTGTTGCTGTTACTATTTTTTGGCAAAAATATTACATTATTTTAAAAGCAGATTGCAAATATTTTAGAATGAGATAGGGTGTAAGTAAATATTTGATAGCCATTTTAGAGTTAGGTACACAGAAATCTCTTTATGTGGTTAGTATTGTGTGTATATAATAGGATGAGTAAGTATTTCTTATTTAAATGAGTTTAAGTTTGCACTTCTTGTGAAGAACTATAAAGTATTAACTATTTATAATTTTGTAAGCACATATGGGGGAGACTTTGCAAATTGTTAATTTGTGAGGTGTGTTAGTATTTACTGCTCACAAACTCTGCCATACATTTAAGCAAATCACACTTCCTACAGAAATAATGAGTCACAGAGTCACACAACAGAAGTATGTAGATCACCTTTTCCCTCTACTCTACCATGGTTAGTCTTACCAAATTTTGTATAAAAAAACCCTTTAACTTTCTAAGGTTTCCCACTAATTTGAATTCTCCTCCCCTTGATTTAAAAACTCCAAACAACTTTAATTGTACTGGTGTTATTACAACCCCCCGTTTTTTTTCTTCAAAAAATAGAGTAAATGTAAACTAGGGAATATTATGTCAAGACTTCTTTTATTGCATTAACTAGGAAATCCTTATGGACCAAAGACTAGATCATTTAATAAAACCACACTCTCTTCTTTGGCAATGGTGTTGAACCTGGAGGAGAGCCAACTTCTGGCCAGTGTAAAGTTAGATTCCTTTCCATCAGCATAATAGTTAATAATAGTTGATTGACGGGGATGTGAAGGGTGCCCTCTTTTCCTCCCTCCTCCACCTTCATTCTTTACTGACCTCTCTAGGGAATAATCCATTCCTTTCCCCATTCCTAAAATTCTTTGCTTGTGCACAGTCAGGGGCTGCAGAATCAGTTCCTGACTGCACAATGCAGGAGAGGTGGGGGTGTCTCTCTTGGAAAGAGATGTTAAGGTCTGTGCTTATTGCTGAGGCAGCCCAAAGATCCCCAAATATCCTGAAGGCTAAGGAAGAAAGGTGAACTTCCCCCAGGTGCCTAGTGTTTATATGTGAAAAATAAGCAGACTCCTGTCACTCACCTGAACTCTCTTAAAACCACATCATCAAGATCATGCCTGCTGCCCTTCAGCTGTATGGATATTTCTTATTCATGGCGTTTTGTAGCCTTTTCAGTGAGCTAGTACAGGACATGGGATGTGTCTTACTTTTATTCCTTAAATGTTGCTTTGTTAAAATCTGTATTTTGAAGTTTACAAACAAACAAACAAACAAACAAACAAAAAACCCAGACCTAAATCGATGGTCAAAAAAAGTCTATTTTGACTCATAGAATGAGAGAGACCCCATAGTGTTGTTAAATTAATATGGTCTGCAGGTTTTTTTTTTAAATACAGGTATTTGCTTCAGCATTCCAGAGATTCTTTCCCTGGATTCTACATATACTTAGATTCTGAGTTCAACATAAGAGTCACTATGCTTTTGCAATGAAAATTCAAGTTTTCTAAAGCCAAATAAGTTCTCTTCTTAGTGAGGCCATGATCCCTTGACTATGGAACCTTGCATTCTTTAATCCAGCGAAGTCAGCATTTGATGTTGCCCTGCTGTTTGGGTTAGTAATTATTCGTTCCCTGGCATCTCTCCACTGCTGAGCCACTTGCTAACTTTTAATCACTACTTTCTCAAGTTTAAGAACTTGGCCAGAGTGATCCCGGAAAGTCTTAACATTTTCCAGTGAGTAAAGTCCATCTCTTTTAGAGATCTTGACACCTATCATTAACAAGGCTGCTGCCTCCTGAAGGATCATCAAGGATGGAAGCCTGCTTTTCTGACTGCCTCGAAAAACACAAAGAGGCTATACACCTGGAAAAAATAATTCTTAAGCAGTGCATTATATTGTCCAGCAAGCTGACCCCACATCATGTCTCCACCTTCTTTCTACATATTATGTTGTGGGTTTCAGGTGTTTTTCTCAGGTCAGTTTCCCTATCATTAAAGCTGCAACACCTTTGCTGAGTAGATATCCACTCTCTCTTTCTTTTATTACCACAGTGAAACCAGCACTGCTCTCTCTAGAGCTGATGAATAAGCTCTAGTTTTTCAAGCTTTTCTAAGTAACATCGTGAAAATCTTTTTTTTTAAGTATGACTATGGTGAATCGAGTACTAAACCAAAATGTTTTTAATAGATCCTCATGTCCTTAAAATGATATTTATATTTGTTAATATTTCGTGTTAGCTTACTTAGATACAATTAATAGTCTGAGATGTCAATCATCTCACTGATTGACTGTCAAATTTGACTGGCAACATTAGCATTGCCCAAGTCTTGCTATTTGCTGTGTAGAGCCTTTTAATGAAAGATGGAGCAGAGCCCTGCTTGGTTTCCTGGTTGTGTGTTAGGCTTTTAACTGCCCGGTCAGCAGTTTGAAACCACTTGGCCATTCCTTGGGAGAAAGGCAGGCTTTCTAAGGCAGGAAAGATTTACCGTTCTGCCTTGTCCATCAGGTCGTCAGGACTAGCAGGCATCCAGTAGAGGCAGTGAGTTTGTTTGAATAAAATATTGAGTTGGCCTTTTTATTTTAATATGCTTACTGAGAATGATTTTTACCATTTTCAAACTTCTAACAACATAAAAGAATCTGATAAAAAAAATTGGGTTTGATACAGCAACCGTTTTTGGCATTCAAAATGGGCTGGCCATTGTGTTGAGTGCCTAGAATGCAAAGATAAATAAAGATTGTCTTGGGGGTCAGTATTTTCTGGTTGTTGTTGTTCAGTGCAGTTGAATTTAGTCGGTTCCAACCGCTGTTGACCGAATGCACAACAGAACAAAAGAGTGTATGGTCCTGTGCCAAACTTCAATGTTTTCTGGGCCTGAGCCCCTTGCTGCAGCCACCGGGCCAATCCGTCAGAGGGCTTTCATCTTCTTTGCTGCTGTTCCACTTTACCAAGCATAACCCCACAATTCAGGGCCTGGTCTCTCCTGGAAACATGAATGTTTTGCCATCCTTTCCTCTAAGGAGTACTTTGATCATATCTCTTCCAAGACACAGCAGTTTGTCTTTTTAGCAATCCATGTACTTCCAGTACTCTTCACCAGCACCACAATTCAAATGCATGGGTTCTTCTATGCTCTTCCATATTCACTGTCCAACCTTCACATGCATATGAGATGATTGAAAATGCCATGGTCTGGGTCAGGTGCACCTTAGTTTTCAAAGTAGCTGCTTTGCTTTTCAGTGCTCTAAAGAGGTCTTGTGAAGCAACTGTTTCTAATACAATGCACCATTTGATTGCTTGATTGCTGCTTTCCTGAGTCTTGCTGGTGGGTCCAAGCAAGACAAAATCCTTGACAGCTTCAACCCTTTCTCCATTTACCATAATGCTCCCTATTGATCCAGTTGTGAAGATTATAGCCTTCTTTGCATTAAGTCATACTGAAGGCTGAAATCCTTGATCTTCATCGGCAAATGCTTCGAGACCTCCTCAGCAAGCAAGGTTGTGTCATCACAGGTTAATAATTTTTCTGACGAGCAAAGGAAAATATTGGCAATATTTTTTCATGTTTGGAAAACCATCAGATCTGGGGGTATGGCTCAGTGGCAGAGCATTTGACTGCAGAAAACCATCAGATGATTTCTCAACACATGGTTCTGGGGACTTTGTAACTACTTAGAAAATTCATAGACAGAAAAAGGAAAGAACTTATTTTCCTCCAAATGATATAGAGAGACTTCAAAAAGTTTATAGCAAAGTCTCATTTTTTCCATAAACATTTTGAATGAGTAACACAAATGCTTGAGATCAAAGTCCTTTCCTTTTTAATGGGGAAACCATTGCCAATGAGTCCATACCAACTCATAGCCATCCTATAGGACAGAGTAGGCCTACTATTGGGTTCTCAAGGCTATATTATCTGAGGTAGTAGACTACCTACCTTTCTTTTGTGAAGCAGCAAGGTGGAGTTCACCTACTGACCTAGGCTCTGGGCCACCAGAGCTCCTTTGAGATAGTTTTTAATGATGAGGGTAGGTTTTTATTTGAGCAGCACATCCATGCTTTCATTGATTTCCTCATACATATAATAATATTAGTTGACAATCAGCTGCAGAGTTTGTACTGTAACTGGGTATTTAGAACATATCAGGTGACTGTGGTAGGCCTGGTATTTGGCACCACACAACTTTAAAGTTAGAGAAAAATTATGAAATGGTCAACACTGATCATTTTTCTCTTCTTAGGAGTACATGTGTGTTTAATCAACAGATATTTTTTAATTTTTATATTTTCTTATTTGGAATCTTTAAAAATATTTTGCCTCAATTTTGTTCCTTCTCAAAGATCTCAGAAATGTTTATTTCTTTGCTTCTGTGTTTAATTTTTTTAACTACATTTAAAAATGAACTCTAGGGGCTATTCAATATTGCTATGAGCCAACTTTAGGAGAAGCCTTTGGAGAAGGAACCATCAATGCAACTAGTGTTTATCAAGCATCCTATGTGCTAGGCAGTAGGTGATGTAATTTCATAGACTTCATATCATTGAAAATGCTAAAAGTTTCTCTGGGAAGTAGCTCTTATTATCTCAATATTTTAAGCAAGGTGCATTTTCTGTGAGAGGAACTCCAAGGCTGCCTAACTTACCTTGTGACATAACACTTGGTACATGGCAGCAGTGTTGGGATTTGAAACCAAGTTGGCTGAGTTGCACAGCATGTACTTACTTTAATATAGGGTAAACAAGGTTTATTTAAATAATCTGTAAGTGATAAATGCTAGATTGTGAATTTAAACAAAGCCTAGCTTACTCCCAACTGAGTGTTTTATCCACTGGAATTTATACAGGGTAATTAAACGTCACAGTATTTTCAAAGGCAGGGTGTTTTCAACCCTTCGTAGTGTTGTTCGATGCCATCAAGTCTGTTCCAACTCACAGTGACCCAAGCAGAGCAACACAAACCCTGCACAGGCCTGCACCATCCTTACAATTGCTCCTTTGCCTGAGCCCATTGTTGCCGTCCCTGTGTCCATCCCTCTCAGAGAGTGCCTTCCTCTCCGTTGCTGCCCTTCCACTTTACCAAGCAAGATGTCCTGCAGGAACTGATCTCTCTTGTCAATGTTTACTCACGGTACGTAAGATGAGCTCTTGACATACTTGATTCCAGAGAGCATCCTGACTGTACTTCTTCCAAGACACATAGATCAGTTTGTCCTTTTGGCAAACCCTGGTGCTTTCACTACTCCTCACCAGCACCACAATTGTCATGCGTGGATTCTTCTACAATCTTCCATATTCAATGTCCAACTGCCACGTGTATACGAAGCAATTGAAAATACCATGACTTGAGGATTACTTAATAAAATTTCATTTAATAGTTCTTGTTTCTTCTGCTATAGTTTTCAATATTTCTATCTATCTTTCTATGTAATCTCTTTATTTTATTGGACCTCATTTGGTTCAGTGCTTAAAAGTTCACCTAGCAACTGAAAGATGAGGAGTTGAACCCCACAATTACTCGCTTCATGGGAGAAAGATGTGGCAACCTCTCTCTGTAAAAGTTTACAGCCTTGGAAACTCTATAGGACAGTTCTATTCTGTTATTTAAGGTTGCTGGGGGTAGGCCTGAATTTGATGGTAATGGATTTGGTTTGGGGCTTATGGTTTATTTTCACTGGAAGTATGAAAAATATTAAGTTGTATGAGAAGTATCAAGTTGCCAGCACATAAGCAAATACATGTAGGAAATTTTTTCCTTGGGAGTGTAATAAATTGGTAATGATTCTATTCTAATATTAAAAGGATGCCAACACAAAGCACAGCAAAGCAAGTGATGTCTTTAGAAGTGTTTAATAAACACATTTCAAAATGACAAAGAAAAAATTAAACTGTACGGTAGTAAAATTACGGATTTAATGACATAGAGTGGCTCTCAATCTGTGGGTCGCAGCCCCTTTGGGGGTTGAACAGCCCTTTCACAGGGGCCTCCTGATTCATAACTATAGCAAAATGACAGTTATTAAGTAGCAAAAAAATTATGCTTAGAGGGGTCACCACAACACGTGGAATTGTATTGAAGGGTGGAGGCATTAGGAAGGATGAGAATCACTGTCCTAGAGAAATCCATCGAAAAGAATTGTCACAAAGTTTATAAGCCTTTTTAGAGTTTGTACAGTGTCAAAAGCTGATACTTCTCACATAATAACTGCACTTTGAAAAAGGATATCTTTAACTCTTGCTTCCTAGTAGATCTGTCTATTCAGGCGGTCTGAATGTTCTTTCACGTTCTATACAATGAGAACCTTAAAGTATTGTGAATGACATGGGGTATATTGCCTATTTAGGTGGTCTTAATGCATAGATTTGAAGTTTTATAATGACTTCTTCTGAATAGTTGCTTCATTTTCTTCATTAGTACTGATTATGTAAGTTATATAATGGATCTTTCTTCCCCTTTTCTAGCAGTATCATATGAGACCTCATAATTTCTGGCCTGAATATAACAATAGGAAAGTTACAATGTACATTGATAAATAAAAGAAAGCACCACTCCAATACTTGTCTTACTTCCTATATTTGTTCATATTTTTAGTTAGACATTTATTTTCTTAATTTGTCTATAAACTTCTTGAAGTTAAGGGTCGTTCTTTTATCATTCCTGTTATCTCTGGAATCTATGATTCTATGTAAATTTTACAGTGTGTATTTATTGCTGCTTTCTCATTGATAAAATGTTTCAACATACAAGGTATAATGCTGAGTAGTACTAGAACCCAGCCAAACTGACCGCCTTCAAGCCCGTGCTGCTTCATAGCAACCCCCGAGGGAGGTTCAGAGATGGGAGTTGTTGATGTGAGAAGAAACTTCACTTTTTCTCCTGAGGAGCTGCTGATGTTTCAAACTGCCAACCACATAGATCACAGCCCAACCCATACCTACTGTGCCACGAGGGCTCCTGGGTGTTAGCAAACTATAAACAAATTAATTTCCATTAGATATGTTACCACAATTCTAGATTTCCATAGTAATTGAGTAACTTGTCAGCATGACGTGGCCCCAACTTGACCATGTGTTCTAGTTCTTCTTGGTATGATATTGTCTGTATTTTCACTTTAAAAATATTCTGTTAACATAACAGTAACTTACACATAGAGCTGCTACCTGCAAATTTGAACCTCCTACCTGCTTGGTGAGAGAAAGGTGAGACTTTCTGCTCTGATAAAGATTTATAGCCTCATAACGCAAAGGGGACAAATCTACCCTGTCCGATAGGGTCACTATAAGTGAGAATTCACCTGAAGGCAGTGAGTTTAGTCTTTTTTGGATTTCTTCTTCAGTTCTAATTCAGTTATTATTAAATTTTATTTAATGACATAACTCTGCTACCCAGCTCTGACCTTAGTAAATAAGGAACTTTTATGATCCAGATTCCAAACCCTAATTAAGGAGAAAATTAGGAGCCCTGTGATGGCTTAGCAGTGAGCATTGTTAGATAGTACAGTGATTGAACATTTGGCTGTGAATCCAAAGGTCAGAGGTTCAAATTCCCAGCTTCTCTGTGAGAGAAAGATGTACAGTTGACTTCCATAAAGAGAGTTTGGCCTTGGAAACTCTATGAGGTATTTCTGTTCCGTCCTATAGGGTTATTGTCAGTGGGAATTGACTCTACTACAGTGAGTTCGGTTTCTATTGCCTTTCATGGTGGCTCGCTAGTTGAGTGTTGAGTTCCAGGTGATGTCAACGCAGGTTTCACCTTTATATCTTAATTCTTCAGGGTCTGAGTTTGTGGTTTACTCCCAGAGACTCCTTGCCCTTCTTCAATCCCATTTTCTTCATGACTTGTTCATGACTAGTAACTCTTCTCATTCCATCTTTTTCGTTTTCGAGTACATTTTGACATGTTAATTCTTTTGCTTGGATATCTTTCAATCCAGCAGACAATTTTTGCTTCAAGATGTCATTTAGTCTGTTTTTAGAAGCCTTTTCAAATCCAACCTAACTACCAGTATCAGTTCTGTTAAAGCACTCATCCTACCCTATTCTTCGTAGTTGATTTTCTTTTACTACACTCTTCTGTATTCGACATGTTATCAGAAGAGACCAGAAAAGGACATCATGCTTGGTAAAGCAGAGGAGCAGCGAAAAAGTGGAAGATTCTCAACAAGATGGTTTGACGCAATGCCCTTAATGATGGGGTTCAACCAAGAACCATTGTGACGATCTTTCAGGACCAGGCAGTGTTTTGTTGTGCCTACGGTTAGTATGAGTTAGGACTGACTCTACAGCACCTAACCAACAACAATAACAATTCACATTTTGGATCCTTGGATTTAAATAAATGCATGTAAGGATAAATAACTTTTACTATTTAGTGTTGACTCATTACCAATCATTTGTCCAGCATCAGTTTTTAGAATGTTGTGGATACTGGATTTGAATGGATTCTACAAATGACATGCTCATAAACTTACTTTTTTTTTTAAAAAGTCATTTTATTGGGACACATACAACTCATCACAATCCATACATATATCCATTGTCTCAAGTACATGTGTAGGTATGTTGCCATCATCATTTCAAAGCATTTTCTTTCTAATTGAGCCCCTGATATCAGCTCCTCATTTTTCACCTTCCTCTTCCTCCTTCCCCCATGAACCCTTGATAACTTACAAATTATTATTATTTTTTCATGTCTTGCACTGTCTGCTGTCTCCCTCCACCCCCTTGTCTATTGACCATCCTGCTGGGTGGGGTTTGAAGGTTAGTCATTGAAATAAGTTCCCTTTTCTCCCCCTACCTTTCCCTTACCCTCCTGGTATGTCCACTCTCAATATTGGTGCGAGGAGTTTATCTGTCCTGTATCCCCTGTGTTTCCATCTCTTATCTGTACCCATGTACACGTTCTGTTCTAGCCACATTTGTCAGGTAGAATTAGGATTATAATAGTGGGGGTGGAGGGGAGAAAGCATTAAAGAACAAGAGGAAAGCAGTATGTTTCATCAGTGCTATACTCTTCCCTTCTTATAGGGGATGTCCAATAGCTTACAGATTGACTTTGGGCCTCCATTTCACACTAACCCTACCCCCCCGCCCCCATTCACACTGTGAGTTTTTGTTCTAAGCCTTTGATGCATGATACCTGATCCCATTGACATTTCATGATCACACAGGCTGGTGTGCTGCTTCCATGTGGACTTTGTTGCTTCTCAGCTGCATGTTTATTTTCAAGCCTTTGAGACCCCAGATGCTATATCTTTTGATAGCCAGCACCATCAGCATTCTTCAACACATTTACTTATGCAGCTGCTTTATCGTCAGTGATCATTGTCAGGAAAGTGAGCATTTCAGAGTGCCACATTATTAAAACAAAGTGTTCTTGTGTTGAAGGAGTACTTGAGTAGAGGCTCAGTGTCCATCTGCTTCCTTAATACTAAACCTATAAATATATGTACATGGATCTATTTCCCCCATCATATATATATATACATATATATATATACTTACATATGTACATGCCTGTATTTAGATCTCTATAAATGTCCTTTGCCTCCTTCTTCTTTCCTCTATTTCCTTTCACCTTAGTCTTGTCCCACTATCATGTTCAGCCTTCATTTGGGTTTCAGTTCTCTCTTAGTTACATGCCCTTGATCAAATTCTTCCCATTTCCCCCCTGTAATTGTTAATATACTGGTTTCTTTGTATTCCATCGTGTTGATTGCTAAAATAGGTACTGGCCAGTTCAATATGCTATCATTTTTTGGTGGGGGGGGGGGGCATCACTGCCCACTGATGGCCTTGGGAGCTACCCAGCGCTGCTCCTGAGAGCCGCCACTGGATTTGAACTACCAAACCCGCGGGCCGCAATCTCACACTAAACCACTTACGCCACTGGGGCTCAGCCGGTATCATTTTTTCTGCACGATTGTCTGTATTCTTCCAAGTCCTTATGTGTTTCCATTTAAACGCTAAATACAAGGATTCTGTCATTGTCTTCTTTCTAGCCTCTGTTGCACACTTAGGATAGTTTTAGAAAGGATAGGCTTTTGAGCCTCTGATTTAGATGGCTTAATACTTGTTGAATAAATTAATATAAATGATAGTTGATTTTCTAATCAATTAGATTTATAATATAAATATCCAAGTCTAACTTTGTACACTTTTTATTTTAAGATTATGACTAATTTAAGTAATATAAAGACTGTACCAACCTTTCAATTTCTTGTTATAGCTTCTGAGCTAGTGAATGGATTTTCCCCCTTTGCCAGCTTCACTACAGTTATGGGTGACATAAATGGCTCTTGACTGCTAACTAGAAAGTTGACAATTCAAACCCACTCATCAGTATAATGAAATAAAGACTTGGAGATCTGCTCTCATAAGCATCATAGCCCAGAAATTAGAGGATTTATTTTCTGCAACACATGGAGTTGCCATAAGTTGAAGTCAATCCAATGGCAGTTTTCTGTTGTTCCAGTTTTTCTTTGAATCTCACTCTTTTTAAAAAAAATCAAATTTATTGACATAATTTACATTTCATACAATTCAGTAGTTCAGTTATATTCATAAATATTATACAATGATCAGAATAATCATTTCCAAGACATGTCTTCAATTTTGTCCTCTTGGTTGTTAATTCCCCATTTCCCACCAACTTTCCTGCCATGGCCCTCAGAAACTGTTCATCCAGTAGGTCTCACTCTTTCTCTTTATCTACCTTGGGTGTCAAATACAGAAAAACATAAAACAAAAATAAAGCACAAGCAACAATAACAAAATAAAACAAAAGAAACCGCAATCAAAAAGAAAGGAGAAAATATTAAAAACTTGAGCAGATTTAAAAGGGATCAAAAGGAAGAACTAATGATAAGGTATTCATTTTTAATTTGGCTGTATCTACAATACTCCAATTTCCAGTATGCTCTATCAGATAGCAAGGTTATTTGCATCTCTGGTCAGAGGGGATTAACTAACAGCTTAATCCACCTGGGGACCCAGCAAATTGATTTTGGACTTTCAATATCTCCATAGCCTTCTGCAAACTAGGTGCTCAGAATTTAAAATTTGATACTGTTCCCTCCTCTGTTCTTAGATTTTGTTTATAATCCTTGAATCACACAACTGATGTGCTTCATATGTGTGTACTTAACTGGAACCCCACTTAGATGGTTGCTTGTTTTAGATTGGAGCTATGATTAAGGGTGATCTCAAAATCCATTCTTATATCTATGGTTCATATCTATGTGTCTGGTTCACTTTAGAGATATCTTTTTTGTTGGAGAACATTATAAATAATCCTCATGAGACATTTGGTAGTTTTATTGATATTACTCTTAATGTAGCCAATGATATAGAATTTAAAACACTATAAAGAAAAAAAGTATATATGTGTAGGATATATTTTTTAGATTAAAGTGCATGTATTATGGATTTGTATAGATTACCAAGTTAGGTGACTGGACACTACATAAAAATGAGGGTAGAGGCTGAGCCCCAGTGGCCTAGTGGTTGAGTGTGGGATTGCGACTCATGGGCTTGGCGGTTCAAATTCAGCAGCGGCTCTCCAGGAGCAAGGCTGGGTAGCTCTCACGACCACCAGAGGGCAGTGATGCCAAAAAAACTGATGGTAGAAATAAGCAAAACTTTCAATAATTTTCATTCATAAAGATAGCTATGCCTGTTAGAGTAAAACATGTCATAAAGAGTCAAAGAGATTATGAAAATAGCAAATATATGGTGGCGTTAGGTTGTCAATTATTAGATACCCTTAAAGCAAGACTTTTGAACCAAAGTCCGATGACTACCATATCCATAGTCGTGGGATGTCAGCTACTCTCACACTCGGGCTTTTCAGCCTCAAGTCAAAGCCTGCCCATTTTTTTAATATTGACAAGCATAATTTTAATTAGCATCAAAGAATTTCTTGACATGGATAAGTGTATGTCATCTGAAGTATTTTATTATATGAGAATTTTATTTATTTAAAAGTATTAGATATGAAAATTTAGTAGAAATTCTTCCAAAAAATTTTGTGAACTATTAGTTTCAAATTTACACATATTCTTCCATTATTTGAAATTTACCCATTTCTCAGATAAGGTCTTTTGAGGTCTGTATCTCCCCGCATAACGCTACTGAATTTTTATTTTCTCTTTCTAAAAAATCTTTTTTATTTTCTATTCCATCCATTTTCACATTTCTTTCTGAATTGTATTTGCTGTATTTTCATAACTGTTATTCCTGACCTGATTTTTTTTCTTGTGTTTTCATTTTTGTTTTTAATATTGAAATTTTCAATATATGTAGAAGGCAAATGGTGTATTCTACTTTGCAGCCCATTGGAGTGTTGTGGGTTCGAATTGTCTCTGGAGCAACTAAAAAAAAAATACTGCGCAGGAGTTGAGGGCTGTGTAACTGGATGGCTATCAGTGGTTTTTAGCTGCATTCTGAAGTCCTTCTTCTTTCCCAGTTTGTTTTGAAGCAAATTTAATCATTTTTGGAACTTCACTAATGCAATATTTGTAAAATGCTGGTGAACAAAATATTCTTTTTTTCTTTATTAATAGGAACAAGTCAAAAAGAAGCCTTTTTAAAAAGCTTACATGTATGAGGGAACTTTAGAAAGTTTCTGAAGAAGATGGAATAAACATTTTTTTTAATTTTGTTTTTAGGCATCACTGCCCTCAGGTGGTGGGAGTAGGAGGCCCAGCCTTTGCTCCTGGGAGCCGGAATTGAACCTCCATCCCAGTGGGCCGCAGTCCCACGCACAACCACTACGCCACAGGGGCTCAGCCCTGGAATAAACATTTATTGCAATTTTTCTTTGAAATTTTTGAGGCCCCCTCATACTTAAGGCACACTGTAGTTCAAGTTTGGTATCCATTTCTTGCTTTTTTTCTAAGATTATTTCTAAATTCCTTTGCACTTTCTAGCAGTCACTTCTAGGACGTGGAATTGGGGAACACACATGCCTAAAATGTTACATTAAGAAAAGCAAAAAAAAAAAAAAAGTTTTCAGTGTTTTAATCAAGTTCTGTGTTAGAAATTGCACTTTAGTTTGTCAAATCAGGCAATTGGTTTCTTTTTCTTTTTAGGTTTGTTGAGAGTAAATAGCCTCTCTCATGATATGTTGTTTTTGTTGTTGTTGATGATGATGATGTTGTTGTTCGATGTCTTAGAGTCCCTCGGACAGTGACCTCTTATCCACAGCAGAACGGAACACTGCCTGTTCTTAGGGCATCTTCCCAAGCGTCCCTATGCTTCAGCCCGTTTGGCAGCCACATTGTGTCAATCCATCTCATTGAAATCAATAGTTCAATCATTTTAAGAAGCATTCCGCGATCATCACCACAATGAGAATTGGTTTCTTGAAAATGCTTTGGCAGAACTCCAAGGACTAGGGATAGGATAGGTGAATTTTTATTGGACAAGTGGCAGAAAAGCAAGTAGAAAGTGTTTTCTTTGAGGGTGGCGGAGGTTGGAGGAATAGTTCCTGGAAAGGATAAATTTGGCATCAATGTGGAGAATGATAAAGTTTTTTTTATTAAATGGGTTAACAGGGCTAGCAGAAAAGAGAGAGAGAAAGAGAAATGGGTACAAAAGAATGATACAAAACAATGGGTACAAAACAACTTTGCCTGTTTTATTAACATTTTGCAAAGTTTAACTTGGACTGGCAACATACCCGGCCCATTTTCAGTGAGCCATTATGACCTACTTCCATCAGTGTTGTGACAGAAATTTATGATGGTGCTTCATTGATTAAAAAGTGTTACAGAATCTCAATTTTTCCTTTTCTACTCTTCACTAAGGGGAAAACATTACATTAAAGCAAGCAAAAATAATTAAAAAAAATAAAAGCACAACCAAAATATTGCATTCTCTATAGTTCTTGAATAGAATTAATCTCATAATTATATCAATGTGCTATTTCAACTGTTTTTGCCCACCGTTTAGCTATTGTCCTTTATAGATCAGGCAACAAAAAACATTAATAAGATCACTGTGGCTGCCAAATTGACTCAGAAAAGAAGGCTGTCTTTGGTGTGGCAGGAAGTGGCAGTAGAGTCCCATTCTGATAGAGAACAGTCCCTCTCAACAATGTTTGTGAGATCGACATTTTAGAACCAAATGATTAAAATTTGGTAGCCACTTAGTTTATTCCACCACTGTAAAGTTACCTTTTCTGACCTCCTTTTTCAAAGGCAGGGAAAGGACAGTAATTTGGAACAAGGAAACAAAAATATAAGCCCTGGCTTTTCAACTGCGTAGCTATGTAATTTTGCCCAAATCAATTGGATTTTTTAGGATTCAGTTTCCTTAAATGTGTACTGAGTGGAGGATAATAACCACACCAACCACTTCATATAACAGGTGAAGATCTAATGAGATGGCAGATTGGAAAACAGTGTAAATTGTATAAAACTAAGTATGAATTATATCACAATACCCACTCTTAGACAAAAACAGAAGTTTCTCACATTCTATGAATCTCAGGTTTTGTTTTAAAAAATAAAAACAGGGACTGAGCCCCAGTGGCGTAGTGGTTGTGCGCGGGACTGCGGCCTACTGGGGCGGAGGTTCAATTCCAGCAGTGGGGCTAGGCCTCCTACTCCCACCACCGGACAGCATGATATCCTCCCCCCCCCCAAAAAAAAATAAAAACATCACTCTGCATTGGAACCAAAGAACTAATTTAATATTCAATATTTTTCCTTTGAACATTTTAAGCAGAAGATAAAATAATGCTTTTTACATTTTCAAAGTACCTTAGCAATGTTAGCCAACTGTTTCTATATTTTCAAAAAATTCACAATATTAAATATAAATTTAGGAGTTGATAGGCTCTCTCTCTTTTAAAAACACTTGGATAATCTATGTTCAGTAGAAGATCTGAGAATAAGATTTGGTAGATTTCTGTGTGGCACTCCTAGTGTGATCCTGAAGCTCTGAAATAGAAGAGAATATAAAATCCCTTAATTCAACAACTTGATTTATAGATTAATATCCTAAAATCTCGATTTATTTAATAGAGATGTAACTATAATTTAAATATTACTCTTTTATAATTATGTAGAATATCATCACACTTAGAAGCTTTAGGGTGAACAGAAAAACCTAAAAAATGCCCTTTTTTTCACTCTTTCCACTTACATTCATTTAATTTTAAGAGGAACCTAATATAAAGTTTTACAGAAAAATTAAATTTAGAAAGCCCTGGGAGTTGATGGGAGTGGAAGGACAAAGTATTCTTGTACTTCTGCTATAGAATAATTCACTTCCACCTATAATAATAACTGTAAATATGTGCATCTGATTTTTCATTATAAAGCATTGCCTATATATAATTTAAATACTGAACAAAGTGCATGTAGTGAAACTAGGTAGAGCGGTAGTATCAGTTTATATTCTTAATATAAGCTGTCTCTAAATCATTCTCTTGTTCATTTTTGTATTTAGTAGTTATAATCATTTATTTACTTAGAAAATGAGTTAATATACAAATAAACAAGCAAAAAATATCAAACTTACTGCTACTGAGTTGATGCCAAGTGAGAGACACCCCATAGGACAGGATGGAACTCTCCCAGTTAGTTTCTGAGACTATTACTCTTTCTGGGAGGAGAATGACCTGACTTTCTTCTATGATATACTGCTATATATTTAGATGATAGTATATATTTCAGTGTTTTAGAAAAAGTGGGTTATTTATAAATACATTTTTCTTTGCAGTTATAAGTGAAAAATTTGTGATACTCTATAAAACTACTTGATTTGTGTTTTATATTATGTTTTATAGTGTGATTTTATGAGGTTTAATTTACTTTTTGTTGTTTTTCTGTTTAATATCACCCCACTTTAGTTTACTTGATTCAATGTATGAGGAAAGGAGTTGGGAAAATGTATATTATTTCTTACATAGTGATTTAATAAAACAAGAAGTAAAACTATTAGTGTCTATGTGTTTTTAACATTTATAAATTACCTGATGCCACATCTGCTGAATTCTTTGCTATGTGCCATAAATGTAAAGTTGATTTGTCTTGGTGCATTGGCTGGAGAGGGACATTCTTAATATATTCTTTTGATTATTTTAAATCCACATATCCTTTAATAATTTTCTTAGAAGATATGAAAAGATCACAAACCTTTCAATGCTGTTTGAGTTATTAGTCAGTGCCTCTCATTTTTTCACACGAAAATGTTTTATCTGTTTTATTCATTTAAATGAGGATAATTAGAAATTGAACCAGTTTCTAAAAAGGAAGCATGTATTCAGATCTTCATTGACTAAAATAAACTGGTACACTATCAATGGATATAGGACCCCTGGAGCATAGTACTTCCATAGTGGGCTGTTAACTACAAAGTAAGCAGTTCAAAACTATCATCTGCTTCTCTGGAAAAAGATGAGGCTTTCTCCTTCCGCAAAGAGTTAGAGTTTTGGAAACTCACAGGGGTAGTTCTCCCCTCCCTACAGGGTCACTATGAGTTGCAATTCACTGCCAGTGAATTTTTTATTGTTCTTGGTTGTTTGTTTTAGATCAGTAGCAGTTTGTTTGAATTTTTATTAACTCACGATATTCTTGATTTTATATTAGTATCTATGAGTTAATGAAAATTTAAATAAATGTTTTCTATTTGCATACTGGTTTAATTTTTTAAATAAACTTTTATACTCCAGGAAGTCGAGGGGCTGAGCCTCAGTGGCATAGTGGTTGAGTGTGGAACTGCGGCCCACTGGCTTGACAATTCAAATCCAGCAGCAGCTCTCCAGGAGCAAGGCTGGGTAGCTCCCATGACCACCAGAGGGCAGTGATGCCCCCCCCAAGAAAACAAAACAAAGCAAAACAAAACAAAACAAAACAAAAACAAAAAAATGCTCCTGTGGATTTCTGAGACTCAGGAAGCCATAATTTGTACTAGAATTCTTAAATGAGAATTCATGACTCAGAAAATGTATGTAGAAGTCATCCAGTAAAAATTGTGTAACTTTTTAAAAAATAAGCCTCTACTAATGAGGCTTATTATATCTACATTTGGACTCACATATAACATTAGGTATATATATTTACTAAGAAGTGTGGAGATCTGTTACTTGCCATTTTCATCTATTTCTTAGGTAATTTAAAATATTTTAGCCCATCCACTAATTTTTATAATTCAAACAACTACTTTACTAATCAACTGAAGCACAGCGTGCACTAATAGGTTGTTTTATTGATCATACAGCATCACTTTTCGAAATCTTTTTTCACACTGAGAATTATTGTTTTCTATTGAACATTAATAAATGGGATAGCAACCTATGTTCAATTACTGATATAACCATCTTAGCTAGAACAAAACAGAATGACTGCACATGAAGGCAGTTATAGAATTCAGAATTGCTCTTTAGGTGACATTGTGTTAAGTGTTAAAAACAGGTGTCACCATCTCCCCCAACTTTTTTTTTACTGTGGTTTGAGTGAAAGTTTACAGACCAAGTTTCCACACAACGCTTCATACTCATTTTGCTTTCTGATGTTACTATCCAAACAAGGTAATAACTCTCACATTTCTTTATGTTGATAGATTCCATTCGTCCTCCTTTCCCGTCCCTTCCTGCCTTGTCCTTTATCCCTGGGCAAATAGTTGTTCTAAGAAGAGTTTGCCGTATTGTTCACTCTATAGGCCTCAAAAATTGTTGAGCTGAAAGTTGAGCCACAAGAGTGAGCTCAATTCCTGGCTTGAAGGACATCTAAGAACCAGTATCTAAGGCTATCACCAATTTCAGTTACACTACCAGTTCTTAACCTGTGGGTCGCAACTCCATTGGGGATTGAATGACCCTTTCACAGAGGTTGCTTAATATATCCTTCATATCATATATTTATATTGTAATTCATAACAGTAGCAAAATTACAGTTATGAAGTAGCAACAAAAATAATTTTATGGTTTGGGGGTCACCACAGCATGAGAAACTATATTAAAGGGTTGTGGCATTAGGAAAATTGAGAACCACTGTGTTAGACTAATATGCCTGTTTGTTTTTTTTTTTTCATTTTTTACCACATTTTCTCCCATTTCTATCCTTCGCCTTTTGTGATACCTTTCAAAGCAATCAGCTGTGATCAACAGGCAACCTCTTTGTTATTCTGGTTTCCATGTCATGAAGACTGGAGTTGCCCTTGTCCATTAGTCTTTTGGAACACTATTTCCATGCCTGCTGTGTTTTCATCACTCTTCTCTGCTGCAGACATGAAGATAAAGTATTACAATAGGTGAACACTCAAAAGCTTTAAAAAAAAATCCAAACCCACTCACTACTCATCACAGGAGGATATGGAGCACTAACTTTGTGGACTGTTATGCCAGGTGACATTTATTTCTCCTGCTACTATGGACCTATCTCCCTAGTTCCCCCAAAGTGTTTGGTTATGGCTAAGAAGTTTAATACCTATACCCGATTGCTCTACTGTGTTCTTGGGTATATGATTAGCACATACAGACACACATGCAGAAGCATCACCTGCTTTTATGTATGTGGTCCTAAAGGTAGTCAGGATGTCACTGTGAGAAAAAAAAACTCTAAATATTTATTTGTGTTGAGAAACAATAGGTTATAAACCATTGTAGATTTGTTTCCTTGAAGAGCACAAGTCAAATCTAAAATCATGAAAATGTAGTTTTAAATAAACTGGTACTTAATGTTCAAGATCTAGTTTTGTCTCTGTGACCTAAATACATCAGATCAAATATGGTCAAATCACCTTGTGTCTGACATGAACTTGTTCAGGGTGGGAAACTGACTAGATGACAGCCAACAATAATAATAGTTGTCTTTGAGCCTTTAATTGAATAGTAATAATAATAATTTTCTGTATCGCCCTATATTTTATGCTAAGAGACATAATCAGTGAAATTTTTACATAATAAAGAGACATTTGTCTTTTGCTCTCCTTGTGGTAGAGTTCTAGAAATTTTGGTACACTGTTCACAAGAACACATCCCCTTGCTGTATAGTCAATTCTAACTCACCATGACCCTAGAGGTCAGAATAGAACTGTTCTGTAGAGTTTCCAAGGTGTAGGAAAGCAGACACAGCTTTCTCCTTTGGAGTAGGTTCAAACCATTGATATTTCAATTATCAGCTGTGTGTTTTAATTACAGCATCACCAAGGCTTCTAGTATATTATTACTCTGGTCCCAAATCAAATTTAAATCATAACTTCTGTATGATAACTAACACCATATCAGTCTTTTAAAACTAACATTTAAGGACAAAATGATTATTGGATTTAAAAGTTTTACTATTCTTTTCTAAATTCTAAGTAATGTTCAGTCTGGATTTTAACATTTAGCATAACTATATATTATGCTTAGACACATGCCAGAATAAATTATTTTGATGTAGTTTATTTTGCAGGGTTACTAATAAAGGAAAATCAAACACTATAATTGTTGTGTATGGTTTTAGTTCTAGACAGATTGGTACTTTAAAAGTTTGTTTGGGGCTGAGCCCTGGTGGCGTAGTGGTTGTGTGCAGGACTGCGGCCCACTGGGACAGAGGTTCAATTCCAGCAGTGGGGCTGGACCTCCTACTCCCACCACCGGAGAGCAGTGATGCCCCGCCCCCCCCCCAAAAAAAAAGAACAAAAACAAAACCAAACAAAAAGTTTGTTTGTTTGTTTGTTTAGTTCTACTATGGTGCTCCTTGTTTCCCCAACATTTGAATCAACACTCTAGATGTTTGAAACAAAATAATAAAAAATATTCTTACTGTTATAAATTTGAGAGAGTATTAAAATATATTCAAGGAAGTGGAGAAATATTGACTACAGAAGTTGTATTATATAGGTAAAATATTCTGAATGCCAGACTCAATTTATTTTTCCCATTACTTCTGACAATTCTTCACCTCACTATGAATTTGGTGTAGACTTTTAAATACCTAAATACATTTTCAAAGATCTATGTTTCTGTGAAATAGAGACTGGCTTTCTCTTCTCTGATTTTCATCATATATATTTAATCTGAACTTTATATTTTGGAAAGATAAAAAGCATACATCAATTTTATGCTCCTGTGTGTGTATTATTAAAAGTAAAATCTTCAAGGGTACAGAGTGCTAACAGTTGTCCATCAAGAATACGATTGACTCTGTCATATATATAAAATGTTATTATGATTATGAGATAGTGTCAATAATGAATAACTATTATATGCATAATACTTCATTGGAAGTGTTTTCTGATAATTTTTATCACTTTATTCTATGATAAAAATGGAACGAGCATGTTTCCATTTACTCATTGAGAAACTGAGATGTGTAATGTTTACCCATGTAATTATTCACTGATCTTTCACTAGCCAGCAGTTCAATCTAGACATCTTTTTTCTAGTCTTGTGGTTGATTTATTGTATTTCAGTTCCTAGTCCCACATTTACAATATTAGTCTCCTTTATCAACATATATTTGTAATGTTCCTCAAAGAATGGAAAAGAATGGAAAGAGTGTTCATTTCTTTCTTCCCACAAATCATAAAGGGTATGGACTTTGATATTATTGTATGGCGTATGGAGTATGATATCATTGCTAAAGGCTTTTAAGGAAAATAGCTACATCCTTTTCATTAAACTTCTCCCCTTCTTGCATCTAGGGAAATTCTATACTTTTACTGGAAGATAAAAGTTCTGTTTTGATATTGTTTGAATTTGTGCATTATTAAATCAGTTCATAAATAGAGCATTGATTCGGCATTACTTGAGTATTTAGAACAAATTTAAGCAGAATTGGATTTATAGACCAAAACTCACTGAAATTCAATAGTTTTTAACTCATAATGACCCTACAAGACAGGGTAGAACTATTCTTGTGGGTTTCCAAACCTATAACTCTTTACAGGAGTAGAAGGCCCTATCTTTCTCCTGTGGGGACATCACTGTTTTCAACTGCTGACCTTACAGTTAGCAGCTTAGCATATGTTTTCGTCTGGGTAGATTAGAGAAACAAATTCATGGAGACACTCATATGTATATAAGGTAAGGTGACCGGACATCTGCTTTTTAACAATTTAACAACATCCTGTGGCATTTTAAATTTAAAATAAATATATTGCAATACTATTTTTGCATTCTATGAGCATTATTGTTGCTCCATATAGACCAAATGTTTAAGGGAGAAGTTTATAAACAAGAGCAATTCAATGGGGAAAAAAACGAGCAATTGAATATTGAGAAAATGTCCCAGCCCAGTCCAGAGCAAGCCCATAAGTCAATATTTGCCCATATGCCTGACAGCAAATCTATAAAGTCTTCTTCAGACACATGAAAACACATGCTATGGTGCTGATTGCAGGAAGATCACAGACCAGGGGGTAGGAATTCTTGTAAATTCAGTGGTATTGTAAGCGTTTCTGCACTGACAGGGGTCTTCACATGGCTTCTCCATGTCCAGGGTTCTGGATGCATCCATTTAGGTCCATGTGGATTCTCCTCAGGGATGTCTCACAGGGAGTGAACAGAGAGAGGAAGGTATCTCCCATCTCAAAGGAGGAAAATCAGGATTTCCCAGAATTCTCAGGTGAAGGCCTTGTCCACATAGAAACCTCATTGGCTATGATCTGATTAACAGGCTATACTCCTCCGCTACATGCTTAATCCTTAAATTGACAATTACATAATTAATACAACATGTAACCATTTTGCCACCTGGGCTCAATATAATCAAAAACTCTAACAGAGTCTAACTGGAGGAGTTTTACATTTGGAGAACTTTATTAGGCAAATGTGTACTGTGCATTGAAGTTTCATATCTTCTCCTTAATTTTTAGTGTTACCTATTATAACACATTTCAGCAAAAACTTACAATAAGAACATTAGAAGATATGGGAAAAATATGCCTAATTCAGTAGACCTCATAGTATGTACTATAAAGAAAAATAAATAAATGTGATTTCTTATTAGGCTTACTTTCAAGGGTGTTAAAATTCACTAAGAAACTTAAATTCATAATTAAAAGCAAGATGGAGATGTTTTTTATTGTTTGTTTTGTTGTCTCTATTTTTGAATGAGATTCTTGATGGCATGTTTTATGATTTGAGGGTTTCAGAACTGTCTGCTCTGGTGACAAACTGAGTTTCAGAACTATCTTGCCGGTGACAAACTTGAGTCTAAAGAAAAAATGTAGCTGACTGCTAACATTTGGAGAGATAGCCAATGGAACAGAAAAAGAAAAAGCAAGGAATCAGAAAATTAATCTTTCCTTCACCAGTTAATGGCAGAAGTTTTGAGCTACTTCCTTTTTTTTCTCTCTTATTTTTTATCATTAGCTTTTTAGATTGGGAAAAGAAAAAAGACTGTAATGTTACCCCTGTCATGCAAGTAATACTCCTAAACTTTTCTTTTTAGGTGAGAACTCACTGTTTCTAAATGGAACTGACAAGTGAATGTCATTAAGACTGATAATAAGGCAATATCGTGAAAGCTTACAACTATTACCAGCCTGTAGAAATTTAACCAAGCTATTACTTTTTGACCAAATGTTCTCTACTTGTCATAGTTTCCTGTATCCATTGATGGTGAAAATAATGGGTTGAAAAGGTTTCATTTTAGAATTTTATTCAGATTGTGTCCCTCTTTTTGTCGTTGTTTGCTTTGGTGGGAGCTTCCATTGTGGGGTTTATCTTCATGCTAAAAAATGAAAGAGTGCATTTGAGAGTTATGCTTAGATTTGTAGTTGATAATCTAGAGATCCAATTAATTCTTAGTGCTTATAGTCAGCCAACATCTCCATGTGCCATTTCAATAGTAAATTACCTGAATTGTGAATTGTTAACTGAAGTCCTCATCACTAAGGTAGTAATAGAGCTATTTCTGACAAAGGAATATATGCCAGGGATGACTTACAGGAATTTCAGCGAATTGCTCTGAGCCTTTCTTGTCCTAAAATCTTTGTCACCATACAAATAACTTCTCCACATCCCGAATCCTTTTTGCAGAATGGCTGCCTTCCACAGATAGAAATGGAATATAAAGGCAATGACTTTGTCTGATGTCACCGTCATTGTCATTGTACATTTAGTGCTTAGCAGGATGTCTCAGAGTGTACCCCATAAGTATGTGTGTTATGAGTGAATGAACCCTTACACAATACTACCTAAAAATAAATGTAAAGACCTGTTCTAAACTTACCTATCACTTACACTCATTGTGTCTGCAAATCCTTGGCAATATTATATTTATTATGTTCATTTATCTGCATGTTACTTAATAAAAGTGCTTGTGTTTTTTCCCCACTGTTGCTTACCTTCATTTATTCTGAGGTGAGTCACTAATATACATTTGCATTAAAAAAAAAAACAATTACAGAATAACCCCAAACCCATTGTCTTCTGACTCACAATGACATAAAGGGCAGCATGACATTTCAGATGCAGATTGCCACAGGTTTCTTCTCCAGAAGGCTGGTGAATTTGAAACAGCAGCCTTGTCATTCATTGTTGAGTGCTTAACCACGGCACTCCAACACTCCTTACTTCACTTTCTAACAGGGTGTTCTGAGGTTTAGTTACCTTTTTTTAATGTATAAAATGTCGGTTTAATTTTAATTGATTCCATCCATAGTTCCTAGTAAAATATGAATATTTTCATATGGCACCATCAGAAAGCACTTTGAATTTACACAGAGGTGGATTTTATTTTATTCTTTAAATTGGTTTCATTTGTGGTCAATTTATACATGGTGAGAGCATTTAGTTGGTTCAGTGACACATCAACATTGTGATGTGGTGGAAAAAATGAAACAAAAACCCATGAATTTGAGAGCAGTGTAGGAGGGAAAAATGAGGAGCTGATACCAAGGGGTCAAATAGAAAGCCATTTTCTAAAATCCTTTTATAGGGGGCTCGTACAACTCAGCACAATCCATACATAAATCTATTGTATGCAAAGCACATTTGTACCTTTGGAACCATCATCATTCGCAAAACATTTTCTTTCCACTTAAGCCCTTGGTATTGGCTCCTCCTTTTTTCCACTTCCTCCCTACTCCCCCCTCCCTCATGAATCCTTGATAATTTGTAAATTATTATTATTTTATCATATCAAATGCTGTCCGATGTCTCCCTTTGCCACTTCCCTGTTGTCTGTACCTGAGGGAGGAGGTTATATGTAAATCCTTATAATCGGTTCTCTCTTTGTCGGACACTTTCCCTCCACCCTCCCAGTGTTGTCACTCTCCCCACTGGTCCTGAAGGGATCATCTGTCCTAGATTCCTCATGTTTCCAGTTCCCATCTGTACCAGTGTGCATCCTCTGGTCTAACTGGATCTGTAAGGTAGAATCCAGATCATGATAGTGAGAGGAAGGAAGCATTTAAGAACTAGAGGAAAGTTGCTTATTTCATCATGGCTACACTGTGCCCTGGCTGACTCGTCTTCTCCCCATGATCCTTCTATAAAGAGATGTCACTTCCCCTGCAGATGGACCCTCGGTTCCCAATCTTTACTCCCCCTCATTCACAGTGATAAAATGTTTAGTGATACCTGATCCTTTTGACACCTCATGGTCACACAGGCTGGTGTGCCTCTTCCATGTGGGCTTTGTTGCTTCTCAGATAGATAGGCACTTGTTTACCTTCAAGCCTTTAAGACCCCAGAAGCTATATATCTTTTGATAGCAGGGCACCATCAGTTTTCTTCACCACAATTGCTTATGCGAAAGCAGATGTTTTAAGAATGATGATGGCAGCAAAATGTATAAATGCACATGACACAATGAATGGGTGTATGGATTGCGATGAGTTGTACAAGGCTGAAATAAAATGATTTTAAAAACCAACAACCTATGAACTTTAGAGCAGAAATGCTTTGGACCTTGGAAGGGTTTTTGGAGTCCCTCTGCCTCTGTTTGCTTTATTACAATATGATACTATGACCTTCAAGAAGAGTTTGGGTGTTAAATGGCTAATTTGAAACATGCACAAAATAAATGAGCCTTCACTAAGTGTTAGTAAGTTTTCCACTTTTTTCCACTCACCTCTTTCATTGCTATCAATTTCACAAAACTGGTGAATATAATGAATAGATTCCTTTAGCCTTATTGGCTCAGGTTTTAACCTTTGAGATCATTAAATCTTTCTTTTCCAGTGGTACTATTTTAAGAACCCTAGACAGAACATTGTCTTTCCCATCTATTATTTTGCTTCCTGTCAAATTCTGTGTATTTTGTCACTGAAACCTGTGTACCGTTGTTACACTGTGCTGTTGCTTTCCGAGAACTACCAACAGTATTGGACTTGTCAGCATCCCTGACGAAGCTGCCAGCCAGGCTTGTCTTGTTCACTCCTGAATCTCCAGACTTAGTAGTACAGGGCATAGATTGCATCTATAAACACTTACTGGATGAATGAATGAACTTGTTTATATATATTTATGAGAAATGGTTGATATCATCCGAATGTAATGAGAGCCAGTAAGTGTCCTGTTTTGGAGTACATACCCACTCTCTTCTAAGACTGAAATGTCCTTCCTTAGTTCAGTTTTTATCTATTAGTTAAGTATTAGTTAGAAACAGTAACAAAATTTTTAATCTATGAAAAAGATACTAAGTTCTCTGTTTGTAAAAACTGCTTACCAGAAACCTCGTTCTTAATTCATATTTTCCTTTGTGTGGTTAAAGATACACCACTTAAGCCTTACTTGAACTCTCTGTGCATCTCCTTCTTAACAATATCACTCTCCCCAAATTGAGCTTAGTAAATGATATATGTCTTTTAGATGATGAAAAAGCTTCCAAAGATTGTATTGTATCTCAAGTATTCTTATAAACATGTTATTCTGTTGTTACAAAGTTTGAAACCTCAGAAATTTCGGAAGTTAGTTCAAATTTTGGAGAGGTTTTTTTTTTTACCCTTTCAACTTTTCTCAATGTTTAAACATTCAGCCAGCCATTAGAACATAAATAGAATTCTGAGATACATGAAAATAGACTTTACTGGGCATATATTGCCAATATGTATACATGTGTGTGTATTTGCACTATTAAAAGAAAATAGCCTTGGCATGAGCTAAGTGAGGCACACAAAGGCTTATACCTCACTCTGGAAAAGCAAATAAAATGAATTCAAATGAAAGTGTCGGATCAAGAAAAGAAAGAAAGGAAAGGAGAAAAAAACTCTTACCCTTGTGAGGCACATATTGTTAACTTTCGTTCAAGTAGCAGCTTTTGTGGTTTGTTTTAGTTTCAGCTCGTCCCAGAAGGTGTTGTTACACTGTGAAGGTGTTAAGCAGTGTAGTAATGGAACAGGAAATGAAATGGAAGGCTCAAAAAATGCCTTATCATTTGGTCCTTCCTGGAGAGACCCAGCTTGCATTTCTGAGTGGTCAGCTTGACATTTTAGAGCCGTAAGCTGTTGTGCCATTATTTCTAGGAGACTACTGTATTTAGAGGAAAAAGATTTAAAGTTCACTGCCGTAATTGCCGACCGCTTCCACGGAATGAGAGGCACTTTTAGTAAGCACGGGCTGCACTGAAGAAAGGCAACCTCCGAGGACTGTTGAAGAGGACAATAAGCCTTGTGAGAGGAGAGTGGCAAAAGTATAGATCTGGGCATTTTTGTGCCCCTGAAGTAATTTTACTCATTTTGAACATTGAAAAGGAGAAAAACGACTTTTAATGGTTACTTGTGTGTTTATGGTCTTCAAGCAAGTAAAGACTCTAGACATCTGAAATGAACACCTTGTATATTTTTCGTAAGTAAAAGAAGATTGCCGAGTGGCCGGGTTGTCCTCCAGTGTGCAATGTAGGTAGGGCTTGGTACGATCCAAGTGAAGTGCTCAGGTGATCCCTGCTCTAACGGCCTGGCATTCCCCTCCCAGGAAACCTGCAATTTGCCTCTTAGTCCCAGATGGGGAGGAGACTTGCAGACAGCAGTAAGCCATACATAATGGCAGGGTTTCACACCTTAACAGGGACAAAGTAGAAAGGAAAAAAAAAAGAAATATTCAAAAGAATTTGTAACATTTTTTGAGTCAAGAGCTTTATGCTTTTTATGAAAGCCATAGGACTCTTCCTTTCTCTTTTCAAAGTTTTTACTATATTGTGTTTGTTTCACTATTTTTCCCTTTCTGGATGCCAGCCAATCTCCAAGCGAAGGAGATACAAGGAGAAGCAACACATAGGCCAACCAGATTTCCTGTGGATATAAGAACAGTATAAAAATTAAAACTTAAAAAATTAGAAGTCCTCCCTGCGCTCGAGTCCATTTTTGTCTCACAGCAACACACGTATGGGATTCTGAGACTAAACTTTTTCTAGGAGGAGACCGTCTCCCTGTCTCCCATGCAATGTATTCATGTGCATTCACAGATAAATGCACTCTGACATTGGAACGTTCTCTACTTCCATAAAGAATTGGAGCCTCAGAAACACACAGAGGGCGTTGCTGCCTGCCCTGTAGGATTGCACTGAGTCTGACCTGACTGGATGGCAGTGAGTTTGGCCTTTGGTGGCATAATGATTACAAATGGGTTGCGATCTGCAAGATCAGAACCTCGAAACCACCAGCCACTCTAAGAGAGAAAAATAGGGTTTTCAGCTCCTGTAAACAGATTACAGTTTCAGAAACTCATAGAAGCAGTTCTTCTCTGTCCTATGGGTTGCTGTGAGTCAGTCTCAATTCAAAGGTAGCTGCATGACCTCAGAAACACTTTGGAGCAGTACTTTAGGAATATTGGTTTTGGTGTGTGTGGGGTGAGGGGGCGGGGCTGGAGCACTGAACTGCTAAGTTTGGTGATTCAAATCACCAGGAAAAGGAGAAGACTGCTCCCATAAAAATTTGCAGTCTCAGAAACAGAAGAGAGCACGCCTTCTCTCTTGTGTAGGGTCACTATGAGTTAGAATGGCCTGGGTGGCAGGGGTTTGGCTATGGGGTTTATTTTTAAGCTCAAGGTTTGAAACATATGGTTGAGAAAGTGGGTGTTTTGTCTGAACTCAAACCTTGGAACCAATTCTATATTAAAAATTTTACATTGAGATACTAAATGGCTACTGAGAACTATGACCCCCTACATTGTTATTTACATAACATGTGTGGGATGATCTGGTTGTATCCTTGACTCATTGGCACCACAGAGTACAGGAACTTTAGTTTCTCTGACCTCAGGCAGGGACACTGTTCTTTATTTAACCTGCACAAATAAGTAGCATTGCCTCCATTTCACAGCTAAGCTAGACAAGTCTGCTAGAAGGCCATTTGCCCAAGGACTGATGACAAAGATGAGATCTTCCGAACTACATCATAATTTAATCATAGAGGCAGAAACTTCTGCTCAGTTGGTGAAACTTTTAATCTACTTATATTCTTCCCAGAAAACATCAAATATTTTTAAAATACACAAGAAGCTGTCGTATATTTTAGAAAGTTATCTTTACAGCTTTATATTTTAGATCATTTTTGTGCCCTCTAACTCTATCAGACTTGTTTGTTGAATTTGCTTACTATAGTACATAAAACTATGTCACCAATTGAAGCAGGTTTCACATCCTTCAGTTTTGACTTTTAGAAAGCTGGCTAAACCATGAACTGGGAAAGGAGACAGACTACTGGCCAAATAATCAAAACTTTAGGTCACAAAAAAAATGCATACCATGCTTAAAGTGGACACTTACAGCTCAGAAGATGTTCACTTTCTCAACAAGTGGCCTTTGAAAATATTTCATTTTTCAACCATTTTATCGGGCACTATCACAGACACCATACAAATGTTTCTTGACTACCCTCTGCTTTTGATTGAGATAGCATGCTTTTGCCATTGAGTGGATTCTGACCCATTGCGGCCCCATCAGGCAGGATAGAACTATCTCTGGGAGTTTCAGAGATGCCGACTATATGACAGTAGAAATTTTTCTGCTGAGAAGCAGCCAATGGCTTCAAAATGCTGATCTGGCAGCTGGCAGAAAGATACAGAACCACTGCCTCATCAGGGCTCCTTGAGATGGTATAGTAGTTGCGTATTTGGGGGGAGGAGCACTAAGTTACTTTATCTGTCCTCACAATAATTTATAACTCATACTTGGCCATAGATATATGAAAACACAAAACTAGATACATAGCTTGTGTGCTTTATTGTTGTTGTTGTTGTTGTTGTTGTTGTTAAGGGCCATTGAGAGGGTTCCTACCAGTAGTGACCCTGTGTACCATGGAGGGAAGCACTGCCAGGTCCTGTGGCCTCCTGGTGATCTTTGCCATGTCTGTGCCCACTGTTGCAACTGATGTGTCAGAGCATCTCAGTGAGGGTCTTCTTTAATCAGTTATCATTTTAGTTTGTAGTACACCCTAACTTTATTGAAAAATGCAGCATACATATTTTTACATAACTTTTCAAGGGGATAATTTTGTTCATTTATAATTTTGTGACTAACTTCATTTGCTTCATGGTCTGACAACATCACCAGCGCTTCTTTCAAGAATAATAGGAATCTTAAAATAAGTCATAGAATATTTAACTCTGAGGTGTTTCTTTAGCTATATTTTAAGGATGCACCCTCCCCCCCCAATACCTTCATTTCTTTGGACATTTATAAACTTGACTTTCACCTTTGTAATTGGAAAAAAGTATTATTTTTCCCTTTAAGTGAACATAATACTACTTAATGCTTTGTTCTAAGATATGAACATACTTGTTGTTTGGTACAAGAAACTTCTGTTTTTATTCTTGCTTGCAAATTTGCTATTTCTATATTTCTCCATTAAGATATTCACCTTCACTATGGCTGTCCTTTGTACAGTAATTGATTCTCTGTTATTTTTTTGCTGTAAATAAAACCTAAACTAGACATACCCCTTTTTATTTCCAAGAGTTTGAAGTAGTTCATGGCCCCATGTAGTTTACAAAGTTCTTCTTGTGCACTACTTAATTTAAATGTCTACAGTTTCCTGAGATAGACATTCTATGGTTTTTATTAATGAAGAAATAAAGGTGATTTGTTTTTGTTTGTTCATATTAGGGTGTACCTCAGATGTGTTATGTCATTGGGGTTAGCCTCTTAAATTGTGTTATTTTTTTTTCTGTTTTTCAGTAAATGAAACCCAGGATTAATTAACCTATAGGGACAGCAAGTAGAATAAGGGTTTTGGGTGGGGAGTGGGGTGATGATGGGGATAAAAGGGAGAAGATATCAAAGAGTCCAGGAAGAAAAAGTATGTTTGGAAAATGATTGTGAAAGCAATTGTATGATTCTGCTTGACATGATTGAACTATCAGATGATATATGTATAAACTCCAAATTCATAATAAATTTTTTAGAAGAAAGAAAATAAAGGTGAGAAAAAGTTAAATGATTTTGCGAATGTCTTTCAACTCCAAGTCAAATTCCATTCTTCTAATTTCAACTCCCAAATCATTTCCAGTATACTTCTAAGAAAAAAACAAATGGACTAAGAAGCAAATAGAAGAAAGAAAGAAACAAACCAACCAACCCACTCCAAACAAGTAGATTCAGACTCTGTGGGGTGGAGAGATCTTACAGGGCGAAGTAGAACTGCTCTGCAGGGTGTCCATAGCTGAGAATATTCCCAGACACACACTGCCTCTTCTTCCTTCTGCAGAACCACTAACCACTCCTTCCCGGGCCAACACCGATCCCACTGTGTCAGAGGGCTCCTCCTTTCTTTGACAGTCTTCCACTAAATTGTAGCATAGAGAAGGGGTCAGCTATTAATTTCCCCCAAAATCACTCCAAAATGCTTTCCTTTAAGTAAGCTTAGGAGAAGAATATCTGTTGTCAGCATCATGAGAATTGTCCCCATTGTATTATTTTTTACTATAATCAAAGATATGGGAATATAATAGTGATGGTTGCTCTGGTACTTGCCCATGCCTCGTGTCACAAAAATCACGTGTTCTCTGCATCAATCACCATGCCTACGTAAAGTCGTTGCTCAACCATTATTTTCGGATGGATGAATTTTTAAGAGGTTCTTCCTTTATCCTCTAGTTGTTGAACACAAGTCTAGTAGATTGCCAGCAATTGTTCTGAGAAATTATTGCCACTCAGTTCTCATATGCCTTACTTTATTTAGAACACGGTTTGATTTGGGAGTATTTTCTGTTCTCGTGTTTTACATTTTTATGAATCTCTTTCACATGATATTCCTATGGATAAGAGTTAAAACAGCTGTGTTAGTAGTGTATATTCAGCCTTATTGAATACTCACGACTGTAGGAAGCCGGTATTATCATTATCTTGACTTTACTCAAGCGGAATTTGAGCATTAGAGAGGATTTTCTCAGCTGTATAACTAATAGATGAAAGACCCAGGCATTTAACCTGGTCCTAAATTGAAATCTCTGACTGTTAACCACTCAACAATAGGGTGAAGCAAAACATGTTATGACTTGAGTGCTAGTTCATTCATATGCAGATTTATTCCTAAACTTTCTCTATATTTCTGCAGATCACAGGTGACCACAGAAAAGTTGTCTGAGTTATATTCTTGTGCTAGTCTTGGTAAGGTGCCTTTGTATAAAAAGGTCCAATCAAAACATTGGCTTCCCAGGAGATCTGCTGGGTCCATAAGGACGTGGCGTGGGCCCACATCTGACCTCATGCAGCTTTTGAGACCAATTGCTGCAAGGCAGAGCTCTTGGTATAATGACCCAGATTTTGGCATCCAAGAAGACTGAAATGCAGAGGTCCCCTGCCACCATTTTACTTCAGAGTCAAATGAGTCCCATGTCCTTGACTCCTCTCTCTCTCTCTCTCTCTCTCTCTCTCTCTCTCTCTCTCTGTGTGTGTGTGTGTGCAACAGAAAAACCTGCTTCCATCTTATGTCTTCCCCTTTAAGGTGCAGACGGCACTGCCTTCTGACCTGGTTTAAGTGACCTCGGTGACCTCTGACAATCCAGAATTGTGGTCTCTTTGGGAACGTGCCCACTTGGCTGAATTTTATAATAATGATTTTACTTCTTACAGAATTCTGTACTCCCCTTATTAAATAGATAATTTCACAATGTAATTTGCTTCACGAGCTTACCACAGTTATGTTAAGCAGATGGCTGCCAAACACCCGTTCAAAGTAGATTGTTCTTATAGGAAATGAAATCCATGCTCAGAAAAGCTGGCAGTACAATCTGGTCTTCTTCCAAAACAGGCTCTCTGACAAATATCTCTTTACCTAAACAGGCTAACTACTATCCCTGTATTAAGCATGCAGTCAAAAGTGTGTCAAATGGTGTACACATTCAAATTACTAGTCTTCAGCATAATGGTGTCGTTTCCCTTTGCATTGGTGGCATCATGGAACCAGCAGGGGCTTGTTCAAAGTGTGTTCAAAGTTTCTATCTCAGTTCTGGCTTTAGAAAGGTTAGCTCACCCCTTCGGAGCTTCCCTTCAGTCATCTCTAAGACAAGATGATATTACACACCTCACAGGTTCATGTCACTTTTAAATCACCTGTTACATATAGTGCTCATAAAATCTTTCTTGTTAACGATAATAATTTGTTTGTAAAACTATGGACTTATACTAATTTTCCATCTATTGTTAATATATGTGCAATCTTACTCATTTAAAAAGTGACTTAGTTAACTTAGACCAACAGCAGCAGTACAGCAAATAGACATTGAGTGTCTGGTGCACTAAGAATGTTGTTGTTTGCTACCATCAATTAAGTCCTGGATTCATGAGAACACGTGCTCAAAGAAACTAAATAGTGCTTATTCTAATACACTGTTCCCATGATCTGTTGTAGATTGGATCCTTATTAAGATAGGGTGAAATCATTACAACTGTGAATAAAGTTATGCTTCTCTTCAAGGATTTTATAGTAGTCATAGAATTAATGGTTCCATTAAAAAGTAAAGTTTCATAGGATATGTAAGAACGAAGTGCTCAGCAAAGACTTTGTTTGAAAAAAAAAAGAAAAGCAGATAAAGTGAGCTGTGAAGGATGTGATCATTTGATTAGAGGAAAAATATTCACGATGTGAATAGTAGGAGACAAGACAAAAAAAGAAAGAAGAGACGTAAAGGATGAATTACAGACAGCTCATTAAGGAGCCTTGTTGCCATAGTACTTACGTGTTGGGCTGCTAACTTCAAAACCATGAACCTCTCCATGGGAGAAAGATGAGCTTTTCTACTCCCATAAAGAGTGATAGCCTCTTGAAGCTACATGTCAGGGAGAGGGACAAATGAAGTGGAGCATCACATCCTGGTCCACCAAGCCTGAAGGACGGTATCCCTGCTCAGAGCAGCTAATGCACAGAGAAGACCATATCGTCAACCCCTCTACGAGACATGACATCCCTCACTGACCCATAGCACTACAGGCGACAACACTGGAGACACAGTGCAGGAATTGCACCCAATCTGAGTCAACCACACTGAGGCAAAACACTAAGGGAATGCAACGGAACAGCTAGGGGAGCAGTGCAAGGAAGTCCTGAGGGAATACCAAAAAATAGACTTTGGGGCCAGGGCATGGCACCCTGTTAGACTTAACTGAAAAATACTCCTAAAGGTCAACAAACAGACCTCAAACTATTTATAGGCTTTTGTCATTTTTTGTCATTCTTTTGTTGTTGTTGTTGTTTGCTTTGCTTTCCTTGTGTATTCTCTCTTGGTTTTTGTGCGTATTATTATCTCTACATGTCTATCTAAGTAAGATAGGTGGGATAAATAATCTGGAGGAGAAAACAATGGAAATAATGGTTCCTAGGGGACATGGGAGAGGGGGAGACAGGGGAAAGCCAGTGGATGTTGACAAACCCAGGGACAAGGGAACAACAAGTGATCCAAAATTAATGGCAAGGAGAGTGGAGAATGCCTGGTAGAGCTTGTTCAAGGACAATGTAACCTAGATGAATTACTGAAATCCAAAGTAAGGCTGAGCATGATAGTGGGACAGGATGGAAGTAAAAGGAAATAGAGGAAAGAACTAGAAGACAAAGAGCATTTATAGAGGTATAAATACAGGCATGTACATATGTAACTGTATTTATATATGACAATGGGGAAATAGCTCTAAGGTAGCTGATGAACATTGGGTTGCGACTTGAGTTAGTCCGGGTAGACTAGAGGAACAAATTCAGAGACACGCATATAGGTATAAGGAAAGGGTTTATATACAAAAGAAATGTGACAGTAAGAAGGCATCCCAATCCAGTCTAGTGCAAAGTCATAAGTCCAATATTAACATATATGCCCGAAGTCAGTCTATAAAGTCTGCTTCTGACTCAGGAAGTCACAGGTCAGTGGATGTAGAATTCTGGCGCTGGCAGGGGTCTCCCCATGGCGCTGGCAGGGGTCTCCCCATGGCTCCTCACTTCCAGGCCTCAAGTCCATCAAAAGCATGCCACTCCAGCTTCAGAGGTCTGTCTTCATCAGGGCAAAGCTGAGCGGTCTCTCCGCTGGCTCCTCCAACTTCTCCGACGCTGCCAGCTTGTCTGTGATTAATCATCTCTGAAACTAACTCCCACCAACTGGGGAAGATAGCTTCTCATCTTCACGAGGGAAATACCGCGAGATTTCCCTGGAGTCTCAGGTGAAAGCCATGCCCACATAGAGGCCTCATCGGCTACTCAATGGCTTTTTCCTGATTAACAGGCCAGACACCACCACTACATTTGAATTATAAAATTAACATAAGCACATGACTGCCACACTACTCAAGTAGTCCTTCAATGCAAGAACACTTTGTTCTATTAGACTGACAATCCATGATACATTCCTTCCCAACACGATCCATAAAGACAAAGCAGATCCATAAGCAAATGTGGTGAAGAAAGCTGATGGTGCCCAACTATCAAAAGATAAAGTATCTGGGATTACAGATAAACAAGCAGCCATCTAACGGAGAAGCAATAAAGCCCACATGGAAAAAGCACACCAGCCTGTGTGATCACAAGGTGTCAGTGGAATCAGGTATCAGTTATGAAAGAACAAAAGTTCATATCATTGAGAATGAAGGGGAGTGCTGAGTGAAGACCCAAAGTCCATCTATCTGTAGGCAACTGGACATACCCTTACAGAGGGTCTTGGGGAGGAGATGAGCCAGTACGGGTGCAGCATAGCAATGATAAAATCCACAGGGGCAGTTCTACCCTCTCCTGTAGGGTCTCTATGAGTTGGAATTGACTCCGTGACAGTGAATCTCAAGAATAGTTTGGCTAAAAAGAAAAAAAATAGTAGTTTGGGAAGGGAGTGAATAACTAAAGGATGAAGATGATTTTATGATTGTGGGATACAGAGACTGGGCCGAGGAGGCTCTGAAACACCACACTGGTGTTTGGTGCTGTTGAGATGATTCAAACTCATAGTGATGAAGATGTCAGAAGAATGAGTCGAGGTCAGCTGTAGCAAGAGTAACTGTGGAGTAAGGTTGCTGCAGGCAGGGTTTAGCAGAAGACAAGGGAGAAAAGCGACCAACTAGAAAGCTATTAAGATAGTTTCAGATGACAAATCATGGAGATCTCAATGAACGCCTGTGTTGCCCACAAAAATTCAAACAATGAATCAGTTATGCTAGACATGGCAAATATTGGATCTATAGAATTTGAACAGTTGAAATAATTGATGGCTACAGGTGTAGACTGTTCTTTGTGGCACTTCTACTGGAAGTAAACGTACTTTCTCCACATTGTAGAGTTCTCTGGAATGAGTATTTTTTCCTTAACGGAAAGCTTCATCCTGGGACTGCAGTAGGGTCACTGTCCCAGGAATAAAGCTATGCGGTTATATGATGAGTATGCTTCATGAAGACCATCAGCGATTCAGAGGATTAGTTTCATCTTTTGTTCCCTAAAGGATAAGAAATACACTTTCAAAATATGTATTTTTTTCTATTTGCCCTTGAGTTAATTCCTACTCATGGAGACCCCACATGTAGAGATTTGTTTAAATGAAAGTGGAATGTTACCTGAGCTTCTTGCAGATGTGATTTCTCTTTACATCAATAATTGACACTGGGCTGTCAAATTTGATGTAAATGAGGTCTTAAAATGTCATCCTATATTCACTGTTGGTTTATATAGATTTAAATGGCTAATATCGACATAATCTGGGAATCCCCCTTTCCAGACAGAAGTCATAGTTAGACAAAATGTCTTGGCTGAGCCCTGGTGGCTTAGTGGTAGTTTGCGGGACTGCAGCCCACAGGGTTGACAGTTAAAATCCAATAGCAAGGCTGAGCTTGCTACTCCCACCAGGGCAGTGATGCCACAAAAAAAAAAACAAAAACAAAAAACAAGACAAAATGTCTTGGAAAAAAGTGGTTGGGAAGGACTAAATATTGACAGTCTTCAGAAATTTGGCATAGTACTTCAATATCCCCTACCTTAAGATCTGTGCAGAGTTAAAAGTTGGGAGATGGTTGTTTTGAGTGAGTACATGCATTTGCGTGAATACATGCACTAAGTCGGCAGGTGAAACCCACTAGATGCTCTGCAGGAAGAAGATGAGGCGATGTACTCCTGTGAAGATTTGTAACCTCTGAAATCCATGAACTGGAATTGACTTGATGGCAGTGGGTTTGATTTTATGTAGGTGGTGTATGTCCTAAATATAATACTAGTATCAATTGCCTGTTTTAATTGGAGACCCAGGAACTTGTCATAGAAAGATGACACCTTAAGACCAGGGTCACACTCGCTGATTTTATATCTTTGCAAAAGTCTTTCAAGAACCATGTCTCTTTATTTATCTGTCCCTGCCATTACTTACAAGTCCCTGCAGTTCTGAATATCACGTGAGGCAGAATATATGAGGACTTAAAAAACCAGATGGGAGCGTAAGAATACATTGTTGTATGTCATAGTTTTAATTAAAATATCCTCAATCACACACCCCCTTGAGTTTACAAGAAGTTCTTTTATCCAGCCTGCTATGATCCAGTAGCGTGTCATTTTCCAATGATGATCAGCATACACAAGTTTTCCAAGGCTTCGCAACAGTTAACTAAATGACAGAGACACAGAGAATGTCCTTGATTTTATGCCTTTAGGCAGAAGGTAGCTTTCTACTAATAACAATATTACAGAATCAGGACTCTTCTTCTTCTTCTTTTCTTTCTCTTTCTTAAAAATAATGCAGCGGAGAACACGGATGCTGTTCTCCACTAACACAAATTATGCACTCTAGTTTCCCACTTTTGGGGAAATCGCAGTGGGCAATGGACAAGTCTCACCCTGGGCAACTACATACGTTGATCTGGGTATCTTCCCTGAATCAGGGTTGTCTTGACCTGCAGTTATCGCAATGGTTTCAAGGAATGCACAACCCAGTTATGTAGGAAAGAGGGGAGAGTGAATGGGCAAAAAGAGAAAGTGAGGTGATGGGATATGCACACACTGACAGAGCTACCCGCAAACTGCTCAGCTGCACTTCAATGGCACTAGTGTCTGGACTTGTTCAACCATTTATAAAATGAATACTTTAAGACAGCTGTTTTGCAAGACTTACTCATTTATTTGTCCACAGTTAAAGGGACCAAAGGTTTTTTGTTTTGTGAAATTGTGTGGAGATTTTAAAAAAAGAAAAAGAAACCTTCATAGCTCTTAAAGTATATTTTGTTGTAATGAGTTTACTTTAATTGTTTGGACTTTTGTAAATTCTTAGTAAATAATTGTACTTTACATCACAGTTCTGAAAGCAGCTTGTTTTTCTAACATGTTATTTAAACAGCTGCTGGCTGTTAACACAGATTTAGTCACGTTTGGTGTTTCTGTTTCCAAAGTTTCAATGAGAGAGAAGAAGCAGCTTCAACAGATTATTAAGTAGACATATTGATTCAATTAGTGTGTTTAACACCATTGCAAATATCTGGCACAAACTGGGACAAACTGGTGTTATTATGTTATAACACCCCTTAAGTATCCTCTTGAATTCTCACACAACACAAAGCAAGTTCATTAGCAATCTATTTACACATCACTCCTAACCCTACTCCCCCAATTTGTAAATAAACAGTAGTACTTTACCCACCTTTAATTTAAGTGAAATAAACATTTCTTTTAACTATTATGATATTTAATTTCCTTTATTAATTAATCCTTATATTTTAATCTGTAATTTGTGAGACAAAGAAATAAGTCACTAATTTGATAACTCATTTAAAAATCATTCTATTCTGTAAAAAACAGATTAATTAAAAAAACAGGTTAATTATAATTCTTCTGAATTATTTTCCTGAATGGATTAGTAGAATAGATTCATACTCATAATAGCTTTAAGAGAAAGAAAGTAGGATACTCATGTTCAAAAATATCTTAATTATAGCATTTTTCAGTTACGTTTACTAAGCCATTTTCAAAATTTCACATTTTAAAATTAGAAAATAAAGTGTGAAAACAAATTCTAATAATGAAGGTAGAATTATTATCCCCAATTGGATGATTCAACTGAAAGCAACTGAGTATATTTTACAAAGCTTACAAAAGATAATCTTTTCAGCATTCCTTTTGAAATTGAGGATTCCTTATTCAAAGAAGCGCCCATATATTATACAACCTTAGTTGTCTTAAATAGGTGAGTGACTTAAATTTACTGTGCAAATATGTAAATTGAAATGATAATTTCCAGGAAAAAGGTTTTCCTCATTTAATCACTATACATTTTAAATTATGTAGCGATGCTAGTAAAAGTTATACATGCTAGTAAAGAAATTCATGAACATATACTCCTACCTATTTTGGACTTTCTTAGTTAGGTTTATGATAAGATCCATCATATTTTAGTCTTAAACCTTTGCAACCATTTTTAGCAAAGTATTAGGCAAACAGCAGGTAAGCATACTAAGTCTTGGCTTATTATGTTCAAAGATTTTAAGTGAGAATTCCATTTTGCCCATTAGTTTTCATTGAAGATCTCTCCGTGTGAGGTTTAGGAGTGTGTGTAACAACATCACACATTTTATTTTGCAAGCTATATATTTGAGCTTAATTGTCTTTCCTTTCTTTTTTCCATTTTGGTGGTGTGGATGTGTATGTGAGAGGTGGGCTTCCAGATCCTACTATAATGACTATAGGAACTCATATTCAAAGAGATTCTATCTGGAGTCATAAAAAAAATGAGTTCCTATTTGTCCTCTTGACTTCTCTGGGCAGTGGTATGATCATTTTGTGGAAGGACATGATGAAACCATGTATTTTTATAAGCTATGTAAACATATGTGCTCAAGTGTGCCTGATAATCTGTCCATGGAATAAGGAAAAGGAGTGACAGAAAGCTTGAATTCATATGTATGTTATGAAGAAAAGTTTTGGATATAGATATACTCATATGTGGAAATTAGTACCCTTTAATATATTCCATGATTTTTCTTCTTAAAACTGTCTTTCTTCTAATACTATGCTTTCCACATGTTCACCAAATGCAGTCTACTAAAAGTCAGTGAAAGTTATCAATTCTGGAAAGAAGTGCCATTGCTCATTCCTTAAGTTCAAGAAATATCTGAACCACAGCCTGTTTATAGACTATGAACAAAATCACTTATCCTTGATAACTAATGCTGTAGAATTTGACTCCTCACATGTTTTAAAATGCTAACCACACACTCTCCTTTAAGAAAGCAGAAATATCTACATTATATATCTTTATTTCATTAAACAATATTCAGACAGTTTGATCCTGTACTTGGTCACTGCATTATCGGATACATTGCGGCTGGTAGGTGCTGTCCAGATGAGCTTTGACTCAGGGACTGCAGATTGCGGTTTTTCCCAGCTATGATTTAGATAGCAGTTTTGTCAAGCCATTCCCTCTGCAGGTCTACAGAGGGGTGGGGCTGAGGGAATCAAACCACCCATCTTGTAGTTAACTGCTGAGAACCTAAGGATCAAGGTTGTCTGCATTGCTGAATAACAAAGGGCAAATTGGTCAATGAATAAAATCTTATTTTACTTTCTCTTTGAGTGCACCCCCAATGGAGCTGTTAGGTTAATGTTGCACTACTAATCACAAGGTGGTGGTTCAAACCCATTGGCTGCTCTTTAGAAGAACCAGGAGGCTATCAGCTCCCATAAATTCTTATAACCATGGAAATACCATAAGGTCAATATGAGTTAGAATTGAGACAATAGTAGTGAATGTGAGGCTTTTGTAGTGGTTGTTTCTATTTTGTTTTGTTTTAGTTTTCCATTGCTCAAAAAAAAAAAAGTCATTGAGTGAATTCCAACGCTTAGCTACCGTATGGAACACAGAACTACCCTTTTGAGTGTCTGAGACTGAAATGTTTATGGACAGAGAGAATGTCATCTGTCAACAGAATAGAGTGAGTTTGGCTGATCATTTCAAACCATTGACATTTTGATTGGTAGCCCCCTCTGCCACTAAGCCCCCTTTACGAATAATTAGTACTGAAAGCAAGTAAACAAAAGCTGTTATTACTTCATAGGAATAAGCAATGTTTGTAGATTTCCATAGATCTTATATTCTCATTTTATATTCTACCTCTCATGTCAAGGAAAGAAAATTTTAGGATGTCAAGGATATGTCAAGGATAAACACATTTTAGTATGAAGATTTGTAATAGCAAGATTTTATTGCATTCATTACATTGCATACAAGTTTTCATTTTTGTTGAAATTAGCCCATTTAGGAGACTGTCTTTCTGTTACTAAATTGTTACATAAACTTAAAATAAAGAAGAAAAAATTGGGCTGAGCCCCGGTGGCGTAGTGGTTGTGTGCAGGACTGCGGCCCACTGGGATGGAGGTTCAATTCCAGCTCCACAGGAGCAAAGGCTGGGCCTCCTACTCCCACCACCAGAGGGCAGCAATGCCCCCCCCAAAAAAAAAGAAAAAGAAAAAATTAATTTCAAAGATTTGGAAACTCTAGTGCTGTGAATATTCTACACCCGGTTCAGATTAATAGTTATAACACTTTACCTATTAGTGATAAAAATGTGGTGAAAACTTATTAATAAGCTTGTAATTTCATTGAAAACTTACTTATTTACCAAACAATGTATATAAGTTATTATTGAGTTCATATATTAGGTGTTCTCCATTAATTGCAGGCAACTGAAATCGTGAAAATAAATTATGGAAGTATTTCTTTTATGGTATATTCTTTGTATCTTAAAAATTTTATACTGGAATATAGAAATGTAAAGAATGCCATGTTTAGTTAGTTGCTTTTAATATGTAGAATTCCAAGCTCATTTTAGTGAAATGAGTTAAAGTTAATTAGGATATGTAACCTATTTGTAATCACCACCTATATGCAAAGCCTAATCCTTAATATGTTCATGTAAAAACATAATGTATTTTATTGATTTTCTGCATCAATGCATAGAGAATGGCACATTACTGCTTGGGAGACATAAGGAAATATAATGTTTTTACTATTTCATCTCTATTTCTCTTAGGTTTATACTTTTTTATTTTATTCACTTCTGTGGCTAATGTTCTTACTATCAAAGTAGCCATTAATTTTTAAAGTGACATTTTTATTCATGTTTGATACATTTTGATAATGATCTCATAGGAAAAATATTTTTAGAATGTTCATATTAAATATTGAGGAAAAATATAATATTCAAGCATCAATTCATACTCTTCATCATGCTGCCCTATTTTGAAAAATTTTAAAGGGCTTAGTTGTAGGCTAAAATCTACTCTTTTGACTGTACATTTCTTCAGTGCCTGAAATAGAATGTTGATAGAATATATACTAGTTAAATACACATTTGCAGATGTTGACTAACTTAGGGAAGTAAATGAAATCATTGTTTGAAGTTTCTATTTGGGGAAATAATTTTGAATGAATTTGCTCACCAAGTAATAGAAAATCACAAAGCAATTGTTCTGTTTTCTTAATTACTATTCATGTCAGAAATATGAATGAAATATGAGACAACATAGGATAACCAATAATGAATTGCTGTTGCATTGATTAGTGAAATCTTCTATACCAGAAAAAAATGTTATAGAATTCCTGAGTATTGAAGAACTTACTGAAGCAAAATAGAGAACCCAGAAGCCCTAATTGAAAAACTTGATAAAATCAACATGTAGCGTGAACGTTTTGTAACAAATAAAAATAGAATCCAAACACATTGCCATAGAGACGATTTCAACCATAGGACAGAGTAGAACTGCTCCTTTGAGTTTCTGAGATGATAGCTCTTTACCAGAGTAGAAAAACTGATATTTCTCCCCCACTCCCCATCCACACTCCACCCCCTAAATAATTAAATATATAAATAAATGAGCTGGAGTAAAATGTTAAGCAAAAATATTTGTCATATATAATACATATATGTAAAACATTATGAACAGAGACAAAGTTCCCTAGTATTATACAAAGGCAGTTGAAATGGCTTTTCCTGGTTTTTGTTCTTGCTCAAATATCTGCATATCTATCTTGATAAGATGGGGGTGTTATAATTCGGAGATGAAAATAATGGAACCAATAGTTCCATTGCGATATGGGAGAAGGGCATGTGGGATAAAGGAAGGGGAGGGGGGACCAACCCAGGGACAAGGAAACAACAAGTGAACTAAAATCAAGGAAGGAAGGTCATAGGATGCTTAGTGGGGCTCAGTCATGGGCAATGTAGCAGGGAGAAATTATTAAACTCGAATGAAGGCCAACAAAGAAGGTAAAGATACCTCAATGATTAGGGGGGTGTGGGGGAGAAAAGGGTAACTGATCACAAAGATCAGTGTAGAATCCCCTCCCAGGGCATGAATAATGGGGAAGTTGCTAAGGGGTGACTGAAGACAGTGTAAGATATGGACAAAATAATCTGTAACTTTTCAAGGGTTCAAGAGGGAGGGGGAAGAAGTGGAGAGTGAGTATCAGGGGCTCAAATAGGAAGAGAATGCTTTGAAAATGATGAGGGCAGCATATGTGCAAATGTGCTTGCCACACTAGATGAATGTATGGATTGTGATAAGAGATGTAAGAGCCTCAATAAAAATATTTAAAATAAAATAAATAAGATTGAAAAATGTTGAAAGAACATGATAAATCTTTTAGAAAAAAACATAGGAAACATTTAAGCATAGGGAAATATATACAACCTATATTGAAAATGCAGATAAAAATGTAGGTAAAAGCTATAGTAAAATGCTAAGTTTTCCTGAAAGATTGACAGTGCTGTGCGACATTATACAATAGTGTGTGTAATAACACCAAACAAGAACAATTTCACATTTCTAAAGAGTCAAGAATTTTTTCTTACTTTTTTTTGGGGGGGGGCATCACTGCCCTCTGGTGGCAATGGGAGGCCCAGTTTGCTCCTGGAGAGCTGCTGCTGGATTTGAACCGCCAGCCCTGTGGGCCACAGTCCCGCACTCAACCACTACGCCCCCGGGGCTCAGCCCGAGTCAAGAATTATAGTGCAGTTATAAAGTATTATGTTATTCCAGTAGTAAAAAGAAAGATATGGGTTTCTATGTGTTGGAATGAAAAATATTAAATAAAATACCACTAAAGGAAGAAAGCAGGGCTCAGGTCATGTGAATTATACCATCCCATTTGTGTCACAAAGGAGACATTATACACTACAGAACTGGGAACTGATCCTAATGATTGTTTTTGAGATGGGCACTCAGGGATAGTGAGATCAGCATAAAAAGAACTTAATTTTTCTTTTCTAGCCTGGTGGTTAGCTTTATTCTTGGTGGGCATCACTGCCTCTGGTGGTTGTGGGCACTACCCAGTGCTGCTCCTGAGAGCCGCCGCTGGATTTGAACCGCCAAGTCCGCGGACTGCAGTTCCGCACTCAACCATTTATACCACCGGAGCTCAGCCCCTTAGCTTTATTCTTTACTATGTACATGGTTCCTTTAAACTTGAAAAGCCATGTGCAAGAAAGGAAATTCTTGATTAACTTAGTAAAACATTTTAGTGAACACTACCTGAATACCTATAGACCACACATTTCTTGAGTCTGCTGGGAAAATTAAGATAAATAAAGCATTGTTCTCACTCTTTTCAAAAAACTATTAAGCAATCTCATTACCCTTTACTGTTAAGTTCATTCCAACACAAATGAACCCTACAGGACAGAGTACCACTGCAGCCTGAAAGCTGCCCCCCGAGTATCTAGTGGCTTTATATCAAGGATATTTTGCTTAAGACCTAAGTACATAAGACATTCAGGCAGGACCAATGTACAAACAGGGAAAAACCCAATGTAGCGATGTGCCCAGGAAAAACATGCAACTCCTTTGTAACTCAAAGTAGTGTACATACAAATTGAGTGATAATCACAAAAGCCTTATAGAATAGAGTAGCACGTGTCTACATAAAAACAGGTGCAATTTCTTAGGAAAAAAGATAGTTCCAGCTATGACTCTTCTCCGCTCATATTTACTCATTGACTCCTTTTTTTTAAAAAAAAATGTACTTGTTTGCTTATTTTAAATGAGTATATGTTCACTCATTTACTCCTCTTTCCTTTATTTTCTCATGTAGTGATCACATCAACCCAACAAAGGGGGTATCATTGCCATACTATTTTCAACCCTGTTTTATAGAAGATATAGGGGATTTAAGTAATTAGCCAAAGGTGAAGCTACTTATAATCTTATGGCAAGTATTCAATATAGTCAGTGAGGTTATAGAATCCCTCCACATGCTCAGACTTTTTTTAGGAGTCTGAACTCCTCTCCAGTTAGCGAATGGAAGACAAACAGTTTAGAGGCTAAAAAATTAGCACAAGATGATACTGTCAATAAATGTCAAAGTCGGCACTAGAGGCACCCTTTAGGAGGTGCAGTGGCTTCCTCAGTGTATGACCCTCTGCTAATGATCAGCAGGGCTCCATGGAGAGATCCAGAAAACAGGAAAGGAGCCATTTGTAAAAGCCCTACCTGCAGTGATGAGTACTAATGATAAACCACAAAATGTGTAGTTTCTCTAAAAAAAAAAAAATAGTGAAAAAAAATCTAACTTCCTTTTGGTGAAAATATTTCCTCTGTTCAAGTAGAAGCCACATAATGTATGCTTGGTTCAGTTACTTTGAAATGCTTTCTTAAGAAAATTTTCGGAACACTGGATAAAAATGAAAAAGGCTGGTCAGCCTTTAAAAACAACAATAACAACAACCACGACAAACCCCACTCGGATTTTGCTGCTCATTGAAAAGACTGTCAGAAATCTAGAATGTGATCTGTGCTAAGAAAATTCCAACTTTTCTGTGGGATGGTGCAAAAATAGAACAGAGAAGGCATTCTATGCCATAGTAGTCGCAAGTGTGTGCTTGCGTGCTTTGTCATTCAGGGCTTCTTGGTGAGTCAAGATTAGAGCTGCAGTACTTTGATTAGCAGACTAATATAGTCCATCGCGTATCTTCTTTACCTAGAAAATTAAAAAAAATAATGGCTTCAGGGCATGTGAAATTGGGGCACTCTGGCCTACAGATCTCAAGGGGATATAGGTATTCAGTCTGACTTTTAGGGCACTTGCCTTGAGCGTGTGTCTTTATGGGACTAAGACAGTTACTGAACTGAGATCCTGAGTGGTTTTCTTCCTCTGCTCAGAAACAAGTTTACACAAGTAGTCTGATATGAAAGCTAGAATATGAAGTGTATATAATGCTTGTTAAATTGCAAGAAGCATGATTTAGTGGGTTAAGCATTATCCAGTCTGGTCTGTTCCATAAACCTAATTCATCTGTGACCTTACTGCCAAACAAAAGCGCCAATACCAGAATTATATACTGACTTGCTTGAAAAGGAAGTAACTGAGTTCAAGAGACAACTCTGGGCAGAAATGAAGGATCATTCCATTTACCTAGCGCGTGCCTACGACATCTTCCCTTACCTGCCACGGCCTCACTAAATAGCAGATTTACCATCTGTATTAATGTTCCATTAGGTAACCCCAATGTTAGTAAAATGGCATATATTAGTAATGTGGAGATTTCAAGAGAAAGGGATATATTTAAGAAAAAGAACATCATGCATCTTTATAATCTTTTGTTTTCTTATTTTTTAATTACAGCAAATTCAGTAAAGCTAGAAATGCAGAGTGATGAAGAGTGTGACAGGAAACCCCTGAGCCGCGAAGACGAGATCAGGGGCCATGATGAGGGTAGCAGCCTAGAAGAACCCCTAATTGACAACAGTGAGGTGGTCGACAACAGGAAAGTCCAGGAGCTTCAAGGCGAGGGAGGAATCCGGCTTCCGAATGGTAAACTGAAATGTGACGTCTGTGGCATGGTTTGCATTGGGCCCAATGTGCTTATGGTACATAAAAGGAGTCATACTGGTAAGCAGCTGAAAGAATAACCTGATGACTGCCTGTGACATCTGATGTTGAAATTACCTGACATCTATTCTCTTTCCTTTCTATTCAGGGGTGTCAATGGTGAAAACCACCTTTTCAGAATTCTGCTAGTATTGGATTGCTGAAAAGCAGAGAGTAGCCTGGGTCTTGACTTCCAGCCTTCAGATCTGAATAGCGTATCAGAAAAGAAGTTTGGGATTCAGTTTCCACAGTTCTTAATATAGCGATAATATGATAAGGGTTCAAAAGGTATAGGAGAATCTCATTGTGTAACTTAATCTTTTCGTATTCCTATACATATTTTACCCTACCCATGGGCATGTAATATAGTTTGCTAGCTATGAGTTAATATTATAAAATAGTAGTCATGCATTTATATATGAGTGAATCATTTTCACTTTATCTAGTTAACTCCTTGGAATACAATTTCCAATCAATCTTTGCCTTCCACAGGTCTCTGTAGCAGGAAGGAACTTCCTTAAGTGCAGGGCTATTACCAACTTCTAATTTAAAAAAAAATAATAGCTCCTACTAAGAGACATGGCATGGCAGTAGTGAAGGCAGGAATTTGTAATCATGGAGTAGATTGAGGGAAAAACCCTTCCATTAATTTAATAAATACTTTTAGACCTTAAGTACTTGAAAGTCCTTCACGAAAATCAAATATAGAGAAAGTCTTATTTAAATATCTTTAAATCTTTTACTTAAAACAAAGACAGCGGTAATGAGATTCTATTAAGAAAGGCAACTAAAAAAGTTCCAATTTAAAATGAAAATTGATTTTATGGAAAATGTAGATTTAATTTACATCAAAATTGTGTTACACATCAAACTATTAATTATCTCATGAAATTTGGATGTGAGGTACTCCTTGGAAAAGATAAAATACAATAAAGAAATTGATCAGTAAGATTTACTTTAAATAATCAATATAAGTATGTGCTTAGAAGACAAAAGGTAGAGGGTGACCTGAACTCTTTTGGCCCAAATCTCTCATTGACATATGAAGAAGCTGCAGCCCCAAACAGTCAGTGGCAATGAGCATTGGGCCTTATATACTTATGAGCCGCTGAGGCTAGAACCAGTTTTCTAGTTGCCCAAGTTAGCTTGTATGTCATTATGCCAGCATTTTATTTGGGACATGACTTTGAACTCATGCTGATTTTTTTTCAGTTATGCATATAAAGCCAGTGAGAAGTTACAAGTCAAAATCAGTGCTATCGTAATCAAAATAGTTTACTTTAGAGCACATGTGTTTATATCAACCATAGTTCACTACATTTTTTCCTTTATTTTTAATTTCCTTGGTAAATTTGTTTTGAATATATATTTGCTAGTGATTTTCCCCATTAATTAAGAAAGAATTTTCTCCTGACAATTTGGAAGATCAAACTTGTTCATGTAATATTGGAAATTAAAAGGGTGGTGGTGGCCACAAAAATAATGAGTCTTTTTCTTTTATGCTCTGAAGTAATTCTAACTACAGTTCTAAAAGAGCAGTTCCAGTAAGTTTTAATCTGAGCACCACTTCAGAGTGCTTATATTGAACTGTAATATTCATTCAAATCTGTAAATTTAACTTTTAATAAGTTAAAAGGAGTCCTGGTGGCAACATATGTTTCATATTGTTCTGCTAACCATAAAATCAGCAGTTCAATCACGCCATCCACCATTTGCTTTGGTCAAGATCCACAGCCTCCAAAATCCAAAGGGGCAGTTCTACTCTGTCCTCCAGGGTCACAGGAGACAGAATTGGCTGAAGGGTTACGGGTGGTTTTGGTGCAAGGGCAGAGGCTCCAGCTCACCAACTACTCCTCAGGCGAAGCATGAGACTGTCTACTCTCATCAGAATTTACCTGAAGGCAATTTCTGCTCTGTCCTTAAAGGTGGTTATAAGTCAGAATCAACTCAGTAACAGTGGGTGGGTATAAAAAAATAAAAACTGGAAAAAAAAAAAACCAAGCCTAATGACTTGTGAGTTACATGGCATATAATGTTGAGACTGAAACACAAAATATTTTGAGGCTGAGCCCCCGTGGCGTATTGGTTGTGTGTGGGACTGCGGCCCACAGAGTTGGTGGTTCAAATCCAGCAGCAGCTCTCCAGGAGCAAGGCTGGGCTTCCTACTCCCACCAGGGCAGTGATGCCAAAAAAAAAAAAAAAACACCTTTGAAGAGTTTTCAGAATAAAACTTTTATGCCCTAATTTTTAAAAATTCAACTAAGAGTATATTCTGCTGAATATTTCAAATAATCAGAGTTTCACTATCTCTGCAGTGATTTTTTTCATAACTCCTGCCATTTTTAATAGCATAAGTAATTAAATTTCTCCACTGTTGGATATTTGAAATTTACTGCTATGGGAGTTTACTTTCATTCATAAATTGATCTGATTTGTATAATAAATACTTCTTAATATATAGATTTCTCCCACTCTTAAGCATATTGGTTCTACTCATCTACTACATCAAACAGAATAGACTGAATATTTTCATTATTATTGTTAATTTGTTGGCTTATTGTGAAAATCGTTCCACTATCCTTAGATTGGGGGGTACAGATTATTATTGCTTGAAATTGCAGAATTAATCTTTTAAATTACCTAATTAAATTCTTTTTCTTAAACTCAATTTATACATCTGACTGGGTCATGATATTTTTGACTTCATTTTATCACTATTTCAAAGGAAGTCTATTTGAATTTATCTGAACTAGATTATGGGAAAAAACATGTAAGAATTTTATCATATATCTCAAATGTTATCTTTAATATCATGAGATACTGTTTTCATTCTACAACTGACACTATGCACACACAGAAACACACACCTGCCAATTTAGTAATGAGAATAAAAGACATTTTTTTGCATTCCTTCTAAAACTTGTGGCAAGCATAATTTTTTGTGTGTCTGTTAGCTCATAGATTACCTAAGCCCTAAGTATGCAGACAAATGACGTATTACCATCTAATGTATTGCATTATCATGGAGTATCAGATCCAATTCGCTTCTTCTTTCTCTTCTACCCAGTACTAAAGTACCAACCCCTAGTGTTTCAATAATGGTTTGGGTTATTCCTTGGGTACTGCTCCTTTAGTGGGTAATCAGGTAATATTGTCATCGGATACTCCAGGCAATCTTCACTGGGATGCTCAAAAGGAAGAAAGTAGGGGGAGTTGATCCACTCATGCACAAACATTGGAAAGCATTTTACTATTGAAGGTCTTCACGTCTGATCCCCTTTGGGCATGGATTTGCCCATCTTGGTAGCATGAAGTTTTCAGCATATTTTATTACAACTTTGTGGAGCCCTTTTTTTTTTGCTCCACGGTCCTTTCTTCAGATGCTTGGGGAGATTTTAGTCAGTCTGACAGAGGGATATCTTCTGTCTTTGTTAGACCAAAATAAGTTGATATATGTATACTGTCATCTTAATTGAATATTTAAACATAGATCAAAATACACAGTGGCTATAAAAGTACATAGCTAGTTGTCATGGAGTCGCTTCCAATTTTTGACAACTTTATGTGTGTCAGAGTAGAATCGAGCTCCAGCAGGCGATTTCATTGCCTCGTTTTAGAAAGGAGAGCACCATATCTGTGAGGGGATGCAACTTGCTAATCTTTTTGCCAGCATCCCAAAGCATGTTGTCACGATCCATGGACTCTCGTGAGAATGTACAAAAGGCACTGAAATAAACTGTTTTCCACTATAGAAATAATAAGCCCTTGAGTAGTTTAGTACATTAAGTTGGAAAAACACATTTTATTCTGTTGAATCCAGAACAGTTAGTCATTCATGGCAGTGTTAGCCAGCACAGAAGCAATCTATTTGAATTGGATTATTCTGCAATCATATATATTTGAAATTTGCATGATGAGCATGATTAATAGTTTTCAGACATTGTTTAAACAGTGTGCAAGGGAATTAATTGATTTAGTCCCTTTCGTTTAAAGAAAACAATTTTTTCAAAGAAATCATTGAGACGTGTTATTTGAAATTGCCTAGAAATTCAGGCAGTTAAGTGAACTTTTACCTTTATTAGCAGATAAGTGTACACAAATCTCTGTTATACAGGTCCAGAGACATACTACAATATTGGGTAAACAAAATGCTGATGTTTTGCTGGGACTCCCGCCCCTACCCATTTTTTTCACAAGTGTATTTATTATTTATTTCCTATTAAATAGATTTGTATATGGCGCCTATATTTAGGTTAATCAATTCTTGAAAAACAACTGTGCATACTGAAAGTAGGACATTGCATACGTTAACCACTTCCTTTTCCATCATTGTCTCCAACCGGAGAATTGGGTTTCACTGTAAATCCAATTCGGTTTTGTAGGTAATGCAAAAAAACAATAGGCCATTTTTTCAACTGGTAGTATTTTTATGTAATCAAGTTTTTATGTTAAGAATAATTGAGCAAACTTCAACTGAAGATGAGAATCTCAAAGTTAAAGAACATCGATCATTTCTTATTCAAAAGGCATTACCAGTTTGTTGATTTCAGTGCACGCCTCTTCTCAAATCGGGGACCATGACTGCTTGCTTTCATCATGCTTTGATTTTACTTCCCAACGGCAGGAGGAGGCAGTAATTGGAATCCTCCCCAATTAGACTTTCCACAACATGGCGACATTTCTCCTACCCACCTTTGAGTATAATCATTTAAATTCCTAGCTTTGTTATTATTTTTTAAGATGAAGCTATCTGGAATAGTTTGTAAACATAAAACCCCAATGACCCAACTATTGTCGTTAGCTGTCATAGAGGCAACTCCTGTGATCCCCCTTGGGCACTGCAGACTGCTATTGCGTGTCCAGCGCCCTGCTTCTGAGACCTCTGCCACCTCTGGGTTGAATTCTAACTACCAAGCCTCTGCCTAACATCAGAGTGCTTAACTATTTGCGCCACCTGGGGACACTACTCCATTATTTGTCTAGTAAAAATCAATTGGTGCTCTTTGAAACTGTCCGTCTTGTGAATTACATTTTTTTTAAAAAACTTAGTTTACTATGTTTTCTCTTGCAGATAATCATACTGTTGAATGATTTATTTATCACTCTAAATCTGGGGATTTTAAAACATTTCAACTCAGAAACTATAGGAAGTTAAAAAGAAATTCTTTCATTTAAGAGTGTTTCTTCAACGGATTTCTAATTTCAATTTGTTTTACTTATCATATCAATTTAGTCAGTTGTACTAGTTTATTACTTGCCTGGGGAAAACTATGCCAGTGGCTTTCAAAAGCAAAAATCAAATGTTTTCTAGGAAAAATATAATTTGCATTTGCTATGATCCTACTCTCTTTACCAAGTTAGTTTCATGAAGAAAGTAACTTGTTCTCATTTATTATAAATCCCATAGTGGGATTAGGTGTAGAAAATTCTGATTTTTGAAATTACAGACTATTATTTTATTTAAAAAACTGAATCAAAGTAAAGTTAAATTATATATGTTAATTGCATATGTATATATGTATTTCAGATGAAAACATTTCTGTTAAATTTATGTTTCTAAGTTTTGATTCATAAATATTAAGTAAATTGCATGTTAAGTAAAATATTTTTCTTAGGATACACATTACTGAAAAACAATCATCAGTTGTAATAAATGAAGTGATACATTGCATAACATTAAAATTTAGCATAACTTTAACATGGTGGGTTATTTTAAAAATTTTTTTCTCTACGGATCAATCAGTATGGGATTTTGTATAAACCTAGCTCAGAAGACTGCCAATTTTCTTAAGAAACAACTCCCATAAATACAGATTTTATCATTTTGGTGTATACTTAACTAAGGTAAAAAGTTGAAAAGTCCTATGGATTTTGTAATGCAGTCTATCAAGCTTTTAATCCTTAAGAATTATAGCACAACTTTATGATAACATTTTCTGTGACTTGCTGCCAGAAAGTGAAGAATCATTGATCTTTGCAATTTTAGCTAATGGCCAAAAAAAATGAGTTTTAAGTGTTCCTTGTTATGTTTACTGCTTCAGATAAAGATACATAAAATATGATCATTCAGAGTAAATTTTTTGAAAACTGAAAATTTATAATGACCTCACTTTAACTTAGAGGAATGACCTAGCTTAGCCTGAAAGGAAATACTTTTAAATTTATTCTAAACTTATCTTTAATGTGGTACATTTATGGTATTGATTTATATTAATTTATAACTTATTTTATGTTTGTCTTCAAAGATGGATAAACAACCAAGCAACATTATATTTATGGATTACTGTTGCCAGTTTCCCATAATTGCCAATTACCTATGTGTCTTATGTGTGATCCTACCGATTATAATGGACCACAATGACTATTTAGGCTTGAATAACTATATAACAATACTAGGAAAACTAGAAAATGGGGAGGAAAGATTCCTATCAAACAAACATTTTTTTCACAACAAAAATAAATGCTTGGTTGAATAATTTCCTTTTTATTTCCCCTGATATAGCAAAAAAATTTATTTTTAGTGTCAGGAAAATCAAGGCACCAAGACTTATAATCATGAACTTTGTGACTTTGTCACGGATTTAACCGCTTGGGCCCCATTTCTTATCAGCAAAATGAAGGAGTTGGATTTAATGAACTTTAAGATCTCCAACTCAAATTTTTTATTACTTTTAGACAGAACCTGGTCAAATGTTGAGAGCATGACTTTGTAATCAAGCTGACCTGGACACGGTTCTCAAATGAGCATGGATAGCTCTGTGACGTTACTTTGAACTTCACTTTCTTCCCGCGCAAATTGAAATGTCCCAATGGCAGTGAGTGTTGGAAGAACTGATGTCATTGTCACGCTGGACATAATGAATAACAAAGCAGTTAAGCAATAGCATCTAGTTGCTTAATCAGAGGTAATCAATATTAGTGTTTCTTCTTTGAATCAATGACAGAAATCCTGCCAAATTATATGGAGATGGGAGGCAGCCATTTTTATTTTTAGAGCTTGAGATTTTGGTGTTAACAAGTTAAATATCAGGAAGATAGAACATTCAAAGGCTTCTAAGGGAGAAGAACTCTGCTATGTTCTAGCACAGAGAACTAGCATTCCTTAACTTTGTGTGACAAAGTTAGACCCTTGCATATACATTGTCAATTTCACCTTTCTTACTTTTCTTTCCCTCAGGTGAACGTCCCTTCCACTGTAACCAGTGTGGAGCTTCTTTTACTCAGAAGGGCAACCTTCTGAGGCACATAAAGCTACACTCTGGAGAGAAGCCGTTCAAATGCCCTTTCTGCAGCTATGCCTGTAGAAGAAGGGACGCCCTCACAGGACACCTCAGGACCCACTCTGGTAAGCTTTCTCAACCTTGAGGAGAGAGCCAAACTGTATTAATTCAGGAAGGTACTATAGATTAATATATGAAGTCGTTTGGTGGATATCAAGGAATGAGTTATCCAATGATTATAATTGTGTAACTGATAGGTTTCACAAGACAAATATGGCCTTTCATTTTGCCATGAAGATTTGGCAAAAAGCAATAGACAACTGAAATGTCTTATTCTGAGCCACTGAGGTAAGAGCAGCAGAAGCTATATAAAATATCTAGAATTTAAAAATGTTTTATCTTAATTTTTAGTGCAGTAAGTTTGATTCATCCAAGTATCTTAGGTATCTAATGCTTCTATGAGGGAAATACCACAAGCGGACAGCTTTAAAAAATAAATTTGTTTTCTCACAGTTAAGAGACAAAAAGTCTGAATTGGCTTACGGAGGATTTCTTTCTTTGCCATATTTCTTTCTATGCCATGTGAATCTGCTCCAGACAGTCTTCATGTCCCCTTGCTTCTTTCTTACTCTATCTTACCATCTCCTATTTACTTACTGAATTTCTTTTATATCTCAATAGAAATCAACTTGATATATATGCTACCTTAATCCTGCCTCTAACATAGCAAAGACAACCCATTAAAAAAAAATCATTTTATGGGGGGGTTCATACAACTTTTATCATAATCCATACATACATACATTGTGTTAACTACATTTTGTTGCCATCAAACATTTGCTTAATGTTTAAGCCCTTGGTATCAGCTTCTCATTCTTCCCCTCCCAGCTACTCCTTCCCCCATGAACCCTTGATAATTTAGAACTTATTATTATTTTATCATGTTTTATACTGCCCAAGGTCTCTCCTCACCTACTTCCCTGTTGTCAGTACCCCAAGGAGGGGGTTATATGTAGCTCCTTATAGTCAGTTCCCCCTTTCTACTCCACCTTCTCTCCATCCTCCCAGTATTGCCACTCTTACCACTAGTCCTGAAGGGATCATCTGTCCTGGATTCTCTGTGTTTCTAGTTCCTGTGCACATCCTCCAGTCTAGCTAGATTTGCAAGGTAGAATTGGGATCATGACAGTGGAGTTGGGAGCTGGGAGAGGAAGCATTTAAGAACTAGAGGAAAGTTTTGTGTTTCATTGATGTTACACTGCACCCTGACTGGCTTATCTCCTCTGCATGACCCTTCTGCAAAGGGTGTTCAAAGATAACCCATTTTTAAATAGGGTTATAAACTCAGGAACAGAGGCCAGGATTTGGAATACATGTTTTGGGGGCTTACAAGAGACATAACTCAATTCTTATCACCAATATAATTGAAGACCAAATGAAATTTCACAATTACATGTTTCAATTACTACATAGGACGTGAAAGCCAGTTATTTTATTTAAATTGTGTCCAGGCTTAGATTTCATGAAAACCAAGTATTGTTCATTAGAAACTTGAAAATACAATGCTCATTAAAAAATACAGACATGGGCTGAGCCCTGATGGCGTAAGAGGTTGAGTGCGGGACTGCGGCCTGCGGGCTTGGTGGTTCAAATCCAGTGGCGACTCTCAGGAACAGCACTGGGTAGCTCCCACGACCACCAAAGGGCAGTGATGCCTTCCCCCAAAAATAATACAGACACTCCATCTTAATTCTTTATCTCTTGAACTATAGTCAGTAGATATAAAAAAAATTCTTCTGTTTCATAAATCATCATTAAAATATTTAGAATAAGATTTATTTTTAAAAGTACCACCAGAATATAGCACATAAAATACAGTGATTAGGAATTCTGAATGAATCTCATTTGACTTTTAGCATGCATTGCCATAACCAAGTTAAAGGAAGAAAATTAACACAGAGCACTCTCAAGCCAGTTTTATATGCTTCTTTTATATATAATGATATTTAACATTTTAATTTTAATATGAAGATAGAACACAAGTGATATTTTCATCTATACTTACAAATTATATTAGAGAACTATGGATTTTGAGGTATTGCTGTATTATTATTCTTTATATTTTCCTTCTTAATTCTCAAGGCTGTAGTTAGATTTCATGTAAAATATGTAAAGCTATTTTAAACATTAACTCTTGAATTTGGGACAGCTATACAAAAATGAAATTAATACAAACACTAAAACAATATGTATATTTAAATCATTTATTGGGGGCTCATACAACTCTTAATACATTCAATACATAGATCTAGTGTATGCAAACCACATTTGCGCATTTGTTGCTGTTATCATTCTCAAACATTTGCTTTCTGCTTGAGTCCTTGGTATTAGCACCTCATATTTCCCCTTCCTCTCCACTCTCCCTCCCTCATGAACCCATGATAATTTATAAATTATGATTATTTTGTCATATCATACACTGTCCAATGTCTCCCTTCACCTACTTCCCTGTTGTCCGTACCACAGGGAGGAGGTTATATGTAGATCCTTGTAATCAGTTCCCCCCCCCCTTTTTAGGGGGGGGAGCATCACTGCTCTCCGGTGGTGGGAGTAGAAGGCCCAGCCCCACTGCTGGAATTGAACCTCAGTCCCAGTGGGCCGCAGTCCTGCGCACAACCACTATGCCACCAGGACTCAGTCCCAGTTCCCCCTTTCTAATCCACCTTTCCTACACCCTCCCAGTATCGCCACTTTCACCACTGTTCCTAAAGGGATCATCTGTCCTGGATTTTCTGTGTTTCCAGTTCCTGTCTGTACCAGTACACATCCTCCAGTCTAGCCAGGTTTGTAAGGTAGAATTGGGATCATGATAGTGGGGAGAGGAAACATTTAACAGCTAGAGAAAAGTTGCATATTTCATTGTTGCTACACTATACCTTGACTGGCTCGTCTCTTCCTCGCGACCCTCTGTAAGGAAATGTCACTTCCCTTTTGGGTCCCCAATCTGTACTCCTCATTTATAGTGATATAATTTTTGGTAAAACAATATATTTTAAGAATATATTTTACTTACCATCCTGACTCAAAACATTTCACTTATTTGCCACTATCAACAATTTATGTTTTATTTTAGTGCTACCACTAAAAGTGTATTTTAAAGTGATGGTGTTTTATTTTAAGATAGCTATTGTATATTGAGAGATATTTTAAGATATGAGAGGTATGTCCTTTATAGCAAGCCATATATTCTTGATTATTAAAATATTTTGAGAAAACGAAGAACAATATGTATTATTGAGTTGGAGAATGATGCAAGATAGGGTTTCAGGAACTTAACTATTACATAATGTGACAAAAATGTAACTGTTTTCATTCTTAGCACACTATTGCTTTTATTATCCTGATGTAGTATACCTAATGTTATGTTACATTCATATTATGTTCTTATGCTACTGATCTTGGTAAGTCAAAACAATCCCTGTGACTGCTATCTTGATGATGTGCAGTGTGGTATACTAGGTCATGATTTTTTGCCATATATAAACAGGTGTCTCACTTAAACTGGGTAATTAAGAACTAAAGGGAGTAACTATTTATAAGGGTGTGAGCAGTATTAAAGGAAACCCAAAGGGGAGAATGAAGCTTGAATCCTTACCAGTCCTCCATGTGGTGAAGAACAGTCACTGGAACTCTAAGGAGAGGTCTGTTGGCTGTGGAGGGACGATCATGCAGAAACTCTCTCTTTGAGAGAAATGCAGCCACTGCTATTTTAACATTCTGAATTTCACTCACTCACCCGCCAATCATCATCTAGACTTTCCATTGGCTAAAACTAAACAGGAATCGGGGGGAAAAGCATTTTCATGCCTTCCTTAGAAGGCACCTTAGTGGCCTAAGGAAAAGTGGAGAAAGGTAGAAAGAGAATCTGGAAGAGCAGGAGACCATCATGCATAAGCCATTCCTTTGCCCCTAGCCTCTAGTTTTACTATTTGTTCAGATAAAACACCTAGAATATAAAAAATATAACCACCACCAATGGGTGGAAAGGGGCATGAGCACAAGTAGTTTAACTGTAGCTGCTGAAGTTCATGCTTTCCAGATTGGTCAAAACAGTCCAAGTTGATCCTTACAGCTTTCTTCTCCACTACCAAATCCATCTTAACCTTACTCTTCTTATCATCTGGATTGAACAGATATCTATCTGATAAGTGGCTCAATATCGATTCCTTTGAATTCATTCATTGGTGGTCATGTCTTGCTTAGGTCACTAGAGATTTTAATGACCAAGACTATTAGACAAGTATGTGTTTAGATGTAGCCCCATGGAACCCATGTGCCAACCACCTTTCTCATTATATAGCAAAACTCCCAAATTGTCTTAGTAATCTAGATCAATTGACAGTCAGAAGCCTATTTCACTCTGTACTAGTTCAGCAGCTTGAGAAACCTCGAAAAGCCAGAGACAGTCTCATCTTCCATGGCAACGCTGTTCCCAGTGGAAATTTTTTTTCCTTGGGTAGTGAGATCTCTAAATCCACCAATAACTGTGATCACAGGATAAGAATAAAATTCTTTATAGGTTATGTTTTACATTTTTAAATTTATTTGATTTATGTATCAGAATGGCCACTTCGTCTTCTCTCTGTGTTGACTGTGCTCTCTGGCTGTGGAGGTATGCTTTCAGTACATACCACATTCTACAGGACACAACTAAATGGCCCCTGCTAGCAACCTTGTAGGAACCCTTCTGCTGGCAGGCCACTTCTCCATTCCACTTAGCAATCTGGATTCTGGACAATAAGGCATAGTTATGACCTGTGGATTCTTTGGGCACAAGCCCATGACTGTACTTTCTTTGCTATAAAATGAGTATCTTATTTGAAATTTAATATGGTATGAAATATCAGGCCAAATGGTAAGGTATTCTGTTCAGTCTATACCTGGTATAGCTGGTAAAATATGAGGGCTACAAAGGCAAATCATATTGTAAATATTCATTTCCTTGATGATAAATTAATGCCTACTCCATGGAATCAGGAGTCCAGTATAACTTGCTTGTTCTCAATTGGCTGGTTGAGTCTCCTGGGAAATGGTGCCATAGCCATATCATGGTGTTGGCTTTTGGAAAGTTGGGAAATCAGCAGTGCTGGTAGCTAAGTCAGTCATAGAGAGTGAGAAGTCTTGTGTTGACTATCTAATACATATAGTCACTTTGCCCATTGCCCACTGAGCAATCACTAGAGTAGCCTGGTAAGGAATCTGACTGATAAATACCTAACCTGGTCCAAATTACTAAGAACCACCTCCACAGTGGATAAGATTTACATCGATGGAAATTACAAAGGGCATCAAATAGTCACATGTCCTGATTCTGAGAGATCCTTCCATATTACTCTCACACATCTGCTTATCACCAGCATTTCAGTCTTGTCCGTCCATGTCTCTGACCATATGGCCATTACCTCATATATCTTTCCTTCCATGCAAAGTATTGAGTCAAATGTACTATCTGAATTTTCGCTTGCTGGAGTAATATCCTTTTACTTCTCTATGAGTATTTTATACCTAGCCACCTTAAGTCAGGCTATAACTAGTCACAGATTCTACCAATATTCTTGTAATCAGTTTATAAACTGGGTCCTTATCCTTTCATCCTATATTAATTGATCATCAACAGCTCGCTGTGAGGCTATCCATGTGGGTGAAGCAGATTATGAAGCAGTAGGAACAAGTATCAGGGACATCTAAGCTACTTGCATATGTAGTACACTTGGGCTACCCAAACCTGCTTTACTCTGGTTTTATTTATCAATGAAATATGGCTGTGCAATCCTGTTTTTTAATATGATAGGATGATATGATTCAGCTAACACCTGGTTCACTAGTTTGGGGCAAATAATCATTTGGCATCTCATGATCTGGTGCTAGTCTTAGCCAAAACTCATTAGCAAGTCAGAAGCTGCTTTTCAAGTGGAGAATGGCAATTGTTGGAACAGAGTTCCAAAAGCCCTATTCCAAAAACCCTAAGAAGCTGCACACTGCTGGTCATATGGCTGTAGTCTTACAGCAGCTCTGTCTGTTAGACACATTTCCAAAGCTCATTACACCTGCTGGATCTTAGGGCCAAACATATAGGGAGTCCCTTATCATAGCAAGGACAGGTTGTAGATTCTTATCTTGTTCCAGGATCTGTCAGACTTGTGGGTTACCTGGGATGTATACTTAGTTCAGAACAGCATAACCAAATTAACACATATTGCTCCCAAACCCAAAGCGACTGCCGAGCATTTTACTACCTTCATGGTGAAAGATGCAAGAGGTAGCAATTTATCACTTGCTAACTATGATCTATTTGAACATGGTAATATCATTGGGCCCCTTGAAACTACCCATGTTTCAAGGTTCTGAACATTCATTGTATCTATCTCCTTTCCTTTGGTATGCAAATATCTTTCTGAGTCATCTTTGATGTTTACTACTTTTTGCTCACCAAGTCTAATAAACATAATGTTAGGAATGTAGGATTTCAGCTTGATTTAGCCCTAAGGTAATATAGTAAAAGTATAATGCTGCTCCAGTAATATGAAAGCTAGCTAGATGTTCCTATCTTTGCTAATAGAAATCACTATAAAAAGAAATTGTTAAGTCAGTAACTTCATGTATGCTGTCAGGAGCTATGCTAATAGGCTCTAGTAAAGAGACTACAGGTAAAATGTATATATACTTATATATATAAATGTATATATACTTGGCATCATAATTTGATCAAGATTAATCAACAGAACCATCTCAATCTGGCATTTGCTAAGTAAACTTTTATATAGGGTGAGAATCATCCTTTGGTTATTTGGTGACCACTCATTTTTGTCACTCGCTCAGAGAGTCATTGTTTTTCTGGTTTTTCTGGGCAGGGCATCACTGCCCTCTGGTGGTCGTGGTAGCTACCCAGCGCTGCTCCTGAGAGCCGCCGCTGGATTTGAACTGCCAAGCCCACACTCAACCACTTATGCCACCGGGGCTCGGTCCATTTTTCAGTTTTATATTTAGGAGGAGGTCCAGGGGCTGTGTTGTCTAACATGGAGTAACTAGCTTTGTATGACTACTAAGCAGTTAGAATATAGCTATTGCCACATATAAAATTGTAATATTTTTTAAAATATTGTGCACCTTATTTTAATATAGTTAGAATTTTTGAATTACTATGTGTCTAACACATTTCTATTGGACAGTGTTGCTCTTGATTCATGAAACAAATATAAGGATTTTTCCCATTGTTAAATGTATTCACTCCCAATTGCTTGTCTGCCTTTTGACTAAGATCAAGTATAGTAAATGTATTCACTCCCATTTTAATTATAAGATAACCTTGGATTAAGTTCTATATATATCATAGAATACAGATGTATGCATGTATGTATATGTATGTGTGCATATAGATACACACACATATATATCCACTTTGGTGCATCACAATGTCCAAAACCACATGAATACCATATTAATAGTTATAAGTGCTGAGTTAATTGTTTGCAACGTAGTAAATGAAAATCAAGATGGAAAAATGTTAAGCGTGGTACTCTAGACAGTAGTTTTTTAGTATTAATAGTGGACAATCACTGTTGTTTTGCTTGTTTTCTTTTGTTGTCCTGTTTTGCTCTGTCTTGTTTTTATACTTATTATTGTCTCTGCATGTCGAACTAGATAAGATAGATAGGCTAAACAATCCAGAGGAGAAAACAATGAAACCAACAATTCTGGAGGGATACAGGATAGAAGGAAGGGGGAAGCAGGGAGGTATCAAAAAACCCAAGGACACAGAAACAGCAAGTGATATAAAATTGATGGTGAGTAGAGCACAGGATGCCTGGGGGATCTTGATCAAGAAAAATGTAGCCAAGAGGAATTGCTGAAATCCAAATCAAGGGTAAACAGTGGCAAATAAAAAGAAAAAGAGGAACTAGAAGGCAAAGGACATTTATAGAGGTCTAAATACAGTCATGTACATATGTAAATATATTTATATAAAACTATAGGGAAATACATCTATGTACATATATGTTGAGTATTAAAGTAGTAGATGGACATTGGGCCTCTAGTCAAGTACTCCCTCAATGCAAGAACACTTTGTTCTAATAACCATAACCTGGCATTCTGAGATACTCACCTCCCCAATATGATTGCTGAAGACAAAATAAGTGCATAAACAAATAAGGAAAAGAAAGCTTAAAGTGCCCAGCTATCAAAAGACATAATGTCGGGGTGAGCCCCGGTGGCGTAGTGGTTGTGCGCGGGACTGCGGCCCACTGGGATGGAGGTTCAATTCCAGCAGTGGGGCTGGGCCTCCTACTCCCACCACCGGAGAGCAGTGATGCCCCCCCCCCCAAAAAAAAAGACATGGTATCTGGCATCTTAAAGGCTTGAAGATAAACAAGTGGTCGTCTAGCTGAGAAGCAACAAAATCCACATGGATGAAGCACACCAGCCTGTGTGATCATGAGGTATTGATGGGATCTGGTATTGAGCATCAAAGACCCAGAACAAAAAATCATATCAATGTGAATGAGGGGGAGCGTAGTGTGTAGAACCAAAGCCCATCTGTAGACAACTGGACATCCCCTTACAGGGAAGTCACAAGGAAGAGATGAGCCAATCAGGGTTCAGTATAGCACCAATGAAACATACAACTTTCTTCTATTCTTTAATGCTTCCTTCCCCCACTCTCCCACTCTAATGACCCCAATTCTACTTTACAAATCTGGCGAGACCAGAACATGTACACTGATATAGATATGAATTGGCAACACTGGCATTCCTGATCAGCCCATCAGGATCAATAATGAGAGTAGCAATAATAGGGTTGGAAGAGGAAAGTGGGAGGATAAGGGAATCACAGTAATCTACATATAACCCCATCCCAGGGGATGGAAGACAGAAAAGTGGGTGAAGGGAGACAGTAGTTTGTGTAAGACATGAAAAAATATATATATATATATATATATATATATATATATATATATATAAGTTATCAAGGGTTCATGGGGGAAAGAGGGAAATGGGTTGATTCTAAGGCCTAAAATAGAAAGAAAATGTTTTGAAATGGCAACATATGTACAAATATACTAGACAAAATGGATGCATGGATTATGATAAGAGCTGGATGGGCCTCCAATAAAGTATATTATTTTTAAATAGAATTAAAGTAAAATGTGACAGTTGGAAGTTATTATGCAAATGAGGTCAAAGATCAAATACTTTTAACACTAATAATCACATAAACATAGTAGAATTAAAATCATAATATTAAAGCTTAATAACCATATTATTTCTACTCATTTAAAGCATTAAGTCTTCAATTTTAATCTGTAGAATATACAGTTTGACTGCCAAAGCCATTTTTCACCCAGTATGCTAGGGCACCAATACCAATAAACTTGTGATCCTGAAAAAGAAAAAAAGTCGACAATATTTTCACGGACATTTTTAAGAGGAGAAAAGGGGAAAATCAAGAGCTGTAATGTTTTAGCAACAATGTATTGATAACTGAAGATCACTACCACATTTTTAGGCCAACACTAAAATAATCCAAACTTAGGAAATATTCCCCAGATAGACTATAATTTAAGGTTGTAGATAGCAGTACAGCTATCAGAAATTCAAGTTTAATTCAGAAGAGGATTTAGAATGAAGGATGCCATTGCTGATGTCAATGCATCCCGGCTGAGATAAAACAGAAAGTGGCTTTTATTTCATTTACTATGTAAAGTCATTCAGTTTATGTATAGATATAACAAATTTCACTAAGAGTGGAAACTATAAAAAACTTCATCAAGAGTGGAAATTCTAAAACACTTAATTATATTTACGCAGCGCTGTACATAGACCAAAAAGAGGTCACTGCATTATTTAAAATCAGGAAAGGTAGGTATCAATAGCTGTCTCCTTTCACAATATTTATCCAGTGTTCATGCTGAGAAGATGATCTGAGAAACTGGACTTTATAAAGAAGAAGGCAGTGCCAGGGTTGGAGAGAAACTCATTATCAACCTATGATCTGTAGATGTCACCATTGCTTGAAGCAGTTACTGATGAAGACTGAACAATGGCTTTTTGTGTGTGTTGCACCACAACATAAAGAAAACAAATAATAAAAATCTTAACATGTGGAGGGAAAAGTGACATCATGATTAATAGAGAAAAGATTGAAGTTGAAAAGGATTTCATTTTACCTAAATTCACAATCAGTGTCCATGAAAGCGGCAGCTAAGAAATCCTGCAAGTATTACAATGAGCCAATCCGCTGTGTGTAACGTCTTCCAGGTGTTCAAAAGCAACGCTGTCATTTAAAGGATGAAGGTGTGCCTGACCCATGTCAAGGCATTTTCAATGGCCTCATATGCAAGCACAAGCTATGCAATGAGTAAAGAAATCCAAAGAAAAATGAATGCAGTTGAATTCTGGTGCTGAAGAATATTGAATGCCCCGTGTACTGCCAGATGAGCAAGCAATTCTGTGTTGGAATAAATTCAGCTAGAATGCTCCTTAGACTGCGCATGGCAGGACAACATCTCGTATACTATGGGCATGTTACCTGAAATTCAGGTCCCTGGAGAAGAATGTTCTGCTGATAAAGCCAAAGGGTACAGAAAGAGAAGAAGGCATTTGACAGATGGGTTGACACTGTGGCTGCACAAATGGACGCAAGCATAGGAAGATGTGAGAAGATGGTGCAGGTGGTGTTGTTCTCCTGTCTATGGGGTTTGTTATGGGTTGGAAACAGCATGAGGACCTAATAGCACCCACAAAGGATTCTAAGAAAAAAAAATTAAAGACCAGTTTGTATTTTCAACTCTTCGTATTTAGTAACTTTGAGATTTATCATAGAATCATCAACCTTGCTTCATATATTTATAAGTTAGCATAATGCTTAACATGAGTTTTTAATGGAGAATACAGAAATCTACCCTCTTTTTAAAAAAATAATTTTTATTCTGATTTTTAGATTTTAAGTTTAAAGGCACTTAAGTCACTTTTCTAAAATTTTGGTTTGTATGTATTATATATTATTCTTTTTACTTAACCTTATCATTTCTAATACTCTGGGGAAATAATGTTTTAATTAAGCTTTTTATCTCTATTAATCAAAATAGTTCTTAGCATACTTATTATTTTGAATAAGCCTAAGGGGAACTAGATTTTTTTGGTCATTTTTCTTTAACTTTCTGTTTTGAATTTGGTCCAAGTTTCAGAGGAAAATGAATCTTCTATTCAACAGTCCCTATGCACAATATAATACCATTTTTCCCATTGCATTTTAGATATACTTCCCACATACATCCATCCTGTGACAAAATTAAGGATTTAAGTATTAGGTAGTGATACTTCTCACACAGTGTCAAATATCCTTGTCTTTTTAAAACTTAAGTTTTGAATCTAGGATTTTACTGCATTCAGATTCTCATGATGATTATTTGTTGCACAAAAAATTAATCATTAAAAATAATTATTTTGGGGGTTTTATGGAATGAGAAGTAAAAAATGAACAGGCTGTAAGTTTTTTAAATGTCCAGACTTACTGGACCAGTTTAAACTATAGGGCTGCCCAAGAGTATTTAGCTAAGTAACAGTTTAGGTCATAAAATTAAAAGTACCACGTATAATGAGCTTCTTTAAATAAATAAATAATCAATTATAGAAGACCAAATCATTAAAAACAACTCGAAAGCAAAGATTAGATGACTCAGAAACGGAAATGTGAGTAGAAGAAATGCTGCAACCCAAGAGTAATGAATTATAACAATGACATATTGTCACAAATGTAACCAGTATCACTGAGTAATTTTGGTAGAAATTGTTAATTGAAATTTACACTGCTAGGAAAACTCTTACCATAAGCACAATGAAATTTTTCTTTGACAATGATATCACTTAAGACCTTTCAAAATTAAAAATTCTATGTACCTAAGAAAGTTTGTGATCCCCCCCTCTGCTAAAAATCTAAGTCAACTTAACAGCTTTGTTCTTTCAAAGTTCTTCTTAGCTCTAGCGTGTTGTAATTTTAATAGAGCAATGAATAAAATATCACTGAGAAAGCAAAGCAGGGCAGAAATTGTTTCAGGGTTTTTTTGGTGTTCATTATTTAAAGAAAAAATTGCTTTGTGTTTTTAATAATATCGTCAATTATTAAACACTTTAATTTCTGTCATTTTTTTAATTATCCAGCTAAGGGAAATCATAGCTTTCAGTTAAATGACAATTTATTTATGATGGTACATCTGTATCACATAACTCTAGAGTAAGACCTTCCAATATCATTAGTTCCCCAATTATTTCAAACACCACAGGTTTGCTGACTTTCAGAATATCGCTCTATGTTTGTCAATTAAATACTAAAATTAGCACTTAAATATAACTTTCAGGTTTGGATGTTTTTCAACTTAAAATTTTGTCATGTAATTGTCAATTAGAAGCTATTTTGTCCCATAAATGGGAGCTAAACTAGACGCACTATGTAAATGTCCTTTTGTTAAAGCAACATACAGTCCCCGTAGCTCAATGGCACCCAGCAACATAAAAGAACTGTCTCTTTGAAACCCATTAATTGCAGGGCTACATTTTATGCACACCGAGTTCAGAAATATCAAATGCTTAGTTCCCACTATTGATTTTTACAAAAATCTAACAGCTAAATAGTACGCTGATTGCTAATAGCCTACTGGGAAGTCGCTGGATGCTGGTTTATTTATTTATGTATTTTACTTTGTTATTATTATTTTATCCTGGTTTATAGTTTTTATGCTATGTTTTCACTTATTGTGAGAATTTACCTATAAAATAAAATATTAGGATTCAGCCTACCTTTGAATAGATTCTCCTTTACTAGAATGTTTCAAGCATTAGCAGTCATGTTTAGGGTGTAAGCTACAAACCTTCAGGGATATTATTAATAAGCGATTCCTTCCTTCCCACCTTGAAGTTTCTTATAAATGAAGGTCAAAAGTAGTATCTGGTTTGGCATGTAGTGTTAAAGAAATAACATCATGTCAAATGATCTAGTTGTGAAAGTTTTCATACATAGGAGAGTCTGTTCATTTGTCATGAAAAGGTAGCCCCTCAGATATGCTGCATGTTTTAATAAGAGATCTGTTACCAGACCCATAAGAAGACCCCTATATGCATACATTGCTGGTCATAAGAGAATTCCCTGCATGATGCTCTTAAAATACATGTAAAATTTGTCATCACTCACTTTCTTCGCTCATGCATTTGGTTCCCCCCTGGTTCTTGCTTTTGGTCGTCTTTCCCTTCACCCTTGTGCTTTGCTAACTGCTCGCTTTTCTTTGTGTTCCACTGGGCTATTTGATCCCAACTCTTCAACTGTTAACTTTATTGCTATTACTTCACCCTATGCCTTATGATTACTAGGGGGGAGAGGTAAGCATGAATAAGAGCCTTCTGCTTATATACCACACAAAATGATTTGTATATCAAGGAATTGCTGTATTTTGTAGAATTTGAATATTAACAGGATTTTGCTTATTTTGTCAAGTGGGTAGATCACAAAAAAGTCTGAATATTGAGTAATTTACCAAAAAATATATATATTGTAGGCAATTTCAAAGTGGCAATATATTAAAATCAGAATGCCACAACTCTTCATAACAATTTTGCCAAAAAGATCAACTTAAGAAAAAAAATAAAACGAATCCATGGACAAAAGAATGATAGACAATATCAAAGTAAACGATGCTGGTTCAGAAATCAGCTCTAGTGCAGTTCATTTATAATAGTGATGATGCAGGAAATATAGTATAATTTGTCTTGGAGGCATCCTATGAGAAAGAGCTGTTTTCACCTGATTGTAGACCTGGCACCCAGCCCATGTTCTGTGTGATCTCCCAAGTGTGAACTCTCCCCTCCTTCAACCCCTCCTTTCCATTCTGAAGGTGGGTGATAGAGGTAGATTACATTGATAATTACACAAGCAGTGTTGGTTGCACACATGATTTGCATAACTGTGCTGTGCTAATTTTACCCATCAAGTCCTGATACTGATGCTGTGGGTGCCTCTCTGTATGTGTTGCAATAAACATGGAAGAGAAAGGATGGGATTGATATCTTCTTTCCTGACTCTTAAAACATTCTTGTGGCTCTGTTTGTGAAAATTTTAACAGAAGAGAAAAAACCCTTTAATTAGGCTAGACACGAAGATAATCGCTCTGTTTCTCTCTTTTTAAAAATTTTGCTTAAAAAAACTGATTACTGTACTATATATATTATGTATAATATATAATTCTATTGGGGTCTCACACAACTCATCACAATCCATACATATCAAGCACATTTGTAATTTGTTGCCCTCATCGTTTTCAAAACATTTTCCTTCTTCTTAAGCCCTTGGTATCAGCTCCTCATCTTTCCCCTCCCTCCCTGATTGCCTGTCCCTTATGAACCCTTGATAATTTAAAATTATTATTATTTTGTAATATCTTACACTGTCAGATGTCTCCCTTCACCCACTTCCCTGTTGTTCATCCCCCAGGGAGGAGGTTATATGTAGATCCTTATAATTGGTTTACCCTTTCTACTCTACCTTCCCTCCACCCTCCTGTTATCGTTACTCTCACCACTGATCCTAAAGAGATCATCTGTCCTGGATTCCCTATGTTCTGGATCCTCTCTGTACCCCATGCCAGATTTGTAAGGTAGAATAGGGATCATGATAGTGGGAGAAAGGAAACATTTGAAGAACTAGAGGAAAGTTGTATGTTTCATCATTGCTACACTGCACCCTTACTGGTTCATCTCCTGCGACCTTTCTGTAAGGGGATGTCCCTTTACTTCCAGATGGACTTTGGGTCCCCAATCTGTACTCCCCCTCACTCACAATGGTATAATTTTTAGATCTTTGATGCCTGATCCCTTTGGCATTTCGTGTTACACAGCCTGGTGTGCTTCTTCCATGTGAGCTTTGTTGCTTCTGAGCTAGATGACCACTTGTTTATCTTTAGGCCTTTAAGACCCCAGATGCTATATCTTTTGATAGCCATGCACCATCAGCTTTTTTCACCACCTTTTAAAAAACTTATAAAATGTTAAGAACTCTAGGCCCATCTTTTTCAGCAGTTCAAAACTACCAACCTTTGCCCAGAAGAAAGACAGGGCTTTCTACTCCCGTAAAGAGTTTCGGTCTGGAAAATTCACAAGGGCAGTTCTACTCGGTTCTGTAAATGTACTATAAGTTGGAATCCACTCAATGGTGGTAAGTTTGGCTTTTTCGGACTTGTTATTTATAAATTTAGTCTCACCTCTGTAAACTCCAACATTTATCTGTATAAGGTATGATTTTAAAAAAATCTGTCCTTTTGAACACATGTTCACTAGATATAGCTTATTTCACTGTGGGTAAAAAGAATAAAAACTTTTTCTCAACACTTCTTTGTAAAGAAATGGCAAAACTTGTGGAACTCACCCTCAGTCTCTTCAGTGGCTTACATACCCTGTTGTAAACTCACAAACACGGTGCTCACTCCCCAAGTGGATATTGATATGACAGCTGTGTCTCTGTTAAATTGCTGAGTCACAGGAAAAGCAATGTTGTAGAACTCCATGGCAGAAATGGAGTGGTCGTATGCCAACCTCATTATTCAAGCTTACCTGAAGGGCACATCACACTGAGGTTTTTGTTTTGTTTTGTTTTCATTTGGTACGTTCACCTTTATCCTTCCTTTTTATTTTTTCTACTTGATTCATGTAAATGAGTCAAAGAAACCTGTCCATCTACCTCCAATACTATCTTGCCAGATGGTAAAAGAAAACTCCCAAATGGCAGAAAATCAGGAAACAAGGAAAAGTAAAATGAAGCATCAATTCTTCGAGATGTGTAAAATATACTTAGTTTAATTAAATGGTATTTAAAGTATCAAATGGTATCTCACCAACTGAAGTCACTTTAAATTGAATGCAAACAATGATGACCATGAGCATATTCACACACAGGGAAAAGATACCGAATCCCACATGTTTAAAGGGAGATGTGTTACTCTATTGTCCAGCTCCACACCTGACTACTATATTCATTGTGTGAACATATGAATGTATGAGTGCGTCAAGCTGAGTATTCTGACACACACACACTAGATCAGATAATTTTTAAGATTAATAGAGTTAGGTATGTTTATGTGTATCATTTTTATTGTTCGTTACATCAGGTCATCTCTAACTCATAGTGATCTTTAAGTATAATAGGACAAAATGCTGCCTGGTCCTGTACTATCTTCATGACAATTAGTAGGCTTACATGCATTTTTGTGATGCTTTTGTCACTTCATCTCATTAGAGATTTCCTTCATTTTCCAATTTATCCCTACTTGACAAAACACCATAATTTTTAATGATTGGTCTTTTTTGATGCTATGCCAAAGTAAGCAAACCAGGACTTGTCATCTGTCTTTTAAAGAGCAACTTGTGGTATTTTCCCCCTAATATTGGTTTGTCCATTCTTTTAACAATTCATGGCATTCTCAAGAATTTTCATCAGCACCAAGGTTCAAACACTTTAGCACTTTTTGAGTCTTCTTTTGTCACAAGCCAGCCTTCACAAGCATATGAGATGATTGAAACAACTATGGCTTGGCTGAGGTGCACCTTTATGTGCCCTACTATTTGATGACCATCAGCTCATTAAGATGAAAAATAATGGCTAATACTTAATGGGTTCTTATTGTCTGCTAGGCACAATTTTAAGGAACTTGTTTTAAAGATAAAGTCAAGTGCAAAGAGAAGAACATTACCTAACATCTTGAGGCCCTCTAGTAAAGCTGGATTTGGACCCACAATGTCTAACTCAAAAATGTGTAGCTTTTCATATGATCTATATCATGCTTTTACATATGGCCTCCATTTGTTCTGTTTTGACAACAAATGTATATTTTGGATTAGATATACATATAAACATACACACAAACTCCCAAAGAAAGGTACTTGATATAATGAAACTAAAGAATTGTACCATGCTCTATTATGAAAACCAAACCAAATTCACTGCCAGTTCATCAAGTCAATTCCAATTAACAGCAATCCCACATAGGTTTCCAAGATTTCAAATCTGTGAAGGAGTCTCATCTTTTCCCTTTGGAGTGGCTGATAGGTATGTTTGAACTAATGACATCGATGGCAAGCAACTCAATTTCTAAACAATAGCACCACCTGGGTTCTTACAAAGACAAAATGATGTGTAATGCTAAAGCAGATAGAGTAATGATAAGTTTTGAGAAGCTCAAACCTCAAGTTGCAATTCTGAATGACAATGAGGGAAATATATTGGCTGGTGCAGGAAATAGCAAAAGAAAGTGGAAGGAATACACTGAATCATACAACCCAAAACACTCCATAAGCATCCAGGCATTTCATGCATTAGCCTATGATCAAGAACCAATGATTGCAAGAACTTCAAGATATACTGAAAGCAATGGTGAAAAATAAGTCTTTAATAAATGACAAAATACCAACTAAAAGTATTTCAACCATTTGATACTGGACTGGAAGTACTCACTAGTCAATGTAAAGAAATTTAGAAGGCAGCTACCTGGCCAACCAATTGAAAAAGAGCCCATATTTGTGCCCATTCCAAAGGAAGACAACCTACAAATAATGCTAAAATTACTGAACAATATTATTAATAACACCTGAAGTCGATTTTTTGCTGAAGATAAGAAACTGCTGGAAATTTAAACCACATTTAGAAGAGGATTTAGAACAGGGATATCATTCCTCATGTCAGATCGACCTTGGTTGAAAGCAGAGAATACCAGGAAAAATGTTTACTTGTGTTTTTTGACTGTATAAAGATATTCTGCTGTGTGGATCATAACACATATAGATAATATTGCTAAGTATGGGAATTTCAGAACACTAAATTGTGTTCAGACAGAACCTATACATAAACAAAAAAAGGAAGCTATTCAAACAGAACAAGGTAATACTGTGTAGTTTAAAATCAGAAAAGGTATATCAGAACTGTATCCTTCCAACCCACTTGTTCAATCTGTATGCTGAAAAAAATCATTAGAGAAGCAAGACTATAAGAGGAATCTGACCTAAGGATTGATTAAATGGGAAAACTAATTCTGTATTAAAAATAATTTGGGAATATATGAGGTCAAGCAGATTTCGCTTGGTTTGATTTGTTTGGTTTGTTCATCTAAAAACCAAGAAGAACCATTTACGTGCTCATGTACATTGTGAACATCTAAGAAATCATAATAAATGGACTGTGTCCCAGAATTTGTTTGAATATTCTACATTCTCTCTCATTACATTATTTACATTAGTAAATACTTTCTATTATTCTGTAATAAAATGAAGCATTAAATAATAGTAATTTAAGTATGACAAATACTCAAATGGCTCTTAGCATTAATATATGTATAGATTAATCACATTAAGATCATAATTGTTCAATAGGAAAGTTGTTGGATCATTTGAAAGAGTGTAACAAAAATGTCTAATGAATGTGGGTTTTGTTTAATGCTTATCAAGTATCTGAATTTTAGGTAAACACAAGTTACATCTTCTTGACCAGAGGCTTCCAGTCATTCTTTCTTGGTTCATAAGATTTTTTTTTTAACCCACAGTGTCTTTGGGACAAAAACAATGAATAGTTTCATGTATTCATTTCGTAGGTTCAGACAACTTGATAAAACTTAACAACTTAGTAGCCACTGGGAAAATATATAAACATGAATTGAAAGTAAAATATATCTTTTAATTTCATTCTTAACAGCCACACTATTTAATAATGAAAGTATATACCATATTGGGCATTGCATAACTTTCCAATTCTTGGAATCAGATTGAAGACTGCCACCTTCATTTTCTGCACCACATTGCCTGCTCTGTACGACAGCATCTACTTACTCCCACATTATAAACGGACAGAAAAAGCTAAGAGGATGATAGGGACATGTTAAAACAATACTTATCTCTGAATGATGTTATTGTGGCTGATACTTCTAGTGATGACTTTTTTCAAATTTTTACATGGATTTATTGTTTTTACAAATAGAAAAATAACTTTTTAACATGGGGAAAATATTGAAAGAGGAAATGCATTTATTCTTGAAAAATCCATTTTAGTTCTTCCTGTGAATAAAGTGCAATACTGAACTCTTTGGTTCAGTATACTTTATTCTTATTTCTCTAAAAGGGCACAGTCTAGTATTGGAAGTAAAATGAATGCACAATAACATTGGAATGGAATTAAGAGTCTTAATCAGGAGAGTCAATGGCTCTTTAGTTGGAAAGCATGTGTCTGGATGGCATAGCGTCAAGGAGGTGGGAGTGGCGAGATGGGTAGGATTTCAAAAAGCAGAAATTGGGGGAGCCATTCCAGAAAGAAGGAAGTCAAACACATAGATGTGCAAGGTCATTTGGGCCAGAACTTGGGATAGAAGATTAGATGTATGCTTTCAGGTCAGATTATATAGGGTGCTGGAGGTCCAGTTTAGAAATTAAGTCTCACAAACCTCTGCTTCTTCAATTACTAGCCTAAATGTTCTTACCTTGGACAAACCCTCCTGTCCAATGATGTTTCAGAATTGGAAATAGGGAAAGTCAAACAAGTCAGCTAGAGTTCAGAAACGAGGGTAGTGAAGTACTAAGTTAAAAGCAGTGAAAAGTATAGCATTTTCTTGTCAAATGAGTCAAGAGAGTTTATCAAAGCTTGTGAGGCAATGGGACCTGAAGGAAACCATGTTTTTATTAAATAGCAAGGGCACAGAGATTGCTTGTAGATAAATGAGGAAGAAAGTGTGAATAGATAAGTTCACATAGAAGTGATAAGCAATGCAATGTGACAGAATTAATACAAGGGAAGAAGGGGAGATGATTGAACTCTTTTACAATGGACAGTTAACTACCATTAAGTGTTTAATAAAAATTGGATTGACTTGTTTAGTGTAAATTTATTATTTTTGCAAAGATAAAATAATCCAAAATTCAGTAATGGTGATAGCAAACAACAACAAGGCTTGTACAACAAGCCTTACATAGCACTTAGGTCAGACTAAATGCGGTGTTAGACATACTAAGTATTTTTGATGAAAGGTATTTTCTTTTCCTTCTCTATGTTCTCACAGACTGAAATAAATGCTACACTCAGCTACCTAGTTTGGACTTCCCAGAAATACTTTGTTCTGAAAAACACAAGTTACTTTGTTTTTTCCTTTTTCAAAGTGACTAACCAGGCTCTAAAAACCTTTTTCTTAAAAATGTCTTTAAAAATAAAACAATTACGAAATAGCTAGGTTTTTAAATTTTTGTTTTAGTTTTATACACTAATGTAGGGAAACACTTATGCAACCATGAACACCTTGCTTGGGTTCTCTGTTTCCATTTCTCTTGTGACCAGGGCATGAGCATGGGGTGTAGAAGGTGGCTGGAGTTGGGGATGCTATTGTAGGATGTGAAAGGGTTTAACTCTTTTGTCCTTGAACAAAATGAAGTGATCGTGGTGGGAGTCAAATGAGAGACATGAGCCTAATTCTGTGCTGTACTATTGAGACTTTGGGGGAAGATCACCTGCCATTTTATGTTGTTATGCCCCCATTCAAAAGCAAGGATCCATGTGCTTAGTGATACTCATGCACAAATAAAAAATTCACTGTGCTTGAGTCCATTCTTACTCAGCAACCAAAAAGGTTTTCCAAGACTAGGCATCTTTGTCTCACATAGCAACCGGGGGGCTTTGAACCACAGTCTTTGTGGTGAGCAGCCTATAATTAACCCACAGCGCCACCACAATCAGACAGTAACATAGACTTCTTCCATATGGGTCATATTTTTCCTTTGTCAATTACTTTTTCAAATTCCTTATGTGATAATCCTATTGTTTTACCAGGTGGACAGAGATAATGGCTCTCTATTAAGATTAATTCATTTCCTGAAGGTGAGATGTGTTGGAAAATATTACCACCATTGTGTAATTAGATATGTTTGGGCATCGTGGTTACTGTTAATAATCCTGCCTCAAAGCACCATGTAGGTTAATTCTTGGTATTATAAGAACCCTGCTGACAACAGAGAATACACTTAGATCTGCCGCAAGCTTTGCAAGTGTGAATCGTTTCTATCGAAGTGGAAAGAGGAAGCGCTCTGCTTTTCTGTGTACTTTTTCTCATCACTTGCCTTCTTTTAATTCTTCTTGGTACCCATGAATAATCTCATTTTATTGAAGAGTGAAATTTCAAGTTAGTACACTTGGGCTATCTTCAGTAAAATTTCCTGGCTGTACCCTACCCTCTCCCCACCCCACGCCCCAAAATGCATTCTCATCCTATATCTAGACTACTCATTTGTCTTTTCAATGAGTCAAAGTAGAGCGATGTAATCGTGTAAGAATAAATGCTAGTGTGAAGTCAAAAAAAATTGAAGATGGAGCCTCGTACCCGCAGTGGTCTGCGATACAGTCAGAGCATGAACTTGACTCAGTATTTTCTCTATCTTCAGAGGTAGGAACTGCCTGTCTCCTTGCTACCTTTTAGTCCTGGTAGAAACTTACTGCCTTTTCTTGCCTAAATCAGAGTGTGGAGAAGGAAAGAGATAAAAGTCTACCAACCTTCTAACTGCTTTCTCCTAATGCTTAAGCGCTGGCCTGTGATTATGCCTGGACTGAGACCGACAGCATACTGACCCTGCCTTCTCTTCACAGTGGGTAAACCTCACAAGTGCAACTACTGTGGACGAAGCTACAAGCAGCGCAGTTCACTGGAGGAGCACAAGGAACGCTGCCACAACTATCTCCAGAACGTTAGCATGGAGGCTGCTGGGCAGGTCATGAGTCACCATGGTGGGTAAAAATGGCCTTTGTCACTTTCAATTCAGCCCTGAAACTGCTGTTGTGGTGCTTAATGGATTAAATAGTTCCTTGCACTTTCCCAAGATAGAAGTTGAAATCTGACTCAATTTAAAACATTTTTAAACCACATTCATTTTTTTGTAGAATGATTTTACACATTTTAAAAGAATTGAACTTTGTGATACTTTGTAAGCAAGCTACGTTGAGTTTTTGTGATGGCCCAGGTGTATTCCTGGTATATTAATATAAGAAATGGTAGCCAGCTCTGAATGCAGCAATGGGAGATGCTATGGACCCTTCTTTGTCCTTAGCTTTACCTGTTAGAGGTAATTGCACATAAGTGTAATAGATTTCCTAAAAGAGTGAATTGATTATTTGCATTCTGTTTCATAATTCTTAGATGAGTGACCAGTGATAGAAGTTCTGAATCGCTCTTGGAATTTATTGTGAAATTAAGGATTTTGCTTTTTACACGTGTGCTTTCTACACTAAAATTAGACATCAATGCTGTTTCCCTTCACCAAAAACAAGAAAGAAAGAAAAAATCCAAGCAAAACATCCTAATTTCCACCCTACGCAGTGGCTGTTGGGGAGGCAGCTCCTAAAAATTATTAATAATCAGTGATTTTCTGCCTCACAAAAATTAGTTTTCATACAATTAGACACGTAGCTAATCTGATGTATTTAATTCATGAGACTTAAGGAGTTTGTCTTATTCTATTGATTATATTTATATTGATTGACTTTATTACTAAGACAATGTATGTAAAGACCATAACAAATGTATACATTTATAACTTTTCTCAATCAAGGTAAAAAGAACTAAGCCAGTGTCAAATGATACATTTAGGGATTCTGATAATCACTTTTAAATTTATATCAATTTAATGACATAACCAGCTCAAGGATTTTTTTTGTTTAATTTTTTTTCTGTTTAAAAGTTGTAATTTTCATCATTTTTAATATAGTACCTATTGTGAAGCTGTGTTTATTAAGCAACTAACGAATGCTGGCTTGATTTTGAGTTGGTGTTTAAAATATATTTCATTATCCTAAGTAATGGAAACATGTCTATGTAGTGAAAGACAGTTAATATAATTTAAGTAATCAAGTCCAGTTTTTATTTGTTGTCATTGAGTCTATTTATGTTTGTATTCTTGACATTGCATGCTACCACTTTAGAAAACCTGTGTTTTTCAAGAAATCTGATATTGGAAGCATACATTCCGTGAACTTATGAGGTAGCAGCATAGGAGACGAGTATAGGTTTCAAATGGTAATCGTGAAGTCCAACCACTGTGAAATGGCTGGGTGACCCATGGGGACTGAAAGTGCTGCTCCTAGGCTTGCTTTGAAAATTAAAGGGATGGCATGAGCAATAGTAGCCCCTAAATGCTTATTTTTATTTACATTTAAGGACATCCAATGTTAAACAACAATCAATATACCATTCCCTTTGAAGTTGTTTCTCATCAGAATTTACATAACTATTAGAGAAATGTTTGTCTTGTAAATTATTTGGCTTCCTTTATTTCTCCTGTACTTACTGAGACATCATTGAACTGTTAGTTCTTTTCAGCAAAGAACTCTTTGAGGTTTACCATAGCAGAATTAGAATTTGAATAACAAATGAAAAAGAGATGACATGTTAAAACAAAATTATATTAGTAAAAAAGTAAGTTCCACTTTATCTGTATTCCTATGGTAGGCATAAGAAACTTTTCATGGGTTTAACAGACTACCATATACACTGTTTTGTTTTGCTATTTTTGTTTGTTTTCTATCATTCATGCTATTTTTAATTAATGTTGGTTTTAGGGTTGACTTGAGGCCGGGAGATAATGGAGGTTTTAAAGCATGTCAAAGCTTTCCAAAGACACATTAGATCACTACTACTAGTTTTCCCTTATAATGTCTCCCCGTTGGAAAGATTACAAGTATGCATATCCATTGGTGATATCATTTTCTTGTCACTGGTAATTTTGGAGGTCTGTGATGCATCCACAGATGAATAAGAGACTGTCTCCTAAAAGTAATTATAATGTTTCAGGAAATATAGGTGTAATGATTATAGTCAACATGTAGCCACTTAAAAACTGGTTAACCAGTCAGAGACTAAGTGAAGAAAAATAAATAAATATGAAAGAATGTGTATTCTTTAGTAGAATGGGAAGGCATACCCTCTAAACAATTGGGACCCCAATTTCCCAAACTGCTTAGTCTTTGACAGTGTTGACCCATTGCACGGTGGTCCTGAACTTGACAGATAGTGGAGAGAAACAGGGCAAGATACTAGAATGTAGAACACAGGACAAGCCAAAGAGTAGGGGGTGAGGGCAGATTTTGATATCATTTTAGGACCAAAATTAGTTCTTAAATATCTGGTCTAAGGACATAAATGTTATTAATCCATTTTCACACTGTACTTTTTTCCCTACATGTACTATAACAATACTTAAAAATGATTCTCAATTTTCCCTTCTTTTATATTATTTGAGGGAAATTGGCTTTATGAGTTAGGAATTGACAACTGCCATAAAAGCAAGACATATACATAAAATGCTAATTGAGTTTAATATCACCTTTATCTAATATACATATATTGGTATGTATATCCTTTGAAACAGAACCACAACATAATTCAAAATTTTCCTTCTCTTCCTTTCTTGCTACTTCTTGACATTTTTTCTTTTGAATTTTAGTACTAGATGTAGGGGTTGCCATCTCTAGGGTTGCTTTAGCTCTTTGAAACTAATTACTGTTCTCTCTTTTTAAAAAAATCCAAGATAGTTCTATTTCTTAGCCTGTCTTTCCCTAAACATGTTTCTTCTAGTGAAGAAAGATAGGAGTTTAAAAAGTTATTCTTTCACTTTATTCAATCAGCATCCTTTTGTCAGCTTCTTTTAAATATTTACCAGATTCTATGGACTGGTTGGATATGTAAAGGTGAACAAATATAATTTATTTTATGAATGTATGATACTGTCTGATATGAAATAATTACATTTCAAGAGAAAGCACGAAATAAAATGAACCAGAACTTCCAATGAAGGCATGTATGCAGTTCTCTGAGTTCAAAGGCATGGATGTGACGTACCTATGTCTAAAGACATACAGAGTAGCATTTCAGATGTCTCAGTGTTGCCCCAAGCATTAGAGATGAGTAAAGCCAGCATAGAAAGGTTCAGGAATCAAAGGATGTACACTCTAAGCAGAGAAGTTACCTTCCACAAAGGTTTTCAGGTATGAAAACACATCAACAGCCTGCTGATTGTGGAACAGAGACAGAATAACGTGTATTTTCTAAAGGAACATGTTAGCAGTGTAAAATAAAGACAAGATGGCTGCCTGTGGAAGCAGGTAGTGGGAGAAAGATTAGAAGTGAGAATGTCAAGGAGGGTATGAAAAGGCAGTGGTAAGTTAAGAGGCCAGGATGAAAGAAGCATTGGAAAGATATTTGGGACATAGAATAAATAGCTCTTAGTAAATGTTGATGTGGCTTTGGAGGGATAATTGTGGCTCCCAGTTGTAGAAATTTAGCTACATTGAATTGCATGGTAAGGCAGATTATTTATATTATTTGAAAGTTAGCTCTATGCTGATTTTTCAAGTGTTTTCAGCTTAAAGAAAGCTTTAAAAGCCAAAATACTACTCCCTCAGTCCCCTATACCTAGTCTCAAGACAAATTGAAAGTGTGAGCCCCAAATTTGTCTTGCTTTAAAACAAGGATGCATCTTCTTAAGTTTGTGCTCTGAAGTATTATATGGGAAAGAGAAGTTCATTATTCAAGTATGGGAGTATACTTTCTTCTTGGATTTATTTCCACTAAGTGGCATAATTTCCTTCATGAAATCACACAATAAGTATCCATTGAATAATTGCTATCTGTCCCCCATCACAAGAATTACTAGAGACATGAAGCCAAATAAAAGGTATCCTCTGTGGGAGAGTTACTACTTTTTCTTGGAAGATGAAGTTTTTTATCTTGGCTTGAACATTAAAATGAGATTAAAGAAGACATTTGGTTTTTGAAGCTTGCCCAAACAAGTGACATTGGCATATTGGTATCTTTTTAAACTAGACAGAAACATCACTATATGATAATCCATTACTGAATTAACTAGAGAACTTTTTTGTGTTTCAAACACTAAGTGTACATATATATTTGTATTATTTATATATATAGTTTCAAACAATACATATCAGAAATATTTTAATGAGTTGTCTATAATAATATGAAAGTAAAAAGTTCATTTTAATTAGATGAGAACACATTATCAGGTCTTCCTTCAATAGCTAACTTTGTGACTATGTCAGACTTGTTTGTACAAAGTCAACAATGAAATTACGTCTGAAAGAAAAGCATAAGAAGTGCCCAGACTCTTAGCTACACCACCCAGCTAGTCCCTGCAATCTCTCTTAAACAGGTATTAGCCTCAAGGAAATAATTTCACCTGTCTGGGTTTGTGTGTCTCCACCTGTAAGATAAAGATAATAGTAACAACTGTCTTTTGGAAATTCTTAAAGGGGTTAATGAAATTACATACTATAATACCTTAAAGTCCCCCAGAGTACTTAGCACATAGCTAATATGTTACATATTATAGCTGTTGCTGATGCAGTAAACATCAGAATGAATTCATGACTCAAAAAGGCCTGGTGTAAAAAAGAAGTTGGACTAGCACTCTGCTGAGGTTAATATTTTCATTTTGCATGAGCTTCATTGAACTGGAGCCAAATCTGAACTGAGTGGATGTGGTATGGGGCAGGTCTCATACCCAGGTTTCATTTTGAGTATTGAATGTGTGCAAATATGAAAATTCAAGCTGATACTTAAAGCACAACTGTCAAAAGTTTAGACTATTCATTTCAAAACTAATGAGTGTATTCATTTGGGGGGCAGACCCTGTTAATTTAGCTGTGTTGTGTTTTTTTTTTTAGCAAAATCAACACCATTTTTTCTTATCATTTTAGATCTTGGCTTATGATATAACTTCATCTTCGATCCATAGGTGACCTGCTTCTTTTAGTTATATAGCTATTTTTCATGATGTTATCTGTGAATCTACCACACAAGTTAAAGGTTATATACAACTTTGAAAATACTGTATATTTCAATACCTAATGCCTTATCACTGCCATGTCACCATTTCACCCTGTCTCCCTTATTTGAATTTTTTAGTAATCTTTCTACTTTTCTTAATATATGTGTATATGAATGTATATAACTTTATTTGTGTGACTTTTATCTATATTTGGAGTATACATAACAAAACACATGGGAGCTTTAGAAATTTTTTGAAATTTTTCCATTGTCTTAATTCCAATTTTTCCACAAATTTTTGTTTATTATAGATGTTATATATACATCTTCAGTATAGTATACATGTATAGTACTCCAGAGGTTTACATATTCCACTTAAATTTCCCATAGATTATTTCCATATAGACAGTAACTTAGCCTATTTACTTCTTTCTGAACCACCTCGTCTTACATTTGTCTCCTCAATTTTAAATCATATAATCTGGGAACCCCTGATGAGGATTCCGTTCATAGAACCTCCTATAAAATGGAGGCTGAAGATGGTTTCTGCTCAACCACAAAGCACAACAGGTTAATCAAAACTGGGATTGAAGATGATTTTTTTTAAGTATGCACACTTAAGGGGGGAAAAGTTCTGGTGTCATTTCTCATTTCTTCAAAATCATCAGCCCAAATTGGGTATTGCTTGATAACCTGCCTTGGATGCTGAATTTTCTTCACTTGGTTTTCTTGCTTTCTTCTGTTACTTTAGCATCAGCCAGCAGAATCTCCTACTAAATGCGAATGCATTGTTATCCACACAGTCAGAACATTATGTCCAAATGGAGAGAAAAGAGTAATCCGTTTGGCAGTGCATGTAAATCCTAAGATATGAAACCCTCAGGTTTCCAGACAGTACTGCCCAAGTGCAATTGAAGCAGGCAATAATGAAGAAATAATAAGTTATGGTTTTTCTGGTGAACTCTGATTTTAATCAGCTCATCAGTTCTGTCACATATGTCATTCTATCCTTATTTAAATGTTCTTTGACACTATTTCCATTCAAACACAACTATTAAAAATTCCTTTGCAATGCTCCAAATATCTATATCTAATATTGTAGTCCCTAGCAACATAGAAAAATGGGAGGGAGAAGGAACAGCATTGGAGAGTTTATTTCAAATGAATTAGGGCAGTAGTTTAGTGAGCCAATGCACCAATTTGGAAATAGATTCTCTTACCCTGCTGAAGAGCTCTTTTCAAAATAAATTACAATCATAAAGCTGCCACAGTTTACTATGCACCGACATGTTCAGAATTGGATCTCCTTCATGAAAGCTGCTTTGTGCAGGTATTTAAGCGACTGGCAATAGGCCTAACGGCTCATTCAACTCATCAAATTGAAAATCTGCTACAGGAAAGTACCTGGGTGGAAAAAATGGGTTAAAATATGGTGCTGTTATTCTGTGTGTCTGCTTACATTTCTTTGCAAAAGAAGTTGGTTTTCTTAAATTGTTTATTAAAAAAAATTAACTCCAAGAGCCTGGAGAATAGTTTAGTCTCTGGTATTGATTTAAATTCAATCTTAAAAGGAAAAAAATAAACTCCTTGAGAGAGATAAGATGAGACCCAAGATGAACATGTGTGCCTTGGTAGGGACCTCAGTGTCATTGATCTGACAGAGACCTGGATAAAAAACAAGGTGTGTGTGTGTGTGTGTGTGTGTGTGTGTGTGTCTGTGTGTGTGTAAAATTCTCACACTAAACTTTATGCTTTCTATTTGCTTTTATTCGAGCACACTTGCTTAATGTTTGTATAGCACATATTGAGATGGCAAATTCAGCTGTGTCTCTTTTCAAATGTTGAAGAAATTATCAGACTGCGTTTTTGTATGGTTTTATATAGTACCTCCTATGGAAGATTGTAAGGAACAAGAGCCTATTATGGACAACAATATTTCTCTGGTGCCTTTTGAGAGACCTGCTGTCATAGAGAAGCTCACGGGGAATATGGGAAAACGTAAAAGCTCCACTCCACAAAAGTTTGTGGGTAAGCATTCAAAATGCTTTTATTTCTTTAAAAGGTGATTTTAATGACCAAAAGGCATATTCCCATTTCTTCTAAGAATGCCGGGTGTATTTTCATTCACAGATTAAATACTGACCTCTTTTCTCTGTTATTTATTTTTACTCTATGCCAATTCATGTATACCACATTTACACACACACACACACACACACACACACACACATTAGGTATATGGGTCTAAGAAAGAGAAATAAAAGGGGGACTAATAATAATAGCTCACTATTTTACTTCATAGTGAAATTAATGTAAAGTAAAATGGCATGTAAATATGAAATGCTAATTTACTTTAAAAATAATAAAATTTTACTGGAAACGGTATAGTCTGTTAATGGTTCCGTGCTCAGCTGCTAACTAAAAGGTCAGCTGCTCTAACCCACCACCCACTCCACAGGAGGATGAGCTGGAGGCTTGTCTCCATGAGAATTACACAGCTCTGGAAAGCTGACAGGGCAGTTCTCTTCTCTTCCCTACTGCGGGCTAGCTATGAGTTACAATCAGCTTGATGACAACAAGTTTGCTTCTGTTATTTTTTTTTATTGGACAGTTGGTGCTCCATTTTAAAAATTGCATTAGCATTAAAATTTTAACTTGTTACTACGCATGGGTCTTTTAGTATTAGATCTAGAGTGAAGAGAACTACTCATAACGTTTTCTTTTTCTTTTCAAAATTCTACATTAGAAATACAATGTAACAACTCACATTAAGGATATCTTACATGTGGATCTATAGGTCTACCATGTTTTCATTTAAGCTGATAGTTGTGAAATGGGAACAATTGTATAGTATAACCTTAGACTTTCCTCTTTCATTTCTAAGCTCCTTGACAGAGCAATTTACTCTTTGATATATTCGGACCTAGTATTATTGTGAGTTCAGACTCTGAGTAATAAATTGTCTAGAAGGATACAAAAACATAAGATTTTTGAAGTAATGCATCATATAAAGTGAATATCAAGAATTCTTGTTTATTATATACATAAATATGTACTCCTTTTGTTGTATAGCGGACATACAGAGAGAACATATTCAAAAGAGCACTGTGCAACATTCTGAAATGGATGAATAGCGATAAGAAAGAAATATGTTGGGCTGAGCCCTGGTGGCGTAGTGGTTGTGCGCGGAACTGCGGCCCACTGGGTTGGAGGTTCAAATCCAACAGCAAGGCTGGGTCTCCTACTCCCACCACCAGAGGGCAGTGATGCCCCAAAACAAAACAATATATATATATATATATATATATATATATGTTATTTAGTTATTTAAGGGAAGAAAGGGTGAGGACAATTACCTCGCTTATAAAATTGAGGAGATGAGAAATCACCAAAAGATCTTTTTTAAAAGTAGCTAGAGGAGTTAATTCAGAGATCATGGAAAGATTCTATGAATCTAAGGATTCTAAGGATCATAGTTAATACAAAGTCTCTTAAAAATTCCTGGTATAACACTCAAGATCTGAAATTCTTCTGTGTTGGACCATAGGTATATTTCTTTCCCCCTTTCCTCCTTTCTTTGCTTTCTTCCTTTCCCTGTCTCTCTAGTTGTTGTTTTTGTGTCTGTCAGTTAAGTTATGTAAAAATGGCATTAATTTGGTGAATGTCCTTTCAATGCCAATACCTCAATTAGGCATTGGCAAAATGTGAAATACGTTATCATTATTCTTCCTGTTATCCCAGTTTCTAAAGTTCTGCATTTGGGAACATTTTTGTCATGTCTTATATGATTTGGAGCTGCAGAGAATTTACTCCCTAGAAAAAGTATGGACAATTTTAAATGATCGTATTTTAAATATGACACCATATTTTTCCAGTACTTGAAGTAATTTTCCTACTTGGAGGATCCCTGGTAACATAGTGGTTATGTGTTGGGATGCCATCCACAAGGTCGGCAGTTCAAAACCACCAGTCACTCTTCTGGAGAAAGGCAGTGCTTTCTACTCCTGTAAAGAGTTACACTCTTGAATACTCACAGGGACATTTCAACCGTGCCTGATAGGGTGGCAATGGATTGGCATAGATTTGATGGCCATGAGTTTCTTATGTGGACTCTACACTTTAGTTGAAACATATAATAAGCAAAATATTTAGTATTTGATTCTATACTGAGTTTTGAAATGAAAATGTGGTTATTCAACACTTTTCATAAATTCCTTTTGCCATGCCTCTCAGTTAAATAAATATTCTACCTTGCCAACCTCACTAGAAAAATGCTCCCTGTACTTTTATAGAAAGATTTGCCACCTGCTATCTTTTCCTATACACCTTAGATTTGTCGATTGCTTTTGCTTTCTTAATATTCTTTGACTCCTTGTTTTGTCTTTCTTTCATCTTCTCCCGACAAAACCCCATTCTCTTGTAAGACCAAATAGCTCCTGCAGATCTATAACTCAGTGCTTGTACTTTTAGAGAAAAATCTCAGACTTACCAAATTTTGTCACTATAAATTAAAGAATAAGCCAGGTTTAGTGCCAATTGGCCCATATGCCCTAGCTAGCGTTAACGCTTTCATCCACCTCTGAGCCTCTCCTACTCTCTCCTACATCTCTCCTACTATCTGCCATGCTCATTTCAAATCTTCTCTCTTCGTAAATGATAACCTCACTTCCTGGTGATCTTATATCTAGATTTACAAGAAAAGAAACAAGCAAACATTGATTGAAATAATTTCAGTATACTGTGATCAATATCATAATGGTAATGTGCATCCACAAGGATCCTTTTGTCTTTCCTTTTATCTTGATAAAAACATCTCTTTCTAATTAAGATACCATATGTACTTGTGTGTAAGCCGAGTTTTTCAACACTTTTTTACCCTTGATCTTAGCCAAAGGTGAAGATGTGATTTTCAGCACATTTTTAATGCAGTTTTTTGTAATAAAATTAGATGGTTCAGCTGAAAATTGGATTGGCTTATACTTGAGTATATATGGGTAAGTTATTCTTAAATCTTCCTTTTTTGCCTTCACTCTTACTACTACACTCCCTCTTTTTCACAGAGCTGTTCACCCACTCCCCTCTATTAGAATTTTTCTATCATGATTTAATATACTCTAAAGTCTCATCATTGGGGAGAAAACTCTCCCGAAAGCCGGTGTCTATTTCCATTGCCATCCATTTTCTCCTTCTCTTCAAAAATGGAGTTATTGGAAGAATTATCTAGGCTTGATTTTTATAATTTCTTTCTTTTCATTCATTCCTAATTCTGAAACACCTGGCCCTTTTCCTATCTTCCTCCTCTCAGGGAGGTCACAACCAGCTTCTGTATTGCCAAAACTGCTTTTGAGAGGTGTCCTGGTGACATCCTGGTTACGAGTTGGGCTGTGATCTGCATAGGTGGCAGTTTAGAATGAGCAGCAGCTCTGTGGAAGAAATACTGGGCTGTCTGCTGCTGTAAATAGAGTCTTAAAACCCCACAGGGGTTTACTGACTCTCAACGGTTACTGCTGGACACACAGAGGGCAGGCAGTCCAACCTTGTCCTGTAGCGTTATTAGGGATTCGATGGCAGTGAATCAGGTCACACTCAGACAGTGTTTGCCACTTTGGGGAACCCTTTCCTGTTGAAAACTTATCGTTGTTTCTATATTGATGTAGTATTTCTTACAGATTTTCTGTCTGTTTCTTTTCAGCCAGTCCTCTTTTACAGTTGTATAAATGGATCAAAAAAAAAAAAAGCTCATAGAGGCATAGTCAATCATATGCTTTTGTATTTTAATATTGTGTGATAAGCCAAAAGACTGTTAAAATATGCTTAAACTCTTGAATTGGAAGACTGTCTTCAAGTACAGAATTCTTTTATTCCTTGGCATTAAACACCCAAGCTTATATGACAGGCAGAACTCACACCATGATCCACAGTCCTGTCTTTGCCCAGGTTTTGTTCTGTCTGGTATCGAAAGGGGCCTCAAACACATACGTGTATTTTGTGTGGTGTTCACATTCAAATTCTTCTCACATTGTACGCACACATATGGCATATGAAAGGCTATGCCTTGACTACTCCGCAGGCCTCCCCATAAACATACCCGCCGAACATTTGATACTCCAGAGGATAGTTTCTACAAAGAGATTTGAAGCAGGCTTAGAATCTTTAGGCAAAGAATTCTGGGGTCCTGGACTTTGTGATCTGGGAGGTGAACTCCAAATAACTGTGATCTTTGGCTTCATAGACACTTCATGTCCTAAGAAGCAAAACCCAGGACACAAAAACCCTGGGCCCCCGAGTAGGATCCCCTTTTGCCCTCTTGTGCTTAGGCATAAGACCTTAGTGTTCTTCCAGATGCTTGTGTGTTCCACTTTTCTTCATACTTCATACTACACCTGGGTTATTGTCATCTATTCCCATGGTCTCCAAAGTTACTTTCTATTAACTGAGAACTCTCATGTCTACATTTTAAGACTAGCTCTCCCTCCTGAGATTATGATGGTATCCATGTCCTTCCTGGACATAACTCTTACTCATGGCATGCCTCAACATGAATTCCTCATTGCTTCTATCTCACTGCTCTCCACTCTTTTTCCCAGACCAGAAATTTGGGCTTCATTTAACTCCTTTCTCTTTCTCATTTCTCTGTGTTCAGATAATTAGCCAAGTCCTACCATTGTAATTTTCCCTCCATCCCTTTGCCTTTGTTCTATCTATACTGCCACTACCCTAGAACAGGTCACTATGATCACTGTGGCAAAAACTCACTAACCTCGTGTGTTAAGGAAATCGGGAATCAGGACATTTTCCTTCTTAAAACCCTCCCTGTCATTTTCCTCTCAGGATAAAATTTAAAGTCTTTCGTTGTTGAATGAAGCCCTAATTTATCTGACCTTTGTTTCTCACTATTTCCCACTGTTAAAAATTGTGAATTGTAAACAATTTCCTGAGCAAGTGCTATCTTCCTGCTTATGAATCTTTCTAGCAGCGAACAGGAGCAGCTCTATAGCAATGGGTTTTTCTTGTTTTTTGGTTTTGCTTGTATTTCGTTTGGTGTAACAGGTCATACAAATATTATAAGTATTTTCATAATGATATTTTTTAAATTCTCCAGAATAATATATGTTCCCGCTATAATTATTTTTCTACTATGGGAATAATTAAGGAAATTAATCTTAAACTGCAGTGAGGAGGCAGAAGTTCTAATGTGATCACCCTTGCTTTCATGATCTGTGTAGTTTAGCTACCGTTTTTAATGTCATCCAAAACAAGCATCGCCCCTGACTTATTTTCATCTGGTCATTCTTTCTTCAACAGCTCCTGAGTTGTAGACAAGAGGACATTTTAATGGAGAAGGAAACTAAAATGATAGCACACAGAACTCTTAAGTGAGATGCTTTCTCGTGATAGCATTAGAACAAATGAAATCTTTGCATCTGCTCCCTTTTGCATATGAGATAGATTTGTGCTTTTCAGCAGAATTAAAGCGTTTAAATATTTGATCTGAAGAATAAAATATATCACAATCTAGAAAATAGAGGTGATTGATGAACATTGTTCCTCTTCAGTTTTTAATTCAATCACCGATTTTCCTGTGTTCTTTTCTTCTTTCTCCCCTTTTACCTTTCAGGGGAGAAGCTCATGCGATTCAGCTACCCAGATATTCACTTCGATATGAACTTAACATATGAGAAGGAGGCTGAGCTGATGCAGTCTCATATGATGGACCAAGCCATCAACAATGCAATCACCTACCTTGGAGCTGAGGCCCTTCACCCTCTGATGCAGCACCCGCCAAGCACAATCGCTGAGGTGGCCCCAGTGATAAGCTCAGCTTATACTCAGGTCTATCATCCAAATAGGATAGAAAGGCCCATTAGCAGGGAAACCTCCGATAGTCATGAAAACAACATGGATGGCCCTATCTCTCTCATCAGACCAAAGAGTCGACCCCAGGAAAGAGAGGGCTCTCCCAGCAATAGCTGCTTGGATTCTACTGACTCAGAAAGCAGCCATGAAGACCGCCAGTCCTACCAAGGAAACCCTGCCTTAAATCCCAAGAGGAAACAAAGCCCAGCTTACATGAAGGAGGATGTCAAAGCTTTGGATGCCACCAAGACTCCGAAGGGCTCTCTGAAGGACATCTACAAGGTCTTCAATGGAGAAGGAGAACAGATTAGGGCCTTCAAGTGTGAGCACTGCCGAGTCCTTTTCCTAGACCATGTCATGTACACCATTCACATGGGTTGCCATGGCTACCGGGACCCACTGGAATGCAACATCTGTGGCTACAGAAGCCAGGACCGTTACGAGTTTTCATCACACATTGTTCGAGGGGAGCACACATTCCACTAGGCCTTTTCATTCCAAAGGAGGACCCCTATGAAGTAAAGAACTGCACATGAAGAAATAACTGCACTTACAATCCCACCTTCCCTCCGATGGTGACATCCCTTTTTTTAAAAATATGATTACTGTCAATAATTCTTATTTTGTGGACGCAGTGTCATTTGCTCTGCCTAATTACAAGGAGAAAGACACAGAAGAGTGTTGGGTCAGGGGGGTATTGTTTCTTGCTAACTCGTTTATTTTGTGAGAATTTAAGAGCAGTCCATTTTTGTTGCACATAGACATAAGATGTATTCACTCTTGGAAAAAAAATCACTTGATTCATATAGATTGACCTAAGAGAGATTCTAATTTGATACTGATATTCAGGATTATGATTGAAGCCAGGAAAGTGTAAGAGTTTTCTGGATAAGACTTCCACAGTTTAAAATGGCATAAGTAAATTGACTCTTCAAAGAAGAATTTGTTTAAAAATGTAAGCTTTTTTTTTTTTTACAAGATTTGATTTGTTTTGTTTCTGCTCACTAGAGGTCATGGAACATAAATCAAACACACAATTATTTTGGTGATAACCCCAAGGATAAGTGTTTTTGGGGTCCTATGTTTACTTTCCCTATGGAATTTATAATGCAGTATGATATACACTGTACCATATAGCAAAACTTTTAAATGACCGGTAATTAAGGACCACCTACAATACACCTGCGGTCCTGTGATCTTATTTTTCTAAACTTAGGCACTGTTTTTCCATAGTTTTGATGACTGGCATTTTATAGACACCCTGGCAGCCTTACTTTCAACACCTTGAATGGATAGTATTTTTTATCTAGTTTTCAGAATAACATATGGTCTAAGAGTGGCTAAGAGGCAGTCAGTAGTTTTCAGGCAGGATTTCTACTTTTCAAAACTTTGTTTGGAAAGTTTTTTGTTTTAAAGTTACAATGTGATGACAGTATAGTATCCATATGTGTGTCTAAGAGTCTGCTTATGATTGTCACTTTATCAGCATTTAATCAGTGTTAACCAGTCAGCAGAAAAATATAATTAGGCTAACAGTAGGGGGAAAAACACTTAGAAATCCATTTTCTGGTATTTCTCTTTTCACTGGTCTTTTCAAGCTGTGACTACCTAGTGTTCTCTCCATAGTCTACTCATCTTTTACTCTTTGAGTAGAAGTTCTTGAAAAATGTTGCTATAGGCTATTTTTAACGGAATCTCCTTGGAACAATTGCTAATTTGACCTGAATGTGGTAACTTGAAACCCTGTAAGGTTATTGAACTAGGGCTATTTATTCTAGTATTTCGTCAGTAAAGAGAATTACCACTGTTGGTGCAAGGTAAACGAAGCTTCTTTTTAAAGCAGTGTAACTTGGACGACAGGTTTTTAAAAGAAAAAAGGAAAGAGAAACAAAGAGGCTTACTTTAGCCGTCTTAGAACCTAGCATGCGTGTGCATCTCCCGTGACTGTGTGAGTCCTGAAAATCTTTCTTTTCAAACAATGTACTTGCATATGACTCCTTTTCAAAAGTGAATCCCAACTCCTTGGTGCAAAGGTGGTGTTTTTTTTCCTCCCCCAATTGTAACCCATATATGGTCATATTTCTTGTCACATTTTAATGTCACTTCCATGGGTGCTCTGTCAACAACTCTTTACACTCCAGCCGCATTTGAGGGGTGACGCTGAGTGGTACCATTGAATGCATTGTGAGGACCCCATCCGAAGGCACGCATTTCAGGGGCACGGGTATGGCTGTGCCATGTTTCTCTGATCACTGTTTGTGAATACTGAAATCTTACGAAGCAGGAACTGGAAACTTCTCTAGAATACCTTCAATCAGGAAGCTGAAACGATTTTTATACAGTGTGATGGGAGAACTAGCAAGAGTAGAGGCTGTGGACCGAGAGCCTCCAGTATTGCTCATCACTCTTGTCTACTTTATCTGCTTATTTATTCAACTTCTGAGCATTAACATAGCTAGAGCTACACCAAAAAACAAAAACAAAAGGCGACTCAGTGCTCTTTTCATTTGCATTTCCAGCCTCTGTCTTTCTTTTTGAAAAGTAACAAAACTTTCAATTAAATCCACAAGCATGCACCACGCTTTAAGTCGAGCGTCCACTGGTGTGCTTTTGTCTGTCTGCTTGATTTTCTGTCTGCTTTGGGATTGTGGACAGCCGACTTGGTCAGTGATAAAGTATGTCCTTGAGAATCTCTCATCCCAACTGCCCTCTCACCATTTTCAAATAAGAATTGGAGCACGTTATATTCCCCTTCTGAAGAAAGGCGCATCCTTTAAAAGTCAGTGATTTCGTGTTCCATGGGAATTGAAGGAAACATTTCCGCGACCGTCACTGTACTCCTAACTCTGGCCCTGTGCGAATGCCTTTTGGCAACGGTCTATGAATGCCGACGTCGTCGTCGTTCCCCTCTTCCTCTTGCGCCACTCCTCAGTGTACGAGCAGGGCAGGTACCTACCTGCCCTGGGATGAGAATGAAGTGGGTGGACCTCAAGAGCTGTGCAGTGGCTCAGTGAGAACGGTACAAATCACTCTCCTTTTGTGATTTCAGCTTCTGGGGACGCTGACCCTGACGAGAATGAATCCTCGTGAGTGTATGTGCTCCAGGTGCTTTCTTGTCTTTCCTCAGTTCCATGATCTGAGGAACGAACAGGTGGCAACAGCTCAGGGCTGGGTGAGTGAGGACAGGCTCAATCCAAAGGTCTGGGTTCGGCAAAAGAGGAAAACAATGTGTGGACCTAGTACTTTTTCTGAGGAATTCTGGAGCCTGTATTTATGTTTCTTATTCTCAAAAGGAAATAATATAAAGTACTGACACCTAAAAATAGAAATGAGAGTCAGACACCAAATAAATCGAGTTTTACATAACACATGTATGCCCTATTTATTTAGCTGAGAATTTACATTACAGGGAGTCTTTGAGGGACAGGAAAATGGGTTATTACCTGTGTTTTCCAGTTTGGCAAAAATTCAGCAATCCATCACATGGCTTTGCCCTAATTTTTCCCAGAATTTTATCTCTAGCTCTTGTTAGAGTATAAGTATGCTGTCTTTCTCTCTAGGATAGTGATTAGTCACTTTGTAAAAGTCATTCTAATCTGGCTTTTTGAGACAGTAAAAGTGACCTGTAGGCAGGATAGAAGCGATTTCAAGTTTTCACAAAGACACAGAATTTCCTGGAGGGGCAGAGTGGAAATTTGTGAGGATTTAGACTGAGCACCAAGTAACAATTGTATTTATAAATCACTATGAATGTGCATTTGTGTGTGCATATATACATGTATAGTATGTGTGAGGCCAGTGGACACTTTTTAAAAATTGTGAAAAATGTTAAAAGTGAATTTTTTCTAGGAACTTTTTCAAGTCCCCCCTCATGCATACACAGAGAATACTATTTTTTTAACTCATGAAGAGAAACAATTAGTGTGATCAAATGTGTCCGAGAACAGAGTTAGAAGTAAAGATCTGAGCAATTTCATGGTTTTACCAGATTGTATTAAAATATATTGCAGTTATTAATTAGTCTTCATGACTAGTGGCAACTACTAAAGCTAAGTCTTTAGAACCCACTTCCAGAACAAAACCAAAATAGGCAAACATCAAAGAGATTTTAAGCTAATTTACTATAACCTCCAAAGAGAAATATGTCACTATTCAAGTAGAAAGAAGCAAGAAATAATAATTTTCAACTTTCACTTGTTGAAAAGAGTATCTTAGTGTAACAATTGCTTTAAATATTTTGAATAGCTTTTTTGTCTCCGTTGCATAGCTCACAAAACCATGAGTCCTTTGACATCATATTCCTTCATTCTTGAAATGTACAGCAGAGAAGGCATTAACTTATTTCCCCAACTTTATTTCATTCTGTTTCCCAAGTAATCCCTTCAGGTAGAAAAAGGAAAGAAGAGACTGCAAAAAATAATAATAATTATTATTATTATATGTATGTACATATAAAAATCTGCTCCAAATTTGAAGATAGAACTCAGATTATTGAAAAGTACAGGCTATGTTTTTGTTTGTTTCTTTACAAAAAAACTTTGGAGCATTTACAAAAAAAGGAGTAAGTCAATGTTTGTGATCATCTTTTGTCATATGCTTTTAACACATACTAGCTGTATGAAGATTTTTTTCAAAAACAAAATTCTCCAAATACTAAAGTAAAAAAAATGGAGTAAAATGAATATGTGTATATAGGAGTTATCTTAGAAGCTGCTTGACATCTCCAGTTTCTGCAAAATAATTAAAATATACAGTAACTGGGCACTTGAGAATCTTCATTTAACGTATTAAATACTTCTAAATTTCCTTATATTGGTGCCTTCTAAAAATTCATTGAGAGTGCTGATTAGCTACTGTCGCTCTATCACACTTGTATTTTGTACTTTTGAAAATCAAAAAATTGGAGTGCTTAGAGAAATCGTCTCTGTGTTCTTAGGGCAAAGCTGTGTGAAGTCCCAATACGGCTCTCCCAATATCTTTTTAGTTTCGCTGCACTTCTGAATATCATTATAAGATTAAATTAGGGAGGGAAATTGTAGTGGTTAATTGTAGGCATTTTTGTTTTGTTCTTAAGGAAGAATACATTCTGTATCACACAAGGACTTACTTATATAACTTCCAATTGCTAAAATACTGTGTTGTAAAATTTCTTCCAGAGATTGGTAGTCTTGAAACTGATGTCTTCATGTTTTGAAGCAGATAAGTTAATTCTTCTTGAACAAAGCAAAACTGAACAGTCCTAGAAAATTGCTATTCTCCAAAGCATCATCCCAATGGTTTCCGACCATGGCTGTGTATTACTTGCTATGGGTGTGTTAGGATATGACAGCTTTTAAAAAACAAACAAACACAAACAAGCTGCTGGTTAATCAAGCAAATGTCACATGACCAAGAAGCTGTGATAGTCTAGTGTTCCTTTTTATCATCGTGTGTTGCTAGGCCAAATAATGTCACCTTGGATATTTTTACATTTATCGAAGAAACCTAAACTTTGGAATTTCCATAAGGTTTTTTATGTAACTCTATTTCTAGCTTTTTAGTTTTACCTTGCTGAACTGTAAGTTTATGGGTATTTTTCATGTGCACTCTTGGAAATAAGTTCATAATCTTGTCTATGGGGTTTTCCCCCTATAACATTGTATTTGTATTTTTCTGTATAAAGTTGTGAATTAACCTTTATTTCCTGCAAAGAGTGGTACATGAATGACTAGTTTTCTAAGATGTCCTTTTTATTGTGAATTAAATATAAAATTTAGAGGCCCTTTTGTGAGCACCATCAAGCACGGCATATAACTTCATATAGGTCAAGTCAGCCAGTTTGCAGTGAACAGGCCTACAGATTACCTCAGTAAGAAAACTTCTTGAGTGGGTGGAGGTCACTAAATCCTTTCTATGCACTTATCAGGATTTGACTTAATTTACTGGAAACGGAGGTGTGTTTTGTTTGGATATTTTTTTTTTAATGTATACACTGTAATAAGGAAGGACTCTGGGTTTTGCCTTTTGTTACTTGGTTGTTGTTTTGTAAGTTCCTATTCTGAAACTGTGATAAAAATTTTGACTGTCAAGCACTCAAGAGTTTGAACATCAATCACTTCTATGAAACAAAACTCTCTTTGTCATCTCTACTGGATTTTGTAAACTCCCTCCCGTCTGGCTCCCTCCATTCTGCCCATGTCCCTTCTATTTCTGGAGGTCTCGGCCTCTATCTGTTTTCCCCCTTACTGGCTTGGACATGAATTCAATTCTTGTTTCCATTTCATCAATCTCTGAAGTCTTAAATTTTTTTGTGCGTGTTGTATTGGCTATAAAGCCTATTGATGTATTTTTATACGCAAGTGTAATTTTATATTAAAAAATACTAAGATGAAAAATAGTAAGGTGTATAGCATTTGTGTTAGTTTAACTTTGAAAATTTGGATACCCAAAATATGACTCCAGAGGTTATGTAAACATAATCTGGTGTGTTTGCCTCTCTTTTTATGAAATACTGCATTCTAATTTTTTTCTTCTAAAATGTGTATCATGAGAGACTAGACAATTTTAGGCAAGTATTTAGAAAAATATTAAAAATGTAAAACAAGAAGTCTTAACTTTCTCTCTGTTGAGAGGGAAATGCTTTAACATGACTGTAATTATATTCCAGGTTTGGAGGAAAGGGTCTGCAGGACTCATTTTGCTCTTAATAGGTGAACCTTCTAGCCCATGTGTTATTTGCAAACCCAGAACGAATGATTGTTTCTTTCATTTTGTTAAATATGTGTTTTGTTTTGTTTCTGTACAAGTGCAATACTTCCCTTGAAGTCTTAAGAACTGTTAATGTGTGGATTTCCCCCCTTTCTTTCCTTTCCTTGAAAAGAAAATAATAATAAATTAACCAAACCCATTGCTATCAAGTCAAGCTGTGACTCATAAAGACTTTATATGGCAGAGTAAGATTGCCCAGTGGGGCTTCCATGCTTGTAAATCTTCATGGAAGCAGACAGCCCTATCAGGATTGGCCAGTGGATTCAAACCACCCACCATTCAGTTGGCAGCCACGCACTTAACCACTGTGCAACCAGTCTTTAGTCAATGGCATAAAGGAACCCTTAAAAAACATGTTTTTTTTTAACCAACCCAATAAGCAAAGAGATAAACAGTCCACAATCAAAATATTTGAGTGTGGGGAGACCACAGGATAAATCTCGTGGCATATTTATTTAAGTAGAACTTGCATTTAAATCTTTTTCCCAAGAGATGGGTTCTAAATTTAAAATTCTGAGAGACTCGATTTTAACTTTTCATCCTTGTTCAGTGCTCTGAATCAAAAGTTTAATGTTTTTTAATCATTTCACTCCATTTGGAAATGAATTTTGAAGAAAAAGGAAAGCACTTCACTCAGTGTTAGACACACAGATGTCTATGACCTACTGGAGAACATTTTAAAAATATTTGGAGCAGTCCTGTTTTCATATGAATTTAAGTCGAGTATTTTTTCATATTAAATATATTTATATGTAGTGTACTAGTTTCATTTTCTTTGCAACACCTGTGTCCCTGTAGTAAAACTGCTGTAATGTAAATACATGTCTTGTTAAAAAGATATTTCTTTTCAAGACAGTTACTGCATTTGTACAGTAGCTACGTGTCTTGGCCATTCTAGATGTTTTTTTTTTTTCTTTAACAATACCAAAGGTAATTAGACTATTTTAAAGACTAATTGCTTGACTGTTTTTAGGATATTTTGAGTTTTAGAAGCAAAGAAAGAAATAATAATAATAGGTCAAACCAGTAAACCTCATTTTTTTTCAAACTAATAATTTGGGGAAATAAAAAATATTGTTTTAAGGAAATATATATATATATATAAATATATGTGTGTAAAATTAAAATGCCAGACCTTGTATGTCAGGTTTGCTCAGTGTAATGTTTTTAAAGGCTCCAATACCATACCTCAGAAAATGAGGCTTACGAGGGGAATACTGACCAGTCTTTGCAGCTGTGTGACAAGTCACCCTGCTTTCGACCAGTTTGGAGACCTCCACTGAACCGTTTCATCACTGCAGACTAAAATATGGGACTTGTATTTTCTTTGTTTTTTTATGCACACACGTACATGTTTTGTGCATGTATGTGAGTACTGTGTATATGTGTATGAGTGTTGTATATGCATGTGTGGGTGTGTGTATGTGTGTACAACTAAAAAAGCTGCAGAAACTTTGTAATACTTTGTGAAAAGGATTATATTATAAAGGTTTGTACGGTCTGAGTGCACAGCTACTGGAATAAATTTAGGGAATCTCAGGAACAAGCATATAATTTGTCCAAGATTTATTTCTTCTCAGAAGTGTAAGTGCAGTTTTTAATTCTGTATATTATTTAATATTTTACCAATAAAAATAAACTTCTGACATAAAAATTGCTATAAAAACTTTCTGGTGCAAATTCTGTATACTAGCACATCTTTGAAATGCAGAAGATTACACACTGTTGCATGGTATTTGGGGTGTCGATCATTGCGCCTGTGTTTGGGTACCACTTCCTCATCCATGATGTGCTTGCATGTGAAGTAGGTCATCTCCATGTCAGTCATTGGTAGACTATCACTCCCACTTGTTTTGGAGTCCACCAAAACAAGGCACCCTGTGTTCCATTGTCCACGAAAGGCCTCCCGGCTCTTTCAAGCAACTCTCAGCTCTACTGATAGGTCTCTTCAGCCAGATCTCAGTGGTACGTGCAAGGGGGCTTCAAAATGTTCCTGGACCAATAGAATTAAAATATCCTGTTCCCTTTTATAGAAGGATGTAGTCAACACTACACATTGGAGAAACACAAGTGGTTCAAGTAAAGGCCCCCCATTGCATTGGAAACCTGGGTTTTCTAGGAGTCAGACCGAGATCAAATAAGGAGTAAGTCCTAGAGAATGTCTAACCATGTTGGCACAAAACTGGCTGGCTGTCCTGCTTCATGTTGTCCCACTACTTTGTGAGTCACCAGCAACCCACTACAACTTTAGTATGCAATCTATCTTGCCAAGAAAAATGTGGTTTTGTTACAAACATCTTCATATTCAGAAATGTTAAAGGACATAGATTGCAATCTTATGTTTTAGCTTTAGTTATCAACTTCCTCGCCTTATACCAGTATAAAGTATATCCTTACATTTGAAACATCTATTAGTTTGTCTCCCTGAACATGTATAAAATTTCAGAGATATCACATTTTTCATTAATTTTATTTCTAGATTTCACAAGGAACTTCTATGCATAATAATTTCTGGATTAAAAATTCTAATTTGGGTGGAGGAGCAAACGGAGAGTAAAACTGCAAAGAGGGATGACTTTATTCAAGTATGAAGTTTATGAAAGGTTCCTTCAAGTGAGCAAGAAATATTTATCATTTTTCCTGTATATAATATTTACAAAGGTCAAATGAGAAATGCTTTTGAACAGAATCCTATACTCCTAACCTGGGGGGGGCGGGTTGTAATAAAAATCTCCAAGTTTAGTCTGACCCCTAGCAGCCCTGGAGGAGAGAGAAGCCCTGCCCACTAGTGTTCTCAGCCTTTCCATTTTGATGGGAGAAGATGACCTCCTTGTTGTCCCATGTAGTAGTGGCTGGCGGGTTTGAACCTTGTAGTTAGCATCCCAATATGGAACCCATTAAGTCACCAGGCTCTCTTTTTCAATCAAGTGTTAAAGATTTATAGATTTTTTTTTTCATCAACATACTCAGAAGAGGGATATGAGTCACACGATGAAGTTCATTTTAGCAACTCTGCTTCCTGCTATTGGGGTATGAAGATAATTGTGGAGTTCTTGGATCGTGCTAGCAGTGCCTACACTCAGTTGCTGCTGAAAAGCCAGAGGTTCAACTCAGCCCTTAGGTACCTTGGGAGAAACATGAGGTTCTTCTGGAAAACCAGTTCGACACAACCCAACATGAGCCTCCAGGAGTCAGGGTGGATTTAATGGCAATCGGTTGGGGTCTTAAGATTCTCTATTAAACATTTTGGCAAAATCTCCCGCTTTGTTATTGGCCCTACGTAAAATCCCCAGGGTGGGTGTTTGCCTTCTCCTGGAATCTCAAAACAAGAAGAACAATTGGTAATGGGAACTTTGCAGCTTTCCTTGGGGTTAGCTAGGCATCTGAGGGAGTTTCTATAAACTGGTCTAACAGGAGGAATGACAAAAAAGGGAATGTGCTTTGGGTTTTTATAATGTCATATAAAAAAGGGCGTTTAGGATGGGAATATATTCTAGACTATAAAGATAAGCTCAGCCTGAGGAAAAGAAATACATTCGCTTTTTTTTTGTCCTAGCTGTTGTTTTTAGTCCTTGGAAGTGTCATGGGCAAAATCAGCCGTCTCTAGGTTGGATTGTGTCCGGCACAGGAGAAATTCCTGACAACAGTACAAGCAGACACTGCCCTTATGGATGCTGAGTTTATTGTAGCAGTCCTTAGAAGAGTGGTGTGAACTCTGATTATCCGACTAATTGGAGAAACACAGCTTTCAGTCCTTTGTGAGTGAAGATAAGAAGGAAGCAAGTTAGGGCTGTTTGTATGGGGGCTGCGTGGGTCCTTCACTACGCACATGACTTAAGTGGGAATGATTGCTCCCTCACTCAGTGCTGTCACTTTGCCTCAAGAGATGGCGGCTGGGATCAGAATCAACTGTCACCGCTGGGAATGCTTAGTCAAATTCCTTGATGGGGAAATAAAATGACTCAGAGGGAATGGAAACAAGAGTCCAAAGGAAATCGAAGTCTTGAGCCCATATATTGGTTCTGGGTTGGTGAGCATCCAAAGGATGGAAGTGTCTCCACTCTGGATACTAACATAAATAGGTCTCCTTCCAAGTGAGAGGTCTCCTTCCAAGTGAGAGGTCTCCTTTCTAAGTGAGGGGATTTGGTGATGAAAATAGGTCATGTGGGTGCATTCCTTAGAAGTAAGTGAATTATCTCCAGAGAGAGTTAACGACCTTTATCACCAATGTTTCTTTATTTTTAAGTTTTCTCGTTAAATTCATCTAGATTTTATTCAATTTCCTTTCAGTTTTTTTTAATTAATTAATCATTTTATTTGGAACTCACACAGATATCATAACATTCTTTAATTTCAATTACATCAATTATACATGAAATAAAATTGTAACCACAATCAGTTTCAAACCATTTTCTTCCTTCTTGAACTCCATGATATCAGCTCCTCTTTGTCCCCTCCCTCCCCCACCCTACCCGCTCCAGGAATCCTTATTATTATTATTTTCCTATAAGAGTTGTTGTTTTTGCTATATCTTACACAATCCAATGCATCTACTCATGTGCAATTCTGTTGTTCAGTCCCATCGAGTGGGAATATACAGTCATCAATGCCGTCTGCTCTCACTTCCCTCTTTCCCTTTCTCTTCCTGTACTGGCAGGGAAGCATTATTCCTGTTACTGTTTCTGAAGTGTTATCTATCTTGGCTTTCATGCATGGAATGATTATTTCTCTACATAACCTTTTTTCTTTTTTTACTCTTCCCCACTTCTCTATGTAAGCACACTCACCTTAACCCAGTCACAATTCTGACAAAAGAATCTCTGTACAAGTAATTCAATAAAACCTGTATATATATATATATATATACATACATACATACATACATACACACATATATAAACAATGATTTTTTTTTAAGTACTGGATTTCTCTGACCAGAAAATTTTCATGGATAGTCTACCCAAGTCTTTATCTTCATTTTATTAGTACAGAAATAGTTTCAGATTGATTGTGACTAGCAAAAAGCTCTAATTTATTACCTTCTACTCAATTATGGCTCACAGAGTCCCCCAAAGCCAAGGGGAGAACATCCTCATGGTGTCCCCAAGGCTGTGATCTGTACATGAACAGAAGACCACTTCTTCCTCCTGGAGATCCTCGGAAGGATCCCAACCACTGAGTGAGTATCCATTGCCCCATTCAGGACCCCTACTTTGTCTACAAACACCACCCCCCCAAATCAGTGAATAAGCTAAAACTCGCCTCTTAGTTCCTGGTAGACTTACTGTAGTTATGGCATTAAAGAATCATTCATTTCAGTACACACACCTTATATGCAATGTCTTTCTTATTCTAATTTTTAAACAGAATGATCGCAAATGAACTGGTTGGCTCAACCTGGGACTTAACATATACTGTGAAGTAACTTGACAAAAACAAAAACAAAGAAAGCAACAATCGATCCTCAGAAGGCAGGACAGAGTTGAAAAGAAGAGCAAAGGGCAGCAGGACACACAAGGAAGAAGTGAAAGAGGCTGGTTGAGGCAAGCAACGTCGCAAAACAAAGGTGTTGACATTATTAAATGGAAAATTAATTTTCACTGTAAACTTTAACTAAACCTGTAAGGAAAAACAAAAGTTTTCAATCTGGACTTTTTTCTGTAGGAAACATTAAAAGCACAAAAACTAGTATAACTTTAGTTGGCTAAATATTCCTTTCTGCTTCATTTAAATAAATGTGGGTGTTTTGTCCTTTTACTAAATTTTCTTCACCAAGGATGACTTGTCCTATTCTAAATCATTCTATCAGTATCTCCTTATTTGTTTTCCTTTCTTTCATTTCCCCCTCCTTAATTTAGAATGTCTTTTCTAGTACATGGTATCAATTTTGATTGTTTTTCTTAAAAAAAAAAAACCTCTCCACTTGAAAACATAAGCAGCCAGTCATGACTAATACAAAGTTATTGCCATAATATCCAAGATTTTTTTCACCAAATTCAATGAGAAGTACAGACATTATAAACCATCTTAGGTATTAAAAACCTACCTCTTAGGTTACTTTTTTTTTTTTTCCTCTAACATCAGGGTATTTCCAAGATTCACTCCAAGTCCCAACTCTGCTCATTGCAGGGAAGTATCTATTTACCATAAAATCCAACCTCCTGTTGTCCACCCTTCGGAATGAGACATGATACTACCTTATGGAATTTCTTGGCCTTAATCTGACAAGTTTCCCAGTCTTCCAGGATGGCTGCTGTAGTTGCGCTTATCATCGCGCTCACCTAATTGTAAGTAATAACCTGATTTTTTGGCTGTCAAACAGTCTGTTCTTTGTCTCCCCACCCTATGCTCCCTCCCTTTGCTGTTGTTTTTATTTTTTGCATCAGATGGTAACATGCATTTAGATTCATGTTATTGGATAACTTAAGGAAGAAAAAACTAGGACAGCAAATGACTCATGTTTTTCCAAACTCATAGCCAAACTGCTTTATAGTCACCCTAAGAAATAGTAATTTGGCTATTCCATAACACTGAGACATTTTCTGAGCTACAAGTATAAGCCTGGCACCTTCTTGCTTTCTTCTTTAATGTCTTGACAAATCAAATTATGGCGGAGAAAGTGGTCGCTTGATTCTATAAAGAGCTTGAGAAAGAAACTGCTTCAGACATGGGTAAAGGAGCAGCCATGCTTTAGTCATGAAGAAGAATTCAAGGAGCTTTCTTGAATTTTTGAGATATGAAGTGGGTCATTGCCAAATTCTTTTGAATAAAGATGAGCAGTATTTTAAGCTTATCACTTTAATGTTTTATATACCTTTGTGTTTAATTGAATCTTTAACATACAGCAAATGCATCCCTCTATATGACCATAAAGGAGCTCTGGCGGCCTTGTCAAGTGTTTGACTACTAACCACAGGGCCCAAAGATGAGGTGATCTCTCCGGAACACCCCCTGATTCAATATAATAACTCTTCATCTCAATGAAATGGCCATTTGAACTAATATATTTTGAAATCATCTTAGAGTGATATGGGCTCTTGTTCGTAGTTCCTAATCCATAGAAGGTTTAATACGTAGGAACTTGATGTGATACAGTGATTTGGGAGCTTTATAAAAATTGTGTAGCATCCATTCTATCAAAGTAGTCTGTCTTAATGACTTGGTAACCTTTTCTTTTCTTTTAGGGAGTAAAAGGATTATCATAGTATGCTAGGATAGTCATAGTATGCTCAGGATAGGCTATGTGGCTCATAGAAAATATAACAACAACAAAAAGAAAATATAACATTCCAGTTCGAAGCAGAAAAGCACTGAAGAAGCCCCAGAAGTAACCACCAAGGTCACAAAGAGCACATGTTTTCCTCTCTGTGGTGATTTGCCTCATATTAATTTCAGTAAGACTTAATGTGTGTATGATCCAACTATAGTTATGAGTCACCATACAGAGAGATGTTTATAAGTAACTTTGGTGAATACTAGTGTCTAAACATCACATATCTATAAGTAATGCCAATCTATTAGCCTGCTATTGGACAGCAACTGCCACCAAAAAAAAACAGCTCAGGATTAAGATACCACTAGTATAATTTACTCATTTATTTTTTAAATCTGTGTGACCCCTAGTTTCTAGTTATCCATTGTTTGCTCTTTAGTTTTCTGTTGGTTGATTTTAAATAAATATTGTATTTCTCAGAAGAATAACGTCTTCCTATTTCTAGTTTACAAGAGAGAGCTATTTTTACTATTGTGAGACCGTGTAAATTGCAAGTGCAGTAGTCTGAGAGAATTGATCCAGTCCCTGTTTTGCTCTTCTAAATTTGTTTGGTCTAAGAGATCTGAATTAATTCCATTTGTCCAGACTATTCTGGCAGCACTCCATAATAAAACTAATTTAGAGGAACAAAGACAGCGACATCATTGCCCATCTGAATGACAGCCTGAGTGAATGCCCTACTCCACCCCATTTGCCACTGTGGACCAAACAGGCCTGATTTATATGTAGTTAAGTAACACCTAATTCACAAGATAGCTAAGCCTTTGGATAGTTTATTATAGAAAAAGTATGCCTGTAGAGCAGCGGTTCTCAACCTGTAGGTGGCTACCCCTGTGGGGTTCAAACAACTCTTTCCCAGGGGTTACCCGAATCATAACAGTAGAAAAATTACAGTTATGAAGTAGCAACAAAAATAGGGAGGTCACCACCACATGAGGAGCTGTATTAAAGAGTTGTGGCATTAAGAAGATTGAGAAGCACTACTCTAGAGGCTCTGAAATGTGAAATAAAATTCTTGATCACTTTTTGAGTAACATTGACCATTGAGTGTTTTTGTGAAATAGTTATAAAAGGAATCTTCACAATTGAATATCTAAATGTAAATATAATTACAGAGATGAAAGGAGTGGATTGTTATGGTTTCAAGATAACACCACCATCACCCCCCAAGAACCAAAGAAAAATCATGTGGAAAATGATACAAGAAGAACACAAAATAAATGGAAGCAGAATTTTCACACCCCCACCATCACTTCTAGGATTCTAGTCTAAGAATATTATTTATCCTGAGATTTTTAGCAAGGACACCTTTGTGTCCTTGGTAAAATGTAAACAAGTATCTATAGAATTAGCCTATAGGATGAGGCACTAAATGGATTGAATGTGGAGATGATTCCATTCCAAATATTAAATTTGAATTCACTTAGAGAGTTTGGGAGGTCATAATCACTGACCTTTACCTCTTTTAATTAGCTCTCCCATTCTGTGTAGTTGGATCCTAATATAGTATACACTAGCAAAACCGTATAAAATGCCAAGGACTAGCATGCCCACTACATGCAAGCCACTTTACATAGTTCATTCATTCGAATATTCAGTTCTTCCAATGTGACACATACTTATACCTAAGAGTTCATCTCATGTTGGCCATGTATGTGTCAGAATAGAACTCTACTCTGTAATGTTTTTAATGGCTGAATTGTGGTAGGGGATAGGGGTGCTATGTCTCTAGGTCTTTCTTCTGAGGTAGTTTTCAGTAGAATTAAACTTGTAACTTCTGCAGTTAGCAGCCAAACCTGGTAACTATTTGCCCTACCTAAGAACTCCAAAGAAACGAAATACACATTCATGATAAAACAGTAGTTATTACTTTACAAGTAGCTTCTTAGCAAAATCCTGAAAGAGTGATGGCCATGAATTTGATAAAGATAAAAAGGTGGGGGCTGAGCCCCGGTGGCATAGTGGTTGTGTGCGGGACTGTGGCCCACTGGGATGGAGGTTCAATTCCAGCTTCAAGGAGCAAAGGCTGGGCCTCCTACTCCCACCACCTGAAGGCAGTGATGCCCCCCCCCCCAAAAAAAAAAAAGATAAAAAGGTGAGCCTAGTCTAAGCTGAGTGAACACATCTGCAAAGTCCTGGAGAAAGGGAGGAGACAAAGGAATGTCAGAGGAGATGACAGAAATGTAGGGAAAATAAATGCCAGTGGATACCTTCAGAGAATGGCCTGCTCAGTGTGGTTGCAATAAAGGTTGAGAGTTAGGACATAACAAGAAATGAGACTAGAAAGATAAGGCAGGTCAGAGATGAGGGCCTTGTTTTTCTAACCTAAGGATTTTGAATTTCATACTGAAAGAAGGTATTATCAGGGAGTGACACAATTATATTTACAACAACTCTTGGGCTTCCATGTGCGATTAGATTGAAGGAAGACCAAACTAAAGTGGCAGCTGCCGTAGTAAATCCTAGAGAATGATCCTCTTTCTCCTGGGACTTTGCCGACATGTTCTTTTAGCTTAGTTCCCTCTCTCACCTTTCAAGCTTTGCCAAATTTACTTCCATTTTATCCATCACAGTTGAGCTTGGATGCTACCATTGAGTCAATTCTGACTCGTGGCGACCGTACAGGGCAGGGGAGGTTTCCCAGCCTATAACTGTGTATGGGGGTACAAAGTCCCGTCTTTCTCCCACAGAGCAGCTGGCAGTTCTGAGTTGCCTGTCGCAGTCCAGTGTGTAAATGCACCGCAGCATTCCTCCAGAGGCTGTACGAGAGACATGGTGAATGGCAAAATATAACTAGACTCCACCCAAAAGAGAAATCAGAAAGCAGATTAAAAATTTAGATTGACAAGAAGGGAACATAACATATCATCAATGGGAACAAAGCCAAGCCAAAAAGCCCCCAAAGAGCCTCCCAAATAGACTTTAGGGTAGGAGAGCCAGCTCCTGGAATTCCCACCAGTGGAGAGAGAGTAATAAAGGTCAGCAGACAGACCTGGAATTGTTATGTTTTTTGTTTGTTTGTTTTCCTAATTATTATTATCTTTTTTCCCATTCTTTTCTCTCTTTTTTTCATGTTTAATCATTTTATTGGGGGCTTATTTGGCAAAGCTTGAAAGGTGAGAGAGGTAACTAAGCTAAAAGAACATGTCTGCAAAGTCCCAGAAGAAAAAGGATCATTCTCATAATACATAAATACATATATTGCGCCATGCTTCTTCACATGCCTGAGGCTGTCATTGCTTTCAGAACCTCCACCTTTTCATCAGAGCCTCTGACATCAGCCTCCCATCCCTTCCCCTCCTTGTTCCCCACTCCCCCACCAACTCTCAATACTCCATAAATTATTGTTTTGCCATAACTTACCCTGCTCAGTGTCTCCCCTTGCTCTTTCTCCCATTGTCTGTCCCCCCAGGAGGGGGTTATATGTAGATCCCTGAAGTTGGCTCCCCCTCTCCACCCCACCTTCCCTCTACCCATCCTGCAGCTTCTTTCCCACTACTGATCCCATGGGGTTCATCCATCCTGGGTTCCCAGCATTTCCATTTCTCATCTCCACAGTAGTGTAGAACTGGGACCATGACAGTTGGAGGGAGGAAGCCTTCAGGAACAAGAGGAAAATTGTATGCTTCATTGCCACCTCACTAAGCCTCACTAGCCTGTCTTCTCCCCAAGACTCCCCTGTGTGAGAGTGTCCAATTACCCACAGGTGGGCCTTGGACCCCCACTCTGCTCTCCCCCCATTTGTAGTGATGTGGTTCTTGTTCTTTGATGTTTGATATCTGCTCCCTTCAGCCCCCCGTGATCACACATGCGAGTGTTCCTCTTCCATGTGGGCTTTGCTGCTTCTGGGCTAGATGTCCATCCATTCATCATCAAGCCTTCGCGATCCCAGGTGCTTTATCATTTGGTAGTTGGTCTTTTTTCTCTTTTTATTCGATCTTTTGTTTTGTTTCCATTATTGATGGCTTTGTCTACCTATCTATACAAGGTGGGCATGGGTGGCAAGCTCAGCTCGAGGAACAAGCAAAGGGACCTATGGTTCTGGAGGGACCTGGGGTGAGGAGGGGACAGGGGCAGGGAGCGGTGAACAAATGACGCCATAGACAGGGAAACAACTACGGGATGAAAATCAACAAGGAGGACAAAGAGATCCTTGGATTGTTGGAGCAGCAACATTCTAGCTGAGAGGAATTACTAAGAGGCAGAAGAGCGAGCATGATGGTGGGCCAGGAGAAAGTAAAAGGAAACAGAAAAGATCTAGAAAGCAAAGCTATGGATAGAGGTATAAGCATAGGAGTGTAACTATATCAAGACATTAATTCATAAAAGTACACTAGAACCCCAGTACTTGACAGCATCAGTACTCAACATACTTGGATCTCTATGCAAATTTTGCATCAGAGCTCGAACAAAACATTTGAATTCAAGCTTACACACCTGATTGTTGTAAACAAAAGCAGGTCATGTTTAGGTCACGCAGTGTTAGTTGGCGTGATTAGCATGCTGCTGTTTAAACCTTTTCCAGCTGTGTTCCATGTGTTTTACTATAATTTCCTTCGTTTTTGTGGCTTTTTGTACTGCATTTATATTTTTAAAAAAAACATGGGTCCCAAGAAAGAGTTTTTTGAAAAGAATCATCATGGTTAGCCATGTTATCGATACTGTGATAATAACTTAGTAACCCTTTTTAGAAAACACGGAAACCCCAACAGACCACATTAGACAGATTCTTTTGAGAGAAAGTCAGTCAGGTCCTAGTGAAAAAAGGCAAAGAAGTGGGGAAAACACTTGAAAAGCAACTATCAGTTGATTATATGCAATGGGATTCCCCTACCAAACAATGACTCTCTCTCCATACCTCCTCCCCTCATCCAAGTCCACAGATCCAGATCCTCATCAATCTCCAGGTATGGGACATGCTTCAGGTTTGTTTTTTTTAATTTTTAATGTTGTGTTTCTTATTTAAATTTCATTATTTGACTCTGAACTTATTTACTGTGTAAAGCTTTGTATAAAAAGGCAAGATTCGGGTAAAAACTTGGTGGTTGAGAATGGATTAATCCATTTTCAGTTATTTGTGATAAAAATTGATTTGGAATGTGACTGCATCATATCTTCATGCTCTTTTTAGAGTGAGTTAGCATTGAGTTCTGGAATTCTACTATAGAGGTATGGGTCTGTGTATATTTATTGATAGAGCAATAATACTAAGGTAGTAGATGGACTTTGGGCCTCTGTTTACACCCTGCCTTAACGCAAGAACACTTTGTTCTAACAACCTGGCATTCCATGGCGCGCACCATCCTGGCATGATCGCTGAAGACAAAATGGGTACATAAGCAAATGTGATGAAGAGACTGGACGGTGTCTCGCTATCAAAAGACATAGTATCTGGTGTCTAAAATGTTTAAAGTTAAACAAGCAACCATCTAGCAGAGATGTAGCAAGACCCCCTGGAAAAAGCACACCAGCCTGTATGAACATGAGGTGTTAATGGGATCAGGTTAACAGGCATCAGAAGAACACCCCCCCCCAAAAAAAAAAAACTAGTGTTGAGAAGGATAGGGGGTCAGAGCAGAGACCCAAAGTCCTTCTAAGACACATCCCCTCACAGAAGAGTCACAAGAAGGAATGACTCAACCAGAGCACTCTATAGGAGTGATGAAATCCTCTGGTTCCTTGAGATTTCCTCACCCACCCATCCCCGTTATCATGAGCCCAGCCCTGCCCTTCACTGCAGACTAGGCCAGAGCACGTGCACAGGTACAAGTGAGAGATGAGAGCTCATGACACACAGAATCCAGAAACAGGAATGAGAGTAGTAGCATCAGGAGGGTAGGGGGAAGGTGGGGAGAGGAGACGAGGAAAGGGGAACTGATTGCGATGATTGAAAATCACCACCACCATCAACCCAGGGGGCTGAACAACAGAAACAGTGGTCTTCCATGTAAGATATGATAATAGCAATCATTTATCAAGGGGTCACAGAGATGGAGGTGGGGTGGAGGGAGGTAAGGAGAGAAAGGGAGAAAAGAGAAACTAATACCAAGGTCTCAAATAAAAAGTAAATGTTTAGAATAATGATGGAAACATATGTACAAATATGCTTGATACAATTGATGTATGGATTGTTAAAAGAGCTGTCAAAACCTCCAATGTAATGACCTTTTAATTATAAAAATTTTTAAAGTTATATTGAACTCATGTTACAGTAAAATTTTAAGTACAAAAAAATACCTCAAATTCCAGCTCCTTTTATCTTGGAGTGGTCAAAGAAAGAGAAAAGAGCAGCAGAGCAAGGAAGCAAAAATCTCAAGCAACCAAGGGCCTTGCTTGATGCAGAGAACGAGACCTCAGCCAGGAGAAGAGCAGTGGGTCCTCCAGGTCTCTCTTCCATCCTGAACATCTGAGCAGTTTCTAGGTCCCCTTGTGAGACACAGGTTACCTGGGTACTCCAAACATTTTCTGTTGATGAAAATGGCATTTTAAGCATCTTACTCCCTATTTTAAGCATATGTTCATGCATTCTCCTTTGAATGTGCCACACGTCATCATCCTCTTTTGAGCGAGAGCCTGTGGGAGATCGTCTTAATTTACAGAGATGGCAAGCTAAGATGCTCATCTTTGAGAGTTTGCTAAATGTACTTCTGCAAACCATTTTTTCTCCTGCCCAGCTTGTTAATCACCTGACTGGGGTTTCATTATCGTCATAGGAGTCTCAAGGTCACCTTGCGAGGCAGGATGTACAGTTTTAGAACAACTCTGCAGCTCCTACACAGCTTTTACACAATCTCTTTGACTTAGCACTGGTTTCTCTGGGACCATTTTCTTACCACAATCTATTACTGGCCTTCTGGTAACCTGCATGCCTTGCAGCAAAATTAACTAATTTTACCATTTAATATCATATAGGCTTTCAATTACTCATGCACACATACAATAATTTGTGGCAAATAGATGATGCTCAAGTAAGACTTCATTATTAATTTAATTGGCTACATAGGCATATAGTTTATAAATATGATATGAAAGAGTATTTCCATACTAAATCATGATATATTCATAGCAACATCTTTTATATATTCTGTTCAAAAAAGATTCCATATGTTAAATTTTTTAATGAAGATTCATAAAAGATCATTATGAGTGGTGGCATAGACCCTGTACCTGACAGATAAAAACTATATGACAAGACTATGAAATAAATACAAAATCCAATCAGGAGTGTAAATTTGCCATTATTTGCATCGGTGCCGTGCAGTGGAAGCACTTTGCATGCTACCAATGTTACTACATGTATAATTTTATTTTTTCTAGTAACCACAATTCAAAAATCAGAAAGATGTAAAATTAATTTTAGTGATATATCATATGTAATTTTTTACAAACTGAGCTTTTCAGCAAATTTTGAATGCAGTTTTGTGGTAAAATTAGATGCCTCAGCTGATATTTGGGTAGGCATATACTTGAGTATATATGCTATTCATTTTATCCACTATATGAAAAAGTTATTATTTCAACATTTAAGCATGTAAAGTTATTAATGAGCTGTTGTGTTAGTCCGGGTAGACTAGAGAAACAAAATCATGGACATGCATATGGATATAAGGAAAAGCTTTATATACAAGAGGAATGGGACATTGAGAAAGCACCGCGGCCCAGTCCAGTTCTAAGTTATAAGTCCGATATTAGCCCATATGCTCGATATCATTCTATAAAGTCTCCTTCCGACTCATGAAGTCACAGGTCAGTGGGTGGCTCCTCGCTTCCAGGACTCAGGATCCATCAGCAGCATACAGTAGTGGTAGAAGCAACTCAGTGCTGGCAGGAGTCTCCACGTGGTTTCTCCAGCTTCAGAGGTCTGGTTCCATCAGGGTAAGGCCATGTGGCTTCTCCTCCGGCTCTTGCAGCTCCTCAGACTCTGCCATCTTGTCTTGTCCGTAATTCATCATGTCTCAGCCTCATTCCAACAACTGGGGAGTTATCTTCTCATCTCAATGAGGGAAATATCGTGAGATTTCCCAGAAGTGTCAGGAGAAAGTCATGCCCACACTGAGGCCTCATTGGCTACTCAATGGCAATATTCAGAGTAACAGGCTAGACTCCACTCCTACATCCCAATTGTGAAATTAGCATAAGCACATGACCGTCACACCAGTTTTAGCTTCTTTTGCTTCATATTGTCTTTGAAGCCCAGTGTATTTTTACATTTATTAAATACCTCCATTGGGACTAGTCTCATCTCAAAAACCATAGAACAAGGGTGATGATTCTCAACCTGTGGGTTGCAATCTCTTTGGGAGTGGAACAGCCCTTTCACAGACTGGTAACAGTAGCAAAATTACAGTTATAAAGTAGCAACAAAAGTAATTTTATGATTTGGAGGGGGGGGGGAGGGGGAATCACCACAATAAAAGAACTGTATTAAAGGCCCATGGCATTAAGAAAGTTGCAAACACTGAACTAGGGTCTATTCTAATAATGTACAAATACCTTTGTGTCATGATAAGCCTAACATAAACAAAAACAACTCATTGGCATTAAGTCAATTCAGACTCAAAATGACCCTACCCAGGATTTCTAAGACTGTAACATTTATAGGAGCAGAGAGCCTCACTTGTCTCCCTTAGAATTGCTGGTGGGTTTGAACTGCCAACTCCAAACCTAACCCACCTCACCACCAGGACTCAACAATAACCATGGCTAGCCTTTATTAACTCTACTACATAGCAGTTAGTGTGAGGATTGCTTTCCATGATTTTCTTATTTAATTTTCAATACAATCCTTAACATAGATGTCTTTTCCAACTTTATTTTCCACATGGATTAGCAAGGATACAGTGGCTTCCGCAAGGCTGTAGTGTTAAAAAATGATGTATCACAGATTTCAATATGAAGATGCACAAGTATATTAAAAGGAGATATATTACTATTTTATGCTTCCAGGTGATTTTGTTTTATTTTCATTTTATTTATTCCTTTGTAAGTAGAGATAGCAGATATGACTCTTGGGGAAAAAAATCAATTGCATTGGGTATTAGTCTGGGTTGATTAGAGAAACAAATCCACCTATACTCATACATGTGTCAGAGAGAACTTAATATCACAGAGCAATTGTATACTAAGAAACCATCCCAGTCTAGTCCAGATCAAGTCCGTAAGTCCAATATTAGCGCATATGTCCAATACTAGCTCACAATCTTTTCTGCATGCTCCTGAAGCACGTGCAATGATGTACAAAGCAGGAAGATCTTCCTGCTAGTGGGTAAAAAATCAGAGGCTAGTGGGCAAAAAATCTTGTGGAAGTATCTCAGTGCTGGTGAAGTCCTAGATGTGGCTCCTCCAGCTCCCTGAGTGAGTCTTCTCAACAGGAAGGTGAAACAAAGTGTCCTGGTTTTGTTTCTCTAGAGAACCCTGCCTAGTGGATTGCCAAGCTTGAGTTTGAGATCCCATCAGGGCCTGTTTAGGTAATTAGCTCTCAAGATACAGACTGTTGCTGACCCACCCTGGGGTCTGCAGCCTGCAGACAGAATTCCTGCTTTGCCTGAGGAAAGACTCTGCTGTCTACTTCCTTGGTCTTGAATCCAGCAGGCCAGGTGAGTTGAAGGAATTCCAGTATATTAACTGCTCTACAAAAGTGAGTTGAACTAACCCTCTGTACTGCTTTGTGGACTAATTAGCCATTATATTCCTTCTCACTGTATAGATCTATCATCTATCTATCTATCTATCATCTATCTATGCTCTGTCATCATCATCATCATTATCTATCTATCATCTATCTAATCATGTATCCTGGTTTAGTTTCTCTAGAGAACCCTCCCCAAGATATATTATAAACAGGTTTGATAGAAAAGTGAGAGGCCACTGATAATCAAAGGAATTATTATAACCATAAAGTAAAATATAAACAATACAAAAGAGATAAAGTTAAAGAAAGTAACTACAGTGCCTTATATCTTTGCGAAACAAAACAAAGATGATTGGAGATAGGAAGGCCAATGGAGCCTTTCTATGTGCAAACATAAGTATCTGATAACTGAAAGATTCCATGTTTGCTTTACCCAGAGCCAGCTTGAAAGAAATGTGGGGAACTTTTTTTTCCTCAAAAAAAAAAAAAAAAAAAAACAGCCATTGAAAACTCTGAGGAGCACAACATTCCTCTAGTTCTTTAATACATCTCCCCCCTACTATGATCTCAGTTTTGCCTCACAAAACCTGCTAGATCAACATATGTACATTGGTATAAATAAGAGCTTTCAATACTCAGAATCCAGGGTAGATAATTCCTTCAGAAACAGAAATGGGAGTAACAATTCCATGAGGTCACAGGAAGGGTGTGGAAAGGGGGGGAAAAAGAGGGATGGAAGGAAAAAAGAGGAGCTGATATCAAGAAGATAGACAATGTTCTATAGAACAAAGACAATGTTCTATAGAAGAAAGACAATGTTCTGAAAATAATCATGGCAACATCTATACAAGTTCGCTTGATACAATTTATTGTTATAATAGCTGTAATTTATAATAAATAAAAGGATTCATAAACAACAAAAAAGAAGTATTTATAAAGCTGGGGAAATTATCTTAAATCTAACTGTCTAAAATGTAAAGTTGCTAGTCTGAAGTCAAGAGACTTGGCACAGTATGGTGCCTGAAGAAATGAGTGATATGCCAGCCTGATTTGAACAAATGGAATACTCATTTGGAGGTAGTTATGGTTAGGTGCCATCAAGTCATGTATGACTCCTGGTGAGCAGATGTGCAGTGACACAGTGCTCAGTCCTGTACAGGTTTCACAGTGATTATGCCTGAACCCATCGCTGAACCCCTGTGCCCATCCATCTTGTCAAAGATCTTCGTCTTTTTGGCTGCCCCTCTTCATTACCAAGCATGAGATCCTTCTCCGGGTACAGGTTTCTCCTACTATTGAGTCCAAGATACTTGAAATGAAGTCTTGCCATCTTTCCTTCTAAGAAACGATCTGACTGTACTTCCTCCCAAGTAGATCTGTTTGTTCTTCTGGCATTCCATGGTGCACTTTCAATATTCTTCACTGATACCATCATTCAAATACATCAATTCTTATCTGGTGTTTCCTACTTATTATGCATCGCTCAATATTTTGCTTAACTCAAGGCTTGGAATTTTTCTTCACTTCTTTCAACTTGCGATGTCCTGAGCGTGTATTCCCTTTTGGTTTTTTAGCTTCATGTTTTGCACATTTCATTATAATTAGCATTTAAAATGATTGCATTCAGCTGTTTTACTCCATCATTTCTTCCCTTTGTTTTAGCTAGTCTACCTTCAAGATCAAGTTTCAAACTCTTTCTGACTTCCATTTTGGTCTTTTCCCTTCTTTTGAATGACCTTTTATTTTATTCCTGTATGATATTCTTGATGCTATTCACAACTTCTCTGTTCTGCAGTTGCTAGTATTAAACATGTCAAATATGTCTTGGAAGGGGTCTCTGATTGTAACAGGGCTGTACTCAAACTCACATTTTGTTCTCGCTGTTTAAAATTTTCCTCATCTTCAACGTGAACTTGTATATTAGAAACTGAAGATCTATCCTCTATTAAGACATTGGTCTTGTTTTGGCTATTGATGTTTAACGTCTCAATCATCTCTTCCTGCAAATGTAATCAATTTGATTCCCATATATTCAATATGTTGATGTTCATGGTTAAAATCCCCCTTATGCTGTTGAAAAAAGCCATAAATTTTATCAATAGTTATGAAAGTTCATGGTATATCCTTGAAAGCCTGGGATAATCTTTAATAAAAGAATGTTTTGGGTGTTTTTAACATGATTCTATAGAAATTCTCCACTGCTCCCGATCTCCTCCACTTCAGTGACTTTTGTTTCTCTCTACATTATATTGCATGTGTGCATGTATATGTGTGTGTTCATATGTGTGTGCATGAGCACGTGTATTTGTGTGTGTGGTATGTGTCAGTTTGTGGGGGTCATGAATCAGTTTTATTGCTCTTTTCAGCTTGGAAAATAAATCTTATTTTTTTTGCCAAACAGTAAGCTTCAGGAAGTGTTTCCAAACCACATATGGGAAATATAGTATCCTCCTGGTAGGGAAATGGTGGTATGGATAATTTATAGAAATGTTCTAATTCTCTAGGTTAGGTAATGACATAGAGTAAGCATATCTCCTTGAGTTTGCATTGTTTTATAGTCTTTTTCTCACCTCAACCTCCACATGCCTATGATTCATCGCACATACTCTTCCTTTCTCTCAGGGTTGTACACTTTTCCCTAAGCATTCTTTTCCTGCTTACCCTTGTGCCCGTTCACTTGGGAATTTATAAGAAAACCTAAAGCAAAGATAGCATTAATATTCACAATACATGGAAAGTTCAAAGAATTGATTAGTATTTTATTTCCATTTCTGAAAGTGGTTTTAACTTAAAAGGTTATTGAAAGAGATACATTGTTGTTGTTGATGTTGTTTATTGCTATCAAGTTGATTCCGACACACGGAGACTCTATAATAGCATTGGAGTTGTGACCCGCAGACTAAACAACCCTAGATTTATTCCCTTTCTAATATTGTTTAGGCTGTTTTGTTTTTCTAAGACTCCTCTGTCCCCTCTTGGAAAGCAGGGAAAATTATACCTATCTTGGGGAGCTATTTTACTTACTTATTCATTTATTAATGAACTTTAATCAGCTTATTAGATTGTACAATGTAATACATTAAACACAGGAAATAAAAGGATTAGCACTCCTTAACTTCAAGAGGTTAAAGGGAAATAGAAACCAAATCCAATGTAAGTGAAAATATTTTAAAATAGAGTTCAGAAAAGGCACAACTAGTCAGAGTTAGAAAGTTTGCTCTGTAGGAGGGAGAACTCAGTCAGAAAGATATTCATTAAGCAGTTGATGGCTGAGTTATTGTGGGGGAAGAACATATTATGCAGGGGAGGTATTCTAGATATTTATAAATAAGTTCATTCATATGCTTCTTTATGTTCTTGCATAGTTGTGAGCATGTGTGTGTGTGTGAGTTTGTGCATGTTCATCATTGTGTGACATAGTGGCAAAGAAAATGGAGGTGGTATGTTTCTAAGAGAGACTTGTTTCTCTGCCCTCACATGCAAAGAGTTCATGGAGAAGGAAGACGCCTATGTGAACAGAGCGCTGTTGAGAGACCTTTAACTGATTTGACAAATGACCCACTCCTGTGAGTCACACTCGATTCCATGACAGTGAGTTATCAGTTTCCCATGAGAAACAAACTGATTCATATCCAGAAGGCAGTGAAAGCGAACAACCAGTAGGCTCTGCCCCAGTAAGGCCACATACTTTCCTTCTCCTTGGTTGAATCGCGTTGTTTGCCAAGAAGTGGTTGTTTATTCCCAAATGATTGATGCCAGCTGACTTTACCTAACGATATAATATGATTATAATTAGAATACAGAGGGAGAAGAAGAGAAAAAGTGCTGAGGAAGGAGTCTTTAGGACAGCGTATTAAAGACAAAGGTCGGAGAGACAAGTCCAAGAGGAGATTAGGAAATGTGACGTAAGAGAGCAGGCCAAAGAGTGAGGAAGTTGTTTGGTGCCCATGGCTACTGGATGATAAAAGACCAGTACACAATACGATGGTAGAAAAGCTTTGGTAGTCAAAAAGCTTTGGTAGAAAATTATAGACGTCTTTAGTCACATATAAAACTGTGAAGATATTATTTCTCAAGCCAGCCCCCTTCTAGATCCACGCACTTCTTCTAAAAGTATGTTCTCTCCAATCCTTTCTGCAAGAAGTCTGTGTTCTTGGATACCTACACAATATCAAAATGGCAGATTGGGCAACCTTGGAGGACCCAAGTAATGTTCCTTTGAAATAGTCCAGAATTCGGGGAACAAAAATCGATCTAAAGGGGCAAAATCAAGGTAGTAGGGTGGGTGGGGTAAGGCTTTTCCATGAAAGTTTTGTAGGACAGCCCTTGCTACCTTCAAAGGATGATCAGGTACATTGTTTGGTGGGGAGAAATCCCAATAAATTACTGGGGCTACTTCCCTGCCTTTTTTCTCGCCTATGTCCTTTTAAATTTCCTTACAATGTCTTCATAAGAAGCCCCCATGATCATTCTGTGTCCTTTGAGAAAACTGATTAAGTTCACACTTTGGAAGTCCCCAGAAACAGTCTCTATAACCTATGCTAAACGTTCTGCCTTCAATTAATCTGCCACAGTAGACCCTGTTACAAGCCATTGTTTCATTGCATCTGTTTTTTAGGAAGACCACCAGAGGAGACTAAGGCAAGTATGTTACCTAGAAGTTTGCCAGTGGCCTTTCACTGATCACAAAAACACCTAGCAATACTTTCTCAGTTAGCCTCACATATCATAGGTGACCAGGATTGCAAATCCAATCATTGGTGTATTTATTCCTTAAGGAAGTCAGACTAATGTAGGTGGTGGAGGGAATGAAAAATGATAAGGAATGCCAGCAATTTAGTGTTTCCCAAGTCATTTACAAGATAGAATATGAAAGGAAAAATACCCCAACAGGCTGGAAAAGGTCAGGCAAGGAATTTAGTAAAGTTAGCACTAGAAATTGCCTTACTTTGACTATAGTGTGGAAGATGGGATTCATGTGGGTTCAGATGATCAATAAAGAAAGCTAGTTATGAACCTCGCAATCATAGTATAGTGTCACACAGGTGTGCTGCAAGCAGTTTGATTCTAAAAATACAGTATCCAAATCTGCATAAGACTTGAAAAGCAATTTGGAGGAGATTTAATGGAACCATTTTGATAATGCCACATCTATCTTTTAAGTATAATTGCTAGTGAAATGAGAGAGTAACAACCTAAACTTTAAAAGATAAACTCGAGTGAGTAATTTATATGAGCACTGTCCATCACCTGTATGGATATGAGGAAAACTTTGAGACTCATTGGATTCCAGACAATTGCTGCCATTGAAGCAATGATGACTAGTCTCTAATTCATCATTAATACCAAGTACGGTGAACAGAGACAGGCTTGTTGGGAGGAAAGAAGAAGAGTTAGAAATGACAGGACTTAACAACTGATTGGATACCAAAATGAATCCTCTCACATTTATTTACTGGTGTTACTCTGCTAAAGAACACTGCTTGGATTTCTGTTTATATCCAAAAATCAAAGTTAAGGAAGAATTTACTCCCCTCACCCAGAAATTCTAGAATACAATTGTTTTTAAGCATTCTAATTTTAACTGCTCAGAAAAACTAATCAACAACACTTTGTGTTAAATATCATCACTTAGGAGAAAAGTAAACTTATAAGCAGAACTTTTACAGCTTCTTCATCTGAAGTGTATTTTAAGATACTTTTAAAATTAAGAGTTAATCAATAATTTTCAGAAAAACAAGATGCACTGAAATGCAAGAAGGTAACCAGGCTCCAACGTGGTTATCCTATTATCACCCCTGAAAGTGTACTTGTCCTGTAAGATAAAAGTGTGCTTGTCCTGTGATCATCCTTCAAGTAGTACCACTATATTTTTGTCTCTAAATGAAAGATTATTGTGTGTGTTTGTAGAGAAATTCTAAATGAAAATGTTAAAGCTTATTAGAGTGTGAGCATAGGGATTACAACTTATTTAAGTATGAGCCTAGGACTCTTAATTTTAAATAAGATTATGTACTGTGTGATGCAAAAAGGCCTGATTTGTTGCAGACAGGGGACTGGTTTTGCCACCGTGACAATGCCTCTGGCTCAGCCATCTCAATATACCAGTTTTGGGCAAACAAAACAAAACAAAACCCAAAACCCACAAAACCCAAACTTAACATATATCTATATATGTTATGTAGCTATAAGAATATTGATTAGATGTGAAATGTGAGACAGCATCACACATACATATATGAGGGAATACCCCCAAAATTCAGAATTGCTTTTCAAAGCTACATATTTTTTTTTTTTCAAAACAACCTTCAGAGTACTCTTCAGTACACTTACTGCATTTGTCAAATCTGTGATCCCATTCTTGGGAACATTTTCCAAATTAATCTGTTTGGATGACTGACAGCATTTCCCTAGTTTGTTTTTTCACTTCTGCGCAGTCAAATCCCTGTTCTTTCATGTCCCTCTGCATTTGTGAAAACAAAAAGAAGTTACACAGAATGAGATCAGATGAGTCAGGTGTATTGGACAAGAGAGGCATGCTGTGTTTTGCCTGGTAAAATGAAATCCAAATGCACTACATGACCAACATCCAGAATGAGGCTTTTCATCAATCAATATTTCACCTTTTTTGAAATGAGAAAAGCACTCATTCACTTGAGGTATTCCCATAGCTCTCTCATCACTGCAACATTCTCTGCATCATTCTTTTCCCAAGGAGAAAGCAAATTTCACAGCTGCCTGCTGTTCTCTTACATTGGCCATCACAAAAAAAAAAAAATGAGGTTCAAGTGAAACCGCTTTTATGAAAAATATCCCTGTCATGAGAGAGATCTTCCCAGGTGATGCCACTGAGTGCACTAACTCAGAGTGAGTTGCTCAATGCTCATTTAGCAGGGAAAATGAGTATGACAAAAGCTCCGCTCCACTCAGAGCAATTCTGTGTTGGAGGGGTGCTCCTTCATATGTCAGACACTGTAATAAGAACAAAAATAACATAGATCATTTCGTTTCATCATCACCCTTGCAAATAGATATTTTATCTCCAGTTTACAGATAAGAAAACAATAGTTTATAGAACACAAGAAACCTTCCCAAAGGTCATCCATATTTTAAATTTTAAATTGGTTCCAACCCAGACTTGCCTGATTCAAAATTGTTGCTTCTACTCATTACCTTAAAATGCATCCCAACTCTAGAATGACTTTAGTGTTACATATTTCGTCCCGTGGTGGAAGTGATAAATACAAGGTTCAGAGCAGGTGTGGGGGGAACCGATCAGCTAGATTTCAAAATTTGAATTTGAAAAGCTTGAGAATATCCCTGGTATGGTTTTCTAATATACAGGTTTATAATAGTTTCCTAGTCTCTAAATCTTCCTCCCATGCAGTATTGAACTGCTGATCTTGTAGTTAGCAGCTTGGTATATAACTGGCAATGCCACCAGGGCTTCATATTTTTAATAGGGAAGTTATCTGAGTGCCTTGGGGCATTATGGGTTAGGCTTGGGGCTGTTGACAAGGCCAGTGATTCAGTGGTTCAAATCCACGAGCCACACTGAGGGAGAAATATGAGGCTGCCTGCTCCCATAAGATTTATAGTCTCAGAACTCTTAGCTTGCTTAGAATTGGGATCAACTTGACTATAGTGGAGAACTTTTTGTTTTGTGGAGGGCTGCCTGGAAAAAAGATAGATGTGTAAGGCATTCACATTTAAATTGTTGATCCAGTCATGGGAATGGATGTGATTTCCTAGGGAGACTGCAACTTGAGAAGTAGACTGTTAAACACCAAAATTAAAAAGGAGTTCAGAGAGTGGGATCACCAAAGGAAACAGGGGATGTTCAGCCAAGGCAGAGAGACTAGCAATGTGTGCTATCAGACTGACATAGGACACAATCACATGTGTAGAAGTTGATTGGATATTATCGAATGTTAGGGGATTGTCAAACAAGATGAAGACAGACAAGGCCACACTAGATTTAGGAGATTGTGAGTGAGAAATACATTTAGGAGACCAAGACCTTTAATTGTTCATTGTAACAACCAGTATTGTCAAAGGTCTGAGACTACACCCTTACTTTACAGTGACGGAAGTAAAAGCAATATGACATTGGAAGAACAATTCACTGTTACTTTTAAAAGTCAGCATTTTCTTTCTGTCTTTTTTTTCCCAACAGTTTTACTGGCATATTTTTTTATTTATTGTTATTGACTCCCCATTTTCCCACAACCTTCCATGCCATACCCCCAAGAAACCATTAATCCTGTTACCCTCTCTGTAGATTTACCTCTCCTGGATTTTATATACAGAAAAACATTTAAAAACAATTAAATGAATGATAGCAAAGTAAAACTGAGAAACCTCAATCAACAAGAAAGTACAAAAGATTAAAAACTAGAACAAAGTTAAGTGGTTCATAAGAAAGATCAAATGATAGGGTGCTAGATTTTAACCTAATTGCATCTGCAACGATCCATTTCCCAACGCATTCTGCACGTTAGCAAGGCTCGTCACATTCCTGGTCTGTGGGCAGAGGGAATTCACCAGAGGCTTGATCCACATTATCCCCCCCCCTTTTTTTTTAAACTGGAACAGCTTGAAAATGGATCTAAAGCAGTGGTTCTCAACCTTCCTGATGCCACACCCCTTTCATATAGTTCCTCATGTTGTGGTGACCCCCGCCCCAACCATATAATTATTTTCGTTGCTGCTTCATCACTGTAATTTTGTGACTGTTAGGAATCGACGACCCCAGTGAAAGGGTCATTCAACCCCCAAAGGGGTTGTGACCCACAGATTAAGACCACTGGTCTAAAGGGAAATCAAATAATCATTACGTTTTGACCCAAATACATGGGTCATAATCAACTTTACAGTGCTCTCTGGCTCATCATCAAGATAGCCATATCCCTTCCCTACAATGGCATGGGATTCCCTGAAGGCTCCATCCATGTTGGACTCTGCACATGGACTGGAGCCCTTCACGGTCATCCATAGCCTTCTGAAAAGCCGGGGTTCATAATTTAAGCTCTGCTGTCCTTCCCTCCTCTAGCAAAACCCAGCATTTTCCTTTAGTGACTTTTCAAAAGAGACCATAAGAAATAGAGATGTTCAGCAGCATTGTTAATAATATCAAGAATATCACAGTCGCTGAGATCACTCACTCTGGAGTCGCAAAACCTGGGTTGGCATGCTGACTCGGACCTACCATCTCTGGGAGGTGATGCAAGTTCTTGAATTTCCCTGGACCTCTGTTGCTTTATCTATAAAATAGGGACAGCAAAAGTATAATTATTGTTTTCGATTGCAGCCTAATTAGATCTGAAAAGACTTAAATGAGCATATTATTATGAAGAGCTCAGAAAGTGGCTGGCACATAATGCGATCTCATTGTTTGTTAAGTAATACAGATAAAAGACCTAAAATATTCAATGGTGGGGCTGATGCAAAGAACACACCCAATTAGATTTTATAATATGGTGTAGTCACAAAAAAAATTATGAAATTGACTTCTTAATAATAAGGAGAGATAGAATGGATAATTAATTAGAAACCATTTATAAATCTGAATAGAATACTGCTTTTTGTGAATAATATGTACCTTTACATTAGCTTACTACCATTGAGTCTATACCAGTGACCCTATAGGTCAGGGTAGAATTTCTCTGTGGGTTTCCAAGATGACAACTCTTTAAAGGAAAGCCTCATATTTCTCCTGACGTATGGCCAGTGGTTTTGAACAGCTGACCTTGTGGTTATCAGACCAACACCAGGCCGCCAGGGTTCCTCACATATACATTAGATATACAATGTTTAGAATAATACATAATAATACATAACAAAATAGCAAAGTACTTAATTCTTGGGAATGGCCCATGGATTTAGTTTATGTTTTGGATTTTCACATCTCTAAATTATTTATAGTGAATGTGATATCCTGGAGGTCAGGATGTAGACTAGCAAGTGATAATTATCCTTTGGCAAAATTTATCAGTGAGAGGAACTAAAGTCAGGGCCCAGTAGCTGGAGCATATTTGTAACTATGGAGAGCAACACATGTAAGATGTTTCATCAATTCCTGCCACTTGAGAGGGTGCCAATAAATAAAGTCTGTTATTATATTTTTAATTAAAATCTTTTCAGACACTGTAGACTTCCAGCACTAGCACAGGTCTACTAAGGAACCAAAGGCAGATGCATAAGAGTGAAAATGTTTTGATAAAATAATTATAATCTGTGTTTTAGAAAAGCACACAGAAAACTTTGAATAAAAACTCATTTTTATAGAAAAATCCAGAATATATTGTGCATATGCTTCAGAATAAAAATTACAATACCATTCAGAGAGGCTTACATTCAGATGTCATTTCCATCACGTTCCAAGTCAATGGCCCAATCAGCCATTGTCTATAGAGAATTATTCTGAGATAATACAGCTGCTCAGCCCATCTAAATTTTCTAGATCTGTATGTCTCTACATCTAAATGAAACACAGGTTACCTGAATAGACAAGACTGGCAATTTCGAAATTCAGGTGGATGAGAGAACACAAAAGAAGGATTTGTTACTACATTAGTGTTTTACTAGTTTGCCACAACTCCATAACTAAGCCCTTTCTTATTTTCCTGTCCCCTTTTCTCAGTTCCCCACCCACTTTTTTACCCCATCCTAGTCCGTAGACAAACAAGCTCTCCAATCTAATTCTTATCAAGATGGAAACAAGGCCAGACCTGCTCTTCGAGATAAAATGCTTTGGCTTCTAACTGCCTGGCTGCTTATCTTTCATCTTGCAATGTTAACCATAACCTCTTTCCTGACCTGCTCTACTTCTTGTTTTCAGATGAGCAGCAAAGAACCACGGGGAAAACATATTCAAACGGACAAGTTCTCTTACTCATGTCTTGTTCTGTTCCTTTTAAAGTCTATTCAAATGTATTCACGTTTAAAATAGCCTTCTAGAATTATCAGAAATCATTTCGTATGCACTACAGGTACTTTATTTCTAAAACCTTTCTTCTGACCTTGATACTTCCTACTCTACATTACCACATATATTAAAATTCCCCTGATAATTTGTGCAGGAAAGAAGTGAGGATTTCTAAAGACTACTAGACACCTCCTCTCCTTCTTTCCCATTTGCCAAGGGACCAATAAGATGGATTATTTGCTCATCCAAGTTGTTTGGTTTGGCTTTCTGAAATCCATTGTCTTCATCCAAGCAAAGCATTGCACTTTCCTGCTCTTCCTTGAGCAGGTGAAAGTTAATGCAGCACAGATATTGAGCAGTCAGGCAATGTACCTAGTAGACTTGGGTTAACTGACTATGTGGTGATAACTATGGTATGGTCCTTCTGTGATTCTCTTTCACATTGGACGTCATGTGAGAAGATAAAAAATGAGCTAAAATCCTGTTCATAAGAATCCTAGGATGGGCTGAACCCCAGTGGCGTAAAGTGGTTGAGTGCAAGACTGTGGCCCACAGGCTTGACAGTTCAAATTCAGCGGCGGCTCTCAGGAACGGCACTGGGTAGCTCCCACAATCACCAGAGGGCAGTGATACCAAAAAAAAAAATCCTAGGAGATGTAATTTTCCTATAAGTTGAAGCAACTCTAGCTATGCTATGCTGTATTGAATTGCACAGGGTCCTAGTATTGTAAATAACATAGTATTTTAGTTTATGATATCTTTAACCCACACAAATTCATGTACCTGAACCTGCATGTCCTGGACAATGTAAGAATATTTCCAAAATAATTCCAGATCCTTGGAAGAAATTCTTTTTATTCTTATTCTTTAGCATTCCATTTTACTTGTTTCAGTTAAGAAAGATTGAATCCTGGAATTCCATGTCTTCTTTTTATATTTCATATTTCCTGAAAATTAGGACATTTAACTGACCTGTGGAACCTGTTGTTTGAGTATGTCAATACTATTAATGTTGACAAAAGAGTATCATTTTTTACTGTATGCTTATGTTGTCCATATGGTATTAGGTGTTAATAGGAAACAAAATAAAACTTGTCTTTAAAGAACTCATTCTATGCCAGAACAACAGTCTATCATATCATCCCCTGAGTATGGCATCTTCATTAGATTTGTCAGCCTGTGTTCCGGATGCTATATATCTGGATATCAGAAAATACACTTCTGAGGGTCATGTCTGACTATCTCCAGAATTATGAATCTAAAGTTTGTTTTACGCTCAAAATAATTCTTAAATATTACTTTCTATAAGGGAAATTCATTTTTTTAAAAACCCACTGTCATGAAGTCAATGTCATGATTCTTTACCTTTGTAGGAGTAGACAGCCTCGTCTTTCTCCTAAGAAGCAGCTGATGGGTTTGGACCATAGGTGGACTGCCAGCTGTGTGGTTGGCAGCCCAGTGATTACCAGACAGCGCCACTTGGACTCTTCAGTTTCTAGGAAAGAGTTTAGTTTCTAGGAAAGAGTTGTAGTTTCTAGGAAAAAGCATGGCATGTTTCTTGTTTCTAATACACAATAGACGAGCATGAAACTTCTGAAGATTGTTCAATTATGGTAGGTATTACTTCCTCCCTCCACTCTCAGCTGAGATTGGGCATACTAAAGGAAAATCAGGGGTTTGCCCAAGTGGAACTTCATTTGCTTCATTTATCACTGAAGGAGGGAGAGATCTTTAGTAACTTTCACTTCTCGCAATTCTCCTTTGGTTATGTGTTTCCATTGGAATTCTTGTCTATAGTATGCTAGTCTAGTGGATTTCCTTCTTAGTTAGAGACTTACATTTAGTAGGTTGATTTTCTTCTTTTAAAATCATTTTATTAGGGGCTAATACAACTCTTATCACAATTTGTACATGAGTCCATTGTGTGTCAAGCACATTTGTACATCTGTTGCCCTCATCATTCTCAAAACATTTGCTTTCTATTTAAAACCTTGGCATTGGCTTCTCTTTTGTTCCCTTCGCTTCCCTCTCCCTCCTTCTTTGTGAACTTTTTGATAATTTATAAATTGTTTTATTTTGTCATATTTTACAATGTCCGATGGCTTACTTCACCCACTTTCCCATTGTTTGTACTTCAGGGAAAAGGTTTTATGTAAATGCTTATAATTGGTTTTCCCTTTCTATTCCATCTTCCCTTCACCCTCCCTGTATTGCCATCCTGAAGGGATCATCGGTCCTGGATTCTGTTTCTGGCTCCTATCTGTACCAGTGTATATCCTCTGGTCTAGCCAGATTTGTTAGGTTGAATTGGGACCATGACAGTGGAGAGGAGGAAGTATTTGAGAACTAGAGGAAAGTTGTATGTTTCATCATTGTTACACTATAGCCTAACTAGTTTATCTCCTCCCTGCAACCCCTCTGTAAGGGGAAGTCCTTTATCTATACATGGACTTTGGATCCCTAAGCCTGTATTTCTCCTTAATTTACAATAACATAATTTTTAGTTGTATTTAGTTTGATACTTGATCCTTTCAACACTTCATGGTCACACAGACTGGTGTGCTTCTTCCATGTGCTTCTAAGTGCTTTGTTGCTTCTAAGCTAGATGATTGCTTGTTTATCTTCAAACCTTTAAGACCGCAGGCAGTGTATCTTTTGATAGGTGGGCATTTCCAGCTTCCTTGTCACATTTACTTATTCACACATTCATCTTCAGCGATAGTATTGGGAAGGTGAGCATCATGGAATGCCAATTTAATAGAACAAAGCGTTCTTGCATTGAGGAAATACTTGAGTGTAGGTCCAATGTCCATCTGCTGCTTTAATACTGAACTTCTAAATAAGTGCATGCAGATTTGTTTCCCCATCATCTTATGAAAATATATTTATCTATGTACATGCCTATATTTAAATCTCTATAAATGCCCTTTGCCTCCTATTTCTTTCCTCTATTTTCTTTTCCTTCCCTCTTGTCCCACTATCATGCTCAGCCTTCATTTGGGTTTCAGCAACTTCTCTCGGTTAACCTACCCTTGATCAATCCCTACCAGGCCTCTCACACCCTCTTTGCCACCGATTTTGAATCACTTGTTGTTCCCTTGTCCCTGAATGGTCAACACCATCTCCTTTCCCTCACCTTCTCCTTTCCCATATCCACCCCCCCCACCGTCCCGCCAACTATCTATCCCATTGTTTTCTTCTCCAAACTGATCATCCAGCTTATCTTATCTAAATAGACCAGCAGAGATAATAATATGCCCCCAAAAACAAGATCGAGCAAGATGAAGCCCTAAAAGAAACAACTAAAACAAGAAAAAAATATCCAGACAATATATATAAATCAATAAAAAATAATCATTAAGAAAAATCTGTAAATACTTCAAGGTCTGTTTGTTCACCTGAAGGATTGACCTCTGGTGGAATCTGATGGATTTCCATGCCCTGGCCCCAAAGTGTTATAGACTTACCTCCATACACTGCTCCCCTTGCTACTGCTCTACTGCAAACCCTTAGAGTTTTCTTCTGTGTCGTAGGTTCAGACCAGGTGCAATCATGGCACTGTCTCCAGTTTTGTCCCCCGTAGGGCTTTGGGTCAAGAATGGGCGTGTCTCATAATGGAGTTGGCCATCTGGTCCTCTCTGTGTGTTGGCTGTTCTGAGTGGAGACAGCACCCTCAAAGCTTGGTGGGCCAGGATGTGCTCCACTCTCTCTTCCTCCCCCTTCCTTTGCTCCCTGTGCTTTGGTCAGACATGCCCCTCTCCTCCAAGCTTCACTGCTGCCCTCTAAAGTAAATTCTTCTGGGGAGAGAGGCGGCTTTCCACATGGTTGTGATTAGGGACAGGCTCTCAGATCTCTCCACTGGCTCCTCTCTCCATGCTGTCATACTGCATTCACATCCCAGAACACTGGGTTTTAAGTCTGGTCCCTCCTTCCCTGTGAAGAAAAAAGCAAAACCCTCCCTGTGGGTTAGTGTCCTATTCCCTGCTACACATTGCTATCTGCCCCCTCCTTTTAAGTTGGCAACCATAGGTAGCCCTGGATTTGGTCTTGCCATTGCCATATGACCTGGAACTCACCCCAGTTTTTTTTCCTATGCCCCTTTTGCATTTTTTAAATCTTACCTCAGTGGACTCATGTTATATTCATCCTTTTGCACTTGGCTAGCTTCACTTAGCACAATTTCCTCCAGTTGTTCCCATTCAGCAATACACTTCATTCATTCATCACTGCTTTTCAGTGATGCATACTATTCCATTGTATGTATGTACATACCACAGTTTTTTAATCCATTCATCTTTTGATGGAAATTTGGGTTGTTTCCAACTCCTTGCAATTGCAAACTGTGCCACAATGAACATTGGAGCACGGATGTCTGGCAGTGATTTGTTTCTTGCCTCTTCTCGGTATATGCCCAGTAGGGGGATTGCTGGGTCATATGGTAGCTCAGCTTCCATCTGTTTTAGATATCTCCAAATTGATTTCCATAGAGACTGTAAATACATTCAGGTTCACCAGCAGTGGATGAGAGTTCCTATCTCCCCACAGCAGACCTTGTGAAAGTTCATGTGAGCATGAGATAAAAATAATATGATCATAATAATAGTGAGAGTGGCAAAAAGGAGAAGTATACGAATGACTTTGTGCATGTAAAAACCTCTCCAGTGTGTATGGTGATTGATTGGGATAGAAAAAGCAGGGGAGAGCTGAATCTATGATGAAGCTACCTGTCTGGACAATGGAGAGAAGGTGGTGGGGCTGGCACAACCAAGATGTGGGCTGAAAACTGATATGGAGAAACTGAAGAGATGTTAAAAACATTCAGAAGTTCAAGAAAGGAAATTTTCAAGTTGAGCTGACCTGTATATTAGTAGAGCAACAGATCTAAAACTGGGGTTAGTGGGCCCTTTTTTAAAGAGACTATAAGGAAGATTGAATTGATGCGTTTAAACCATGGTGCTGGCAAAGAAAATGCAAAGTTCCGTGGTCTGCCGCAAGAACAGACAAGTCTGTCTTGGAAGAAGTACAGCCCAGACTGCTCCTTAACATCAAAGATGGTGAGACTTCATCTTCTGTCCTTTGGACACGTAGTCAGGTATGTCCAGTCCCGAGAGAAAGACGTCATGCTTGGTAAAGTGAAGGGGCAGGGGAAAGGAGGAAGGCTCTCAATGGATTGACACAATGACTGCAACAATGGTCTCAAAACATAAGACAAATTGTCAGGATGGCATGGGCTCAAGCAGTGCTTCCTTTTGTTGTGCAGAAGGTCACTGGCCATCAGAACCTACTCACAGCTCATAACAACAGCGATATAGAAAGGCTCTAAAGTTCACAAAGGCCCTTATTTGAAAGAAAACTCATGTCTACAACAGAACCTAGAGGACTGGTCAGTTGGGGACCTGACAAAGGAAGGGGAGTAAGAACAAAATTGGAAGAGTCATGATTATGTTGATGCATTTAAAGTTTGTAGACATAATGAAAATGTATCAAAATATGTTTTGGGTAGAACAGTTAGCCCTTAAAAGCATGTTTACAAGAGAATAATAAATTATTGATACCCCACTCAATTGACAGGGCCGTCTAGCCAGTCCTGTGTCCAACAAAACAAAATTCTTCCTGTTTTGTGCCATTGTCATAATCATTGCTACCTTTGAGGACGTAGTTGCAGCTACTGTGTCAATCCACCTCTCTGGGGTCTCTCTTTGTTCACCCTCTACTTTTACCAAGTAGAATGACCTTCTCCAAGGATGGGTCCTTTCTGATAACTTGTACAAAGTATAGAAAATGAAGTCTCATTATCCCCATTTCTAAGGAACACTCTGGCTGTATTTCTTCCAAGAATAGTTTGTTTGTTCTCCTGGCAGTCTGTGATGTATTCAATATTCTTCGCCAACACCATGATTTAAATGCATCAGTTTGCCTTTGATCTTCCTTATCCATTGTCAAGATTTTGCATGCATATACACTGAATAAAAATGACATAACTAGGGTCAGGCACACCTTCTTCCTTCTCAAAGTGATAGCTTCAAACTTTAACACTTTAAAAAGATTGTTTGCAGTAGATCTTCCCAGTTCTATGCAACTTTTGATTTATCTTTTTTTTCTTCACAATCAAGGAACTTATTAACAAAGTTAGCATAATAGGTCACTATTCAGGATCAGAAATGTTTACATTTCTATTAGCAATATATTTTTTCTGTTATACCAGCAGATATAGCTCCCTCTGGTCCATGGCCTCTCAGCCATGTGACCACTTGGCCTCTGCCCAGCTCAGGCAAGGGTTAAAAAACATCCTTATTGCTGACTCATACCCAAAGGGCATCTGGAATCAGCCTCTTGCTGAAACCACTCAGCTTTGCTCTTTGCCTGGACTAAGAACTTGCTGCTCTGTTACGGACTCTTGGTACAGTTGCTGCTGCTTCTGGTGCCTCTCCACACAAAGAACTCAGGATCCTAAATACACACTCACTTCCTGACTTCTTTTTCAGTGGTTGTGAGATTTCCCCAAGGCTGCTTCTGATGTGGTTCATTTTATATCCAGTGAAATGGAAGAATTGAACAATCCTTTGTGAAAGCCCCAGATATGTTCTTGCATCCTTCCACTGTGGCAGTCACCTAATATGGTGTCGATTTGAGGATTAGGAGTATAGGGGTGGAGTCTATCCTGTCAACCTTGAGTTGGTCAATGAGACCTCTGTGTGGGCATGGCAGTCTCCGGAGAATTCTGGGAACTGGGATAATTACTACTTAGAGGCCAAAAACAGTATCTCTCTCCATTCACTTCCTTGGAAACTTTCTACTGACAGCACTCGCTGTTTGAGAGACTCCACTGACAAGGCTGGCTCCCTGTGAGACCTCCCTACAGCAAGAAACGTGAACCTAGAGAAGTCACATGGAGACTCCTGCCAACGCTGAGATGCTTACAACACCACTGGATCCAAAGACTTTCTACCCACTGGCTTGTGATGACATCTTTGCATGTGTTTCATGAGTCTGAAGGACTTTATAGATTGCTGTCAGACATATGGACTAATATCAAACTTATGGACTTGATGTGGACTGGCCTGGGATGAATTCTTAATGTACATTTACCCTTTATATAAAACTCTCATATGTATACACACACACACACACACACACACACACATATATATATATATGAATTTGTTTCTCTAGTCTACCCAGACTAGCACACCCACTCAGTTATCTGGCAGTAGTTACAAAGACAATGGTGAGAAAGAATCACTCTAAGTAATTCAACTACTTCACAGTACCATCATTCGACACCCCACCCTCTATTTATCTGTTGATGACATGTAACTATGTTTCTATTTTTTGCTGTTGTCAATAGTGCTGCCATAAACATAGGTATGCATATACTTCTGTGTCTCCTGATCCTTGCTCTAGGATAGAGGCCCAGCTCTTGGATTGTTGGTTCCAAGGTTTTTTCTATCTTCAATTGCTTAAAGGAACTCCATGCCATTTTCCACAATGGTTGTTCTGTTGTACATACAATTCCACCAGTAGTGTAGATGGGTTCTGATCTCTCCAGGCTCTCATCAACATTTTTTTGTTTCTGTTTTTTGTCCTTGCTATCAGGCTTTTCATCTGTGATTTTTTTAGCTGCTGGAATGTCTTTTTTAGTGAAGTGTGTGCCCCTAACCCCCTTTCTTTTTTTCTTAAGTGAAATCTTTGTCTTTTTATTATTGTTCTACATTGCTGATAAAGGTTAGAGATTAGTTCATGGTCAGTATATTGTTGCCACTGGTTTCTCATTCTGTAGAGTCTCCTCTTTGGGTGAAGTCTTTTGTTTTCTTCATTAGTTTTATAGAGCTCTAATTAACACATCATATAATTGAATCGACAAAGAGGTAGCATATGAGCAAGAGCCAATGGCGCTACAAGAAGTTCAAGTTGCACTGAAAGAACCAAACAAAAACGAGGCTCCAGGAATTGTTGGAATACCAATCAAAATGTTTAAACAAGCTGATGAAGTACTGCAAGCACACCTTCATCTATGTCAGGAAATTTGAAAGATGGCCACTTGGTCTACTGACAGGGATTCATATTTGTACTCCTTCTAGAGTGCTGATTCTCAAGCTTTCTAATATCACAACCTCTAATATAGTTCCTCGTATTGTGACCCCAACCATAAAATTATTTTCATTGTTATTTAATAACTGTAACTTTGCTACTGTAAAAGGGTCATTTGACCCCCAAAGGGGTTGCAACCCACAGGTTAAGAACTACTGTTCTAGAGAAAGGTGACCCAACAGAATACTCAAACTGTAAAACAATGTCTTTATTATCATATGCAAGTAAAATTTTGCTGAAGCTCCTCTAACAACAGTTGCAATAATACATTGACAGGGAGCTGTGAGATGTTCAGACTAGATCTGGAAGTGAATGTAGCAAAAGAGATATCATTGCTGATTTCTGGTGGATCTTGGCTGAAAGCAGAGAATATCAGGAAGATGTTTACTTGTATTGTAGGCAGTATGCTAAGGCAGTTAACTGTATGGAACATAGCAAATTATGGATAGCCTTGAGAAGAACAGAAATCCTAGAACACTTCATTTTGCTCATTCAGAACTTATACATGGGTCAAGAAGCAGGTGTGTGAATAGAACAAGGGCGTACTACATAGTTTAAAATCATGAAATGTGTCAGGTACCTTGAGTCCGTTCTGACTTATGCACAACCGAAGGAAACTCGGCCTAATCCTGCGCCATCGTACAATTGTGCCCATGCCTGAACTCATTGTTGCAGCCACTGTGCCAGTCCATCACTTTGAGAGCTTTCCACCTTTATGTTGCTCCTCCTCTTTACCAAGCATGATGCTACAGGGGTTAGTCTTTCCTGACAACATGACCAAAGTATGGTGGAATAGTGGTTACTGGTTGGGCTGTGGTCTGTATGGTCAGCAGTTTAAAAGCATCAGCCATTCCTCAGAAGAAAGATGGGAATTTCTACTTCTGTAAAGAATTACTATCTCCTGTCCCTGCTCAGTACTCATTCTCATGAAGAAAATACAGAAGATATGGGTGTTATAACAAAGTGTGGAGAAGAAATTTGATGGTGCCCAGATATAAGATAGAATACCCTTTAGGGTCTTAAAGGCTTGTGTGTGAGGCAGGGGAAGGTCTGGGAGAGCCGATATCAAGGAGTTCAAGAAGGAAGACAATGTTTTGAAACTGATTTTGTAGACTTGTGCAATACTGCTTGACATGATGGAACTATGGAATGGTATGATGTCTGGATTAACTTCTAATAAAATTGTTTGGAAATGATTATTTTTTAATTCTTGAAACAGAAAAAAAAAACATAGAGTCTCAGAAACGAACAGGGCTAGTTCTACCCTGCTCGATAGTATCACTCTGAGTCCAAATGAACTTGATGGCAGTGAGCATAACAGTGCATTGCATTGGGTGAACCTGCTGCACAAGACCTCTTCAAACAGTTGAAAAGCAAGGAGGGTCCTTTGAAAATGAAAGTATGCTTGATCCAAGCCACCTTCTTTTCAATCACCTTATAGACTTATAGAGGTGGGACATTAAATAAGGAAGACCAAAAATGAATCAATGCATTTGAATTATGAAGGCAGAGAATCTTGAAAGTGTTATGGACTGAAAAGAAGACAAGCATATTTATCTTGGAAGAGGTAAAGCCAGAATGCTCCTTAGAGGCAAAGATGGCAAGATTTCATCTCATGAACTTTGGACACATTGTCAGGAGAGACCAATCCCTGCAGAAGGTCATTGTGCTTGGTAGAGCAGTGGGGCAGAGAAAAAGAGGAAGATCCTCAATGAGCTGTATTGACACACCGGCAGCATCCATAATCTCAAACAATAAATATCTGTGGAAAAATAATAAATAAAAATTGTGAAGATGGCATAAGACTCTTCTGAATCTATCTTGGATTTCTGTCAGTTCTCTGCTAATGTATTTCTACAACTATTTTTGTTTTCTCCTAAATTTTTTTTTACCTGCATGTGATATTGGTTTAAAATATCTACATTAGCAGTTCTCAACCAGAGGTCACAACCCCTTTAGGGGTCAAATTACCCTTTCACAGGGGTCACTCAATTGATAACAGTAGCAAAAGTATAGTGATGAAGTAGCAATAGACATAACTAGCAACGGACATTATTTTATGGTTGGAGGTTACCACAACAGGAGAAACTATCAAAGAGTCACAGCATTAGGCAGGTTGAAAACCACTGGTCTAGATTCTGTTGGATCACCTTTCTTTGGAATGGGAAGAAATATGGATCTCTTTTAGTTTGTTGGCATTCTAGATTTCATGTAAGCATTTTCAGTCTTCTTTCTCATCAATGTCTTCAGTGCTATGTGGCCTTCTTTTACCTTCAATAACATATGTTATTGATTATAAGCTTTATTCTGAAATACATGAACATGGATCTGTTCTTTTTGGGACAGGCTCAGTGTATTCCATCCATGCTCATCTGATGCTTTTTGCATCATTCAATATTTTGCCAACAGAATCCTTCAATGTAGTACAACCCTCATCTCTAGTTTTTGTTTTATTTTGATTTCAATTCTTTCAATTGGGACATGACAAGCATATTCTCCCCTTATAGTCTTCCGACATCAGGTTTCTATGCATATCAAGCCATCCTTGATCATCTGTTTATGTTTTTCACATCATGATTTTTCTTTTTCTTTTTTAGCTACTCTATGTTCAAGAGCAAGTTTCAGAGTATCTTTTCATACCATTTTGGACTTGTCAGTACTGTCTTTATCATAATTGTTTGATCTCTTCATATATAATGTCTTAATGTCATTCTACAATTTGTGATGTTTCAGTCATTAATGTTCAAAATGTCATATCAGTTCTTGAGATGTTCTCTAAATTTAGGTGAGATACTCAAGATTATACTTTGGCTTCATGAACTTACTTTAATTTTCTTCATCTTTTACATGCATATGAGCAATCAATACTCTGTTCCACAATCAACTCCTAGTCTTATTCTGAATTATAATATTGAGCTTTTCCATTGTCTCATATCTAGTCCATTTGATTAATGTGTGTTTTATCTGGAAAAGTTTGCATATACAGTCATCATTTGTCTTGTTGTAAAAAACATTTCCAATGAATAAGCCATTGGCCTTCCAAAATTTTATTATGCTATTTCCAGCATTATTTCTATAATCAAGGAAGCATTTTTCTGACTACCTATCCTTCTTTGTTTATAACTTTATCATTCCAAACCCTAGTAATTATTAATACATTACACTTTACATTACACCTTTGATCAATTTCAGGTAACAGTTGATAAAAGGTCTCTAATTTATTAATATTGGGCATTAGTTTTGGGTATGCAAATTTGAATAATTGCCATCATAATTGGTCTTCCATGTTGGGTGTTTTTCAATCACAAACAACATTGTATTTCAGAAGATAGATCTTGAACTGTTCTTTAGGTGATGAATGCCAATCTTCTTCAATATACTATTCCCAGCAGAGTAAATCATGTAATTCTCCAATTCAAAATGGTTAATTTCAGCTCACTAATGTAATGTGTAGGGTATGGAAATTTATGCATTCCATTTTTTTCAACTTCTGTTTTTAAGTCATACTTTACACATCCCGTTCTGATTATTAACAAATGTTTGCAGCTGTTTCTTCTTTAGTCATGTCACACCAGCACAGGAAGGTTTCCAAAACTTTCCCCATATCTTTAGTTTCAACTCATTTAGAAGTGGCAGCTCTTCTCCAAGCATATTTTCATCTATAGCAATTCATAAGGCCATTTTCAATGGCCATTTTTAGAGGCAAATTACCATGTCCTCTTCCTAGTTTTAATTTAGAATCTCTACTGAAACCCACCCACCATGGGTGATCCTACTGATATCCATTGTATTGATGGCATAGCTTTCATCATCACAGCAAGAGACAAAGCATCACAGAACGACAAGAGAGGAGTGGAAGACACCAATTGATAGAATCACTAAAATCATTAAAAATAAAAGAGAAACTATGAAAAACTATAAAGATAAATTTGAGGGAACCAAAAAGGAGACCAATATTTAAAGAGGAATGAGCATTTAAAGTCAGATGACACAAGATGATTCCTGAGAGAAACCCATTGTGGTTGGTAGGAAGGTCCCAAGCAGCCCTGAAAGGAGAGTGTGGTAGGAGGCAGAATATCGAGGGCAGAAGGGAAGCAAGACAAATGGAGATGGAAGCAGCTGGCTTAAACCTTTTATTGAAAAGTTCAGCAATAACAATGACAGCAATAAGATGGTAGCTAGAGGGGACAGCAGAGAGAACTAATCGCTTTTTGGTGAAGCTTAAAAGCAGGAAAAAAAATAAACGGGATGATGAAGAAATGGAAGTTTCTAGAGATGAAGGCAAAGCATGTGGAAACAAGACTCCAGGAATTTGCAATTGCTGAGCTCTGTGGCACAGGGGTCAGAACGAGCCCTGAAGAGAGGAGGTGAGTGACCCTAACTCCCTCTGGACAGGACTGCCAAAAGTTGGGTTTCAGGAAGCCTAAATGGATTGTTTTTAATACAGAGGAGAAAAGAAAAAAGGTATTTTTCCACCAGGAAATATATTGGAAAATTTATCTGACTGGATATTCTGACATTCCTTAAAATTTGTTTCTGAGAAAAGAAGACAGGTGTTACAGTATCATCTCTCATTCCCCCAAATGTGAAATTACCCAGGTATACTCCACAGACCATGACCCATAGGTCTTCACCCCAACTCTCAATTCGTAAACATATTTCAGCTTTGTTAATCTCACGCTCGTGTGGCTTCAGGAATATTACTCAGAGTCAGGTGTTTTAAAGTGGGAGGGAGAAGAGGCACAGATAAATTGTGGGTGTTACATAACAAAAAAAATTTGGAAAATGCTCCATGGAGAAAAAAAAAAAAAACCACCTCAAACTGGAAGCTCAAGGTCATTGCAAAAGCTTTCCGGTAAGAGGGGGAAAGATGAACTTTAGAAATTGACAGATTTGGTCTCAGATTCAAGTTCCTCAAACTATCTATGCTGTGGCCAAGCCTAAATGACTCAGTTTTCATCCATCCTGTTGGAATGGAATATACCCACAATAAGGTATGGGTATATTCTTTGCATAACAGGATTGGCTCAAAGAATTAAATAGCCCGATTAATTTAATGAGATAGGAAAAAATAAATGTATTTCTGCGATTTTTTGATGAATTTACTGCTGATCCCATAAGCCCTGATTGTTTATCCATCTGAAATTACATATCTGACAGCTCTATAATATGGGCCTGTCAGGACTAAGGCACCTGAATCGTGCTATGATATTTTCTATCACCTATCATATAGTACATGTGAAATATGAAAGACTAAAGAAGAACCGATGTCTTTTAATTACCATGCTTCTGAAAAATACTGATAGCAAGAAGAATAAAGACATATTTTGAAAGAAGTACAGCCAGAATGTACCAAGACTTTAACTTATGTACTTGGTATACATTATCAGAAAGGTCCTGCCTATGAGAAGGGGAAAGTTGAGGTCATTGGAAAAGAACAAGACCTTCAGAGAGGTGAGTTGACCTAGTGGTTCAACAAGGGGCTCAGATACAGCCTTAGTGTAAGGACGGCTCAAGACCAGACAGTGCTTTGTTCTTTTGCTCTTAGAGTTGCTATGAGTTGAAACTGGCTCCAGCATGCAATGCTAGTAGAACACAAGCAAGCAATGTAGCATAAATACAATACTATTAACACATTAAAATACTCCCAAGATGCCTGTATGCCTTATTTTGTGTGCCATAAGATGCTCAATTAATGCACATCGACATTTACAAGGTTAATTTAGCAATCATCTCTGAACAACAGTGACAAACTTACTAAAGGTCAGATAAACCATCAGCACACAAGGAAGAAGTGAAAATGCAAACAATTTGCTCTCTCTAGGGCCACTTTTCTTTCTCTCTCTCTCTCTCTCTCTCTCTCTCTCTCTCTCTCTCACCAAAGAAAATAGGAAATTAAACCCATCATCACCAAATTGATTATTCTGACTTACAGTGACCCCATAGAGGATTTCTATGATTATAAATATTTACAGGAGCAAAAACCCTCCTCATTGTCCCACAGAATGGCTAGCAAATTTGAGCCACTCACTGACTTTGCCATCCAATGCCTAACTCACCATGCCGCCAGGCTTCTTGGTACTTACTGCAGTCATTCTCCTGTTGCTGTGAGATTTGCAATGAGCAGACAGTACCCATGAAGAGTCTTGAGAATCCTTGAAGTGTTTAAAACCTACACAAAATAAGGCCCATGTACTAGTACAAGGGGGCTTCAAAAATTTCATGAAGAAATGGAATTAAAAGATAGTTAAATATTTCCCCTGAACCTTTTGAAGCCCCTTCTATGTGCTCATGCTTTTAACCTTCTGAGCATAGATCCTTGTCCAGATGTGAGACAAAGTAACTCGACTCTTTTCTGGGATCAAAGGTAGCGTTTCTTTAAAGTGTATTAATCCTTTAAATGCATGCCACACAGAATCTTGAACTTACTTTAATTATAGTATTAAGTCCATGTTTGAATAATGTTTTTTTATATAATTTAACTGAACCTATTTAGAACAGCTTATGATATATTTCAGACCCTCTCTACTTGGTACTTTAAAAGATCTAGAATCTGTGTGCTGTGTATTTCCCATCTAGCAGGAAAAGAAGAAGAGTAGAATAAATCCACACAATGAGGGCATAAAATCAGTATTAAGTTCTCTGAATCAGTCTAAGAAATTTAAATATGTATCATGAACACATTATGATGCCTTTCTTTTTTTTTTTAATGATGCCATTCATGATTGATGATTTGAGAGTAGGTCCACGTCTTTGCAGTTTTACTGTATAATCAGAAATTCACTCAAATACAGGCTTGGTGATTCAAATATATTTGCTAAAGATGGCACACCTTTCTCCCATCATTGCTTCTGCCAACACTTCCCTGCCTAGAGACCCTCAGGACTTAACCACTTTGTGAAGGGTTCGGATGCGTTCCCTGCTGTATATCATGGCTAGAATCCATTGTCAACAATGTTGGCCTTTGGTTTGGCTCTAAGCACTACTAAAGGGGCATCTGCCACAAATGTTCTTCTTCCCTTCTCGAAGTCTCTGGAGAACTCATGGTTGGTACCAGTATTGGTGAAGTCAATATGTTGTGTTTTGTATTCAAAGAGTTATGATGTGAGTCAAGACTAATAAAAACTCTTCATACTTGTACCAAGCTGATATCATAAAGTTAACATTTAAAAGTTAGTATGGTAAAGTTTGACGTGTGCACACTATAGTGCTGTGTGATGATCAAGTCTCCATATAATCCAAACCAAACTCACGGCCAACCAGCCAATGTTGACTCATGAGGACTCCCTCAGGGTTTCCAAGACTGAAACTGCTTACAAGAGTAGAAAACCCAGTCTTTCTCCTGAGAACCTGCCATGGTTTAAAACTGCTAACCACATGGTGGGCCGCCCAAGAACCCATAACCACGACACCACCAATAAACCATGGATATGTATGACTGAGATTAGTAGAAGCACTCCACAGCCAATACAATTTGAGTCTTCTCTTTCTCCCTTTCTATTTGCCTGAAATTTTCTAGGATCTATAAATAGTATCACTGTTGTTGCCGACTTCTCTGACAATTTGGAAGAATTCCAGTAGAATATCACTGTACTGTTTGAAAAATGCACCCGAAGTCATTTGTCTGCTGTTCATACAACCCATGTTGACTGGTGGATGCTTGTTATACAGTAGGAAAGGTACCTGGAATGGCTTCATTTGCCCCCTCAGATCCATATTCAGTATTGTGGATGGCAGAAGCATGGGTCCCCCCCTCGTGGATCACCTGTACTCTCTGACCTCCTGGCATGCAACGTAGGAAGTGATAGGGTGGGGAGGTGCATTGCTCTGTCTTCATCCCCATGAGGTTTTGAAAGTTTCAGCTTCTGTTGGGTGACCCCTTCACAACACCTTTTCTGTCTAAAGTTCTAGCTGAGCCCCACTTTTGCCCTTCTGCGCTGTTGTCTTGGCTTCTTGTGGTTTCATTGTACCCAACTCATGAATGAGCCTCAAATTTTCTAATTCGAATGTGACATCTGTTTCTTGCTAGGATCCTGACTAAAAAAGTATGGTTTTACTCATTTTGTCATGGTTAAAGAAAAAAAAAAAGACAAGGTTATCCTACTATTCCAGTTTTTCTTGTTTAACTTGTACTTTGTTTGATCAGTTTTGATGCGTGGAATGTTTGATATTCTTGATGGAATGAATGAATCTTTGCTATGTATAATCTTTCTTGACTTACAGTTTCTGATATTAGTACTATCCAGAATGAAAATTAATCATCCACCTCTACATTGAATACTGTAGTTGGGAGGTGCCATTAAGCTGGTTTCGACTCATTGTGATAGGTACAGCAGAATGAACTAATGCTCAGTCTTGTGCCAGCCATCCTTAAAAATGTTCTTATGTAAGATCATTGATGCCACCACTGCATCAGCCCATCTGACCTTCTTCTTTACTGCTTCACTGCTTTACCAAAAACGGTGTCCTTTTCCAGGGACTAGTCGCTCCTGATATGCCCAAAGTACATGAGACGAAGTCTCACCATCCTTGCCTTTAAGGGGCCTTCTAACTATACTTCTTAAAAGACAAATTTAGTTCTTCTTTTGACATTCTATGGTACTTTCAATATGGCAACTTATAGTAACTACATAAGACAGCATAGAACAACACTGTAGGATTTCCAGGGCTGAAATCTTCATGGAAACCGAGACCCACCTTTTCTCCCATGCAGTGGATGGTAGGTCCAAAACACTGATTTAGTAGTCAAGTGTCTAAAAAACTGTGTGGTGGAAGTTTCTAGTATAAGTAGTGTAGACAAATTAGTATTTTTCCATGATTGCTAACAAGCAACAGACAAAATATCCCCGCCAGTTTTCAGCATCTATTATGAATGTAGGAACATACTACATACAGCATAGCAAAATCATGCTAACTTGAAGTTATTACTCTTTAAATTGACAAAGACATATCTTTTCACACAGAGTGATATTGATATAATCATTTGAGTCATTAAGGCAACTGTTCCTTCTTGCCCAAGGTATATGCTTGAATAAATTCAACAGCAGAATTCTGAGTGTCTAAACAGAAAAGCCAAACTCCCTGCTACTGAGTTGTTTGGGACACATAGCAAGCCTGAATATAGCGGTTATGTGTTGGGTTGTCATCCACAAGGTGGGCAATTGAGAACCACCAGTAGCCCTCAAAAGTAAAACAGGGCTTTCTACTCCTGTAAGAAACTACAGTCTCACAAACCCATGGGGGAAGTTCTAGCCTAACCTATATGGTCACTAAAAAACCAGCACAGACTCTATGGCAGTGAGTTTGGGTTTTTTGGTTAACATATGGAAAAGGAGTCCTGCTGGTGCTGTGAGTTCACTGTTGGATTGCTAACCACAAGGTTGGTGGTTCAAACTCACAAGCCAATCTATAAGAGAAAGATGAAGCTGTCTGCTTCTGTAAAAACTTACAGTCTCAGGCGCCCTTTACAGAGTTGCTATGAGTTGATACTGACTGGTTGTCAGTGTTTTCTTGTTATATGACTTTTTGCCTTGTATTGTTTTAACCTATATCAAAAGAGCCCTGGTAATGCAATAGGTCTGTGCATTGTTGCTGAATGAAATGTCAGTGGTCAGAACCCAGCAGTCATTGGAGAAAAAGATGAAATTGCCTTTCATAAATCTTCATAATTGTAGGAACCCTGTGGCTAAGAATTGACTGGACAGCCACAGGTTTGGTCTGGTTTGGGGTTAACATCTTTAAAAACCATTGAGACATCACGTGAAGACGAGATTGGACAGAGGTGATTAGAGGCAAAGATATTAGTTAGGCACCTATTGCAAGAGTCTAAGACAAGTTAAATATTTACTGAGCTTTGCAATGGCTTTACTTTGGCTGTTTCAGGTCTGCTTAGTTCTTGGGTGGGGTTTGTGGAGCAAAGCTGGTATTTGAATTGTTTGGGCATATTCTTACAAGATATGATCTTTACTCTCTTTTCTCCATTACCTTTCCCCAGCCTCACCATCTTTTTTTGTCTCTAGTCAAATGATTAACTTTTAAAAAGAAAAAGGGTACCTTCCAGGAACTTCTAGTTACTTGCAAGCTACAAGGTAAAGAAATCTAAACACAGGGAAAGTAATAGCAAAACATTAAAGACGGAAGGATGCTATCAGATTATTGCCTTGTTGCTTGGAATTAACTGCTAAGTGAGTGGTAGAGACAAGAGGTCCCAAAAGTTTTAATGTGACAAGATGGTTTGGAGTTGGATACTGGAAACATCATGAAGAACTTGGCTTTGATGAGGAGACAAAGAACAAGAAAAGATGGGAAAGCATTCATGGTAAGAGGAATGATAAGAAAGACAGTAACAAGAAAGTCTTTTATTTGTCTTAAGTTTTCTATGAAGGCCCTCTTTTCTACTTCCACAATACGAAGCTGTCAGAGTTATGAGCAAGGTCAGGCAGTATTATATCTAAATGGCACGGGTACAGGGGACTCCACTTCCTATTTCCCATTCCACCAGCCTCAGTCAGACTGGAAATGCTGGTCTAAAATGTTGAGTTACTAAATGTCCTAAGTCTGATCTAAGTTCATGATAAGGACCCATTGAAATTTCAAACAAGATATAAAATTGAATACATTGTTATATTTCAATTTAAAATTTACTATTAGATTATCTCTGGCATGAAATGACTTAAGAAAAGTTAAAATGCCTCCAGCTAATAGAGAGTGGTTTACCATTATGGTGTGCTCGTTAGTTGTCATGGAGGTCTGGTGGCATAGCCCTTGCAAGGTGGGCTGGTCGCTAGAGATCAGCACTTGGAAACAGTCAGCGGCTCCCAGGAGAAAGACAGCATTCGCAGTTCCTGTGGACAGTGGCCATCTCAGAAACCCACGAAGTCCCTTCTCTTCTATCCTGTACGGTTGCTATTAGTTACAACCAACTACATGGTGAAAGCTTGACTTTTTAAAATGAGTTGTCACATACTGAGTTAAGTCATTTTTATGTGTGTGTAGCTTCATTTTTTTTCATTGCAGTGGTCTTTTGTGATAGTACTATTAGTATACCAGTTTGGTAGTTAAAACTAGGACACAGGCAAGGAAAACCGAAAAGCCTACCTCACGGTCATCATGTCAATGCCCACTCACAGAAACCCTTTAGGATGGGGTGGGACTGCTCTTGTGGGTTTCCAAGATGGTGTCTGTTTATGGAAATAGAAAGCCCCTGGATTTCACCCTCGGAACATCTGGGGGGTACAAACTGCTGGCCTTTAGGATCACAGTTTAATGCATGGCCACTCTGCCACCAAGGTTCCTTGCACAAGGCAAGAGAAGTTCATGCTTAATACCCCATACCCATTAAGTCTTCAAACCAAAGTCTTTTGACTCCTAAGGCTTTGCTACTAGCTGCCTTGAGAAGTTACATACTGGATGCTATTCCTGACCTGTAGAATATGGGACGTTGAGTGAGAAAATAACTAAGGTGTCTGGGATGTTGAGTGAGAAAATAACTAAGGTGTCTTTCCACTTTAAACATCCCCTGATTTCAGTGTATTCTTCATTCTTCTCACTCATATGTCTTGACATTTGCCATCACATTTCAATGTAAGAGATGAGTCTACATCCTCTGTTCTTCCTCCTCCTCTTGGTTTAACTCTGATTCTTTCTGTTCACACCCACAAAAGAATACTCTCTTCAGAGAAATGTTGACATCAATTGTTCTGAACTTAAATGACTTGAAGAGGAGAAGATTTCAGGTCCTAGTGATCACCTTCTGTCTCAGATTTGCTGCCATTGCAATAGTTCCAGAACTGGAGGACCTACTGTTAGAATGGAATTATAAACTCCCCTTAAAGTGTCACATACTTTAACATACCAACTCTTTTCTATGTTTTGATTGACATTAAATAGATCATCTGCACTGAAAGAATATACCCACTTCTACGAAAGACCAAATTAAAATCTCTTCATGCTGCAAACAATTTTATTTTTCCTGAGTTAGTCGAAATTAAAAATAATTTACTCTGTCTCATGGTCTCTGGGTCCATGCAGTTTGAGGGATTACTGTATTTTCTTGACTTCCTCCAACTGCTGCAGATCTGAGGCAAGATAGCAGATGTCATGACAAAGAGCAAAAAGAGGGGGACTTGTCTCCTGTTGCTGCTGTTACCAGCTGCCAATGCGACCACTCTGACTCATGATAGAGTACAGCTGCTCTCGATGGCTTCAAGACTGGGATCATATAGAGGCAGATCTTCAAGTCTGTCTTCCAAGGTACTTCTCTTGGTTCTAACATCCAAGGTTTGTGCTAACAGTTGAGCACTGAACCACTTTCATAGCCAAGGGATTTTGTTGACATCTGGAATAGAGTTAAATAAGACCCTGCTTGTCTTCTGTGCTACAAATCTCAGAGTTTTGAATAGAAAAGTCTTATACATACTCCAAAATGCTGTTGGAGTATATACCTCCTGAAAACAGGTCAAGTCTGTGCACTTAGCATAGCATCAAACTCTGCCTCTAATGCAGAGGAGAACATGGGATGAGGATATCTCTTCTTCCATCATAAGCTTCATGAAGACAAAGAACCTTAAGAGTTGGTTTCATAAGTAAACATGTTGAAATTATTTAAGAACAAAGCTTTGTACCCTAGGCTTTCTTATAGTCCAAACTGCAAATATTCATTTATACATTCTTAGAAAAGTAGAAAGTAGAGAAGAGGGATCAGTGAGATTTCTAGTTGAAGTCCTCAAAGGAAGAACCTAAATTTGGGATGAAACTGCAGAATTGCTTTTATGTTCTTAGTTTAGTTTTGCTTTGTTTTACTCACCTATCCAGATTCTGTGCATTATTTGTCCAAAGTAGTAATAAACAAGCAATCAAATGATCTGAATCTGTAAGAAACCTATGGATTCATTGGCTTCACTTCACTGGCTGGATATCACACCGTAAGTATGGAACCAGTGTATTTAGAAAACAAATGTGCCTCATTTCAAATGTGCAAGGGAGATGGAATGGGTCTATTTTTAAGGTTTGTTATCTCATTTTGTTCCTATAATGCTGACGGTACATAAGGATGAGAGAGGAGTATGGTTAGAACTGTGGACTGGGAACTTAAGAATGTGCTAAGGACACATGGGAAGAATGGGCAAGAGGTATGATGGTTTATCCATAAGTTTGATATAATGAAATGCTTTGAAATCTTCAAATTTGAAGCTTCAGAATAGCTTGATATACTCTGTCTTCCATTTGTCTTTTTGCGTCCTAGTTCCCTGTTTCTTTTACCTATAAACATTCTAAACCATTGCTTTTTTATCTTTTGGATTCTCATATGTATGGTGTTGGTATTACAACTTGTTTAAAAATAACTTTGCATTCTTACATTGTATTCGCCCTGGAAACCACATTACCCCATTCCTCCCCCACCCCCATTACAGTTAAATAGCAATCTGCACTAAAATCCTTTACCACTTATGAGACTTCTGAGTTTGCCACGTGAAATGCTGCTGTCAGCTGCCTTTTAAAGAAAATGACCAGGCTTGAAACCTGCTGGATATTAAATTAAGCATACTGACTTTTTCTGGAAGACTTAGAGGTTGTGAGTGAATATCTTTTATTATATTTGATAGTACCTTTTGAGTTCCTGAAAGGTCAAGAAGCATGAATATATTGGGAAAGTGCAAAGTAGTATGGAGTATGCCATGATGACAGGATAGTGATTATGTATGTCTTTTATAACTAAAATTCATTAATTAAAGAAATGGGAAGAGCAAAAAATATTTAAATGTCTTCTTTAAGGTGCAAAAGACTAGAGGCTGAGCCCCGGTGGCGTAGTGGTTGTGCGCGGGACTGCGGCCCACTGGGACGGAGGTTCAGTTCCAGCGGTGGGGCTGGGCCTCCTACTCCCATTACCGAGAGCAGTGATGCCCACCCCCACCCCCACCCCCAAAAAAAGGTGCAAAAGACTAGCGTTACATAAACCAAAAAGGATAACATAACCAGGATTTCTCAAGTTGAACGCACTTAAGAAAATGGAAATATTGAAGGATTCCATGGGCAAAATAGTGGATGACGTATAGGAATCATCAAATAAAGAAAGGAATACAGAGAATTCTTGTATCAAAAATCCATAATCTTAAGAGGTATCATATAATTAAGAATCAATGATGCTAAAGTAAAAAGGTACAAGTTGAACCAAAAATTGTGTGCGCATGTGTGTGTGTGTGTGTGTGTGTGTGTGTGTGTGTGTAATAGCAAGGCTCAGGAAATGAAGGGAACAATGAAAATGATTGAGCCAAATGGTGCAGCACAGGAGGTGCTCATCCATCCAGGGTAAAGATTTGGAAGATTGTTCCCTTGCCAGCTGACTGGAAGGTATCTGTAATTTGCACCCATTCCAAAGAAAGATGGTCGAATGCAATGCAGAAATGATAGAATAATATGATTAATAACACATGCAAGTGAAATTTTGTTGATGATCTTAAAAAGTATAGTTGTGCTTGTACATCATCAGAGAAATTCCAGACGTTTTAGGTGGATCCAGAAGAGGATGTGGAACGAAGGATATCATTGCTGGCGCAGAAGAGCATGGCTGAGAGAAAGATGGGAAACCATAGCTTGCCGCTGTGGAGTTGGTGCTGGCTCACAGCAGCCCCTGTGAATTCCCAAGACTCTAACTTTTTTAAAAATCATTTTATTGGGGACGCATGCAACTCTTATACAACAATCAATGCATACTTCTATTGTATGCAAAGCACATTTGTACATTTGTTGCTATCATAATTCTCAAAATATTTGATTTACACGTAAGCCCTTAGTATTAGCTCCACATATTTCCTCTCCCTCCCCGCTCCATCCTCCCTCATGAGCCCTTGATAATTATAAATTATTATTTTGTCTTATTGTACACTATCCAATGACTCCCTTTACCCACTTCCCTGTTGTCCTTACCCCAGAGAAGAGCTTATGTGTAGATCCATATAATCAATCCCCCTCCCTCTATGCTTCCAGTATCGCCACTCTCACCACTGATCATCTGTCCGGGATTCCCCATGTTTCCAGTTTCTATCTGTACCAGAGCCCCTCCTCTGGCCAAGACTCTAACTTTGTGGGAGTAGAAGACCCAGTTTTCTCCTAAGGAGCTTCTGGTGATGTAGAATGACTGACCATGGAAATCACAGGCCACCACATACCCACGCCATCACCTGTGTTTTATTGACAATGCAAAGATATTCAATATGGTACATTGTAACATTGTGTATGATATTATGGTGAATGATAATTCAATAACACTTAATTGTGCCTGTGTGGAACCTGAATATAGACAAAGTTGCAGATGTTTGAACAAAGCAGGGGATACTGACTGGTTTAAATTAAGGAAAAGTGTGTGCCAGGATTGTATCCTTTCATCTGAGTCATTCAATCAGTATGACAAGCAAAAAATCTGAGACAGTGGACTGTATGAAGAAGATAATGGCACCAGAATGCTGCTAACCCCAAGGTCAACAGTTCAAAACCACCAGCTATACTGAAGGAAACGAATGAGGCTTGCTACTCCTGTAACAGTTACAGTATCCAAAAACCCACAATGAGTTGGAATTGAGTTTATGACAGTGAGTTTGTTTGTTTGTTTTCGCCATAAGAACAATCAAATCTGTCTTGAAAGAACTGCAGCCATAAATGACTTTAGAAGAGAAGATGGCAAGTTTTCATCTCATGTATCTTGGACATGTTTTCATGAGGGCCCAGTTGCTGGAGTAGACATGATGCTTGATACATGAGATGGTCAGCGAAAAGGGGAGAACCTTCAACAAGATCAATTGGCACAGAAACTTCCGCAATTGGCTGAAACATAGGAACAAATGTGGAGAGGGCGCACACCGGAAACTGTTTCATTCTGGTTGGTATTGACTTGATAGACCTACCAAGACTGTATCTATAATGGTAAGCATTTGAATCTCAGGCAGACCACTGATGTTATGTAGTTAAATCCAAATTTAAATGCATTTGAGTACATTTTGCACATTTGTATTTTCCTTTTCACCTCCTAGTATGACTTTCCAATGTAGTGTTTCACCAGAAGGATTTCTTCAAAGAATAAAATACAGGCAAATGCATGGCATATTCACTTTACAGGCAGACTCTGGATTACAAAGTACATCCCTGCTGGATAATGTAGAGACCAGCTCTCTACATTTCATAAGGGTTTGAGAGGGTATGATCTGCAGGAGAAAATTTAAATTCAAAAGAGATAGCCATAGTTAGGGCCCAGGGGTCCCTGCAGTATAGGCACTCCAGGGCCTCCAACTTTATGAGGGGGCAGGATTAAATACACTCCCAGAAAGAAGCCTGTAACACATAGCAGGTTTATACATAATGGGCCAGTTCACAATTTGAAGGTTTTCAAAGAAGCAGTGACCCATCAGCCAAGTTCAAAGACCTAAGAGAATGATGAGGCTGGGAAAAGTAAAGTACCATGTATACTCGAGTATAAGCTGACCCGAATATCAGCCAAGGCACCTAATCCCACCACAAAAACTGAAAAACTCAGTTTGCGCTGATAGGTTTGTGGGCTGCTGCCTTCTGCAGCTTTAGTCTGGATACATTTATCTCTGGTGGAGGGACAGGACTGCCATTGCTTCATCAGCAGCTATGGCTGAGCCATCAGCTTTCTCCCATGGACCATGAACCATGGAAGATGATGGTCCCGTCCTGTTTGCCTAAGGAATGAATAGCTTTCTTCCCACAAATCCCTCCTTAAATATATCTTTCAAGATGTGTAGGACAGTAGGAAAGAGCCCTGGTGGTGTAGTGGTTACCATTTGGACAGCTAAACACAAGGTCAGCAATTGAAGACCACCAGCCCCTCCAAGAGAGAATGCCGAGGTTTTCTACTCAGTCTCATAAACCTAGAGGGGCAGTTCTGCACTGTCAGAATCAACTTGATGGCAATGAGTTGAGGTTGGAGTTTTGGTAGATAGTAGGAACAGGTGTTCTTATTTAGACTTATGCGAGAACAGCTTGAAACCTCAACATTTTAATGATTCTGATGATTTTAATGATTCTGATGAAGAATTTCTTACCTGTAGGAGTTGTTTCAATTCTTTCAAAATGAAGATATTTTTACATAACATGGAAGCAGTGATTGAAAGATAGCGATGCCCCACTTGAAGACTGTAGCTCTCCACTCAAAGATGGTGGCCAACTATACAACTTGGAATGTTTGTCCCTCTCCAGAGTACTGCCAAGAACCCAATTTCACTGGCTCAGCTCCTGAAAGGACCTGCTATTCTTCTTTGGATCCCCTCAGTCCAGGCCTTCAGATCATAGCCTTTCCAGTTCCAATTAGCATGACAAGTCACCCAAATTGTAACACTTCCTGTCTATACTTATTTTCATTTTGTTGGCTATGACAGAACTAATTTAAAGCCTTTAGGAGTTGTCCAGAAACTGAATATTTGTATCGGGGTGGTGGTGGGGATTTCTCCCTATATTTGTCTTCTTTTGTTGTTGTTCTCATTCTGGTTACTTTTCAGAGTAATGATGACAGCAAGTTTCCACAGTTTGGTAACAATTTGATTGCAGAAAAAGACTAAACAGTCCTTTTCCAAGATTGGAGCGATAGGGTCTACAAACACCTCTTTTTTCACCAAGAAGAAACACTTCTCAGTAATAAACCATTTTTTAAATTTCAGTTTTGTTAGCTTAATGTTGTACATAACTAAGGCGAATATGGAATGTAAGAAAATTATCTTCCCTCCTACACAGAGGACATGTCTACTCTAATCTTGAAGTTAGTTCTAGTCAATCTACAAGGCGTATAGCACTAGCATGAATAAACGTTTTCTAAATCTTGAGTGATGAAGAAAATAAAGTTGGGTGGAGCTCAGAAGGAAGCAAGAAAATACATAGCATGTACAGGCATGAATACGACTGGTATGAGTTACTGTGAAATTTCATGAAGGATGGGAACCTATCTGTAAACAATGTGTAAACTGTTGCAAGCAGTTTGCAAGCAGAATGAAAGGGGTATTGTAAGTGATAAGTAGGTTATGAAGAATTTTCGTCTTCTTGTTAAAGGAAAAAGAAAGTAGAATTATTTGTCTTCTCATGAGCTCACAGTTCTCTCTTAATCTCTAGAGTAGTTCAAAGTATTCTGTCTGCACTAGAATTCTGTGTACTAAAGGTGGAGTGTGGACTTTTTGACTTGCAGACTTCTCTTAACTTCTTCCTGACATGATTATCTTGAGTCACGATGTGAAGTTTAACTTTGCTCAGTACCTCAAGGCTACCAGCTTCTTCCAGCACCAGAGAAGTCCTTACTTATGCAGATATTCATGTATTAAATTTTGTGTGAAAATTCCACTTACTAGTAATTCATAAGCATAATTTATTGTACAATGACAGTAAGTATTCTTCCTATTAAGAAATACATTTAAAAGGTTTGGTTTTCACATGGTGTTATAAACAAATTTGCTTCATGATTTGGTTTCTTCCTCTTCTTCCTAGTGGCTAGATTTATGTTAATCACATGTAAAGTCATAGGCAGAATTTGAATAGGTTACTATGAACTCTCTGCAGGTCTCTAGAGGAAAGGATTATCTCCTACTCACATTTATGGCTCTATGCTGTTTTCACTGATCTGTTTGGTGATACCAGATTTATTGCCCCAATTAGGAGCTAATGAGCAGAGAGCTTTGCAAGGAAATTTGCATTACTTACTTAAGTAGGACAAATGATCAGTTTAACCAAGATAAAACATCTCATTGTTAGAGACCCTTTAACTCACCAACAAAGATACCCATCAACTAGCCTAGTTAAATCACTGCAAGATGAATCAGCTTTCAGGAAAGGGCACCAATTGCTACCTGGAAAACAACTGTGCTGTAAATTAAAGCTATTTGCCTGACATGGCTTAGACGCCTTTCAGATCTCTTCCATTAATGTTTTCTTTCAGCATTTCTGCACTCATTTCTATTATTCTTAGGACTTAAGAATGTGAAGGTTGCAAATGATAAAACAATCAATGTAGTCTTTCCAACTCAGATGCCTTAAGCTTTTCGTGCCTCAACATAGTGCAAATTATTACATTTTACTTCTTTTTTTGGGGGTGGGCATCACTGCCCTCTGGTGGTTGTGGGAGCTACCCAGCATTGCTTCTGGAGAGCTGCTGCTGGATTTGAACTGTCAAGCCCATGGGCCTCAGTCCCGCACTCAACCACTATGCCAACAGAGCTCACTCAGTCCCCATTTTAATTCTTTTAAAGAAGAAAACAGTATTTTACATTTCACTTTTTTTATATCATGTTCATTTAGAAAATGAACTCCAAGACATGGTTTCCAAAGAAATATGTGCCATTTTATTAAACAAGTTAAACGGTTTTATCATTGAATCTTAAGTATGGTTACATGTGATTCTGCAAAGTTCCTGGAAAGTGATGATATATAAGTATACAGTAAGTCCCCAGGTAAAACAAATTCCCAATAAGGGAAACTTCATACTTGCACTTTAATGTTATGTAAATTTGCCCTCACTTTGAAGCAGTTCTTCATGGGCCCCTTATTTACTACACCTGTAGCTTTTAAACTATTGAAAAGTGTCATCCCTTCCTTGCATTAACCCACTCACTGGTCCTGCATCCAGGCCAACTCATAGCAACTTTATATTGGGTTTGTGGTGTGATTCGGAAGTGCTGAACTTGTGTTTAAGCAGTTTTAATGCTTGTTCTTACACTAAAACTCAAAAACAAACAAAAAACCTCCTTGCCATCAAGTTGATTGTAACCCATAGTAACCCCGTAGGACAGTCGCACACTGTCCCTGTAAGTTCCTGAGGCTCTAACTCTTTATAGGAGTAGAAACCTCATCTTTCTCCCTTAGAGCAGCTGGTGGCTTTGAACTGCTAATGTCAGGATCAGCATCCCAATGCATAAACACTGTGGATAAGGGTTCCTGCATCCTCGCATTGAAGTAAGGACTGTGAGTCTTTAATTGAATCTGTTGGTAAATTAGAATAGACGCATAAGCTTTTATTTAGTCATACTTTCTTGCACAAAATCAGAGGTGTATGCACTTATTTTAACTTACATATGAGTTTGAATTAGAGACACATTAGGAATGGATCTTAGTTATAACTTGGGGACTGCTGGCAGGAAAAACTAACCACCAGCATCTCTTTTAGAGATTAAGTAGACAAAGTGAGTAAACAAATTAGTCAACTAAATTAACTAGTTGTGTTAGCAGACAAGAGATCGTTAGTGCCATCATGTTATGCCTCATTAGCTCCATTAGTTGCTTGACATTGTCATTATTCTACCCATTTCGTTCTATGCATAGTTTCACTGTGTCAGCTTTGATTTTCCCTGTACTTATTTTTTCTAGCTTAAAGCTATTATATCACCTTCCAGGAACATTGATTTTAAGTCAAGTGTCACAAATTTCCCACTCATCATTTCCTTGCAAGCATAAAACTGATGGTTGCTGATGCTGCACCACGCTTTTCATTATTTCAGAGTTAATCACTGGTTCCCGTTGGTTCGTTCTAGTGGCCCCAGTGTTTCATTATGAATTATTTTAATTAAAAAGTTGAAAAAAATTCCATTAATGTGCTTTGGCAAAAAAAAAGTCATAAAATTAAGAGGGTTAGGAAGAAGTAGATAATGGTAAAGATGGAGGGGTGAAAAAAACCACAAGTTTGTAGCTTTAAGTACTTAAAATCTTGCTAGGGGGAGCAAGCTTTAGTTTCAACTTGCCTGGGTTATTTTTTTAAATTGGTAGAGATTCACTAAGTCAATAACCAATGTAGGAAGTTATATATTTTTTAACCATATAAGTGGTAATAATTTTTAGGAAATAGCTGGTTGACATTTGGAAGTAGAAATAATAAGTGTTGCCAATTGAGATTTTAGTCAAACTTTCATTAGAGAAATTTATATACCTGTATTGTGTTAGTCTGAGTAGGCTAGAGAAACAAATCCCTAGAAATTCATGTGTATAAGAAAGAGTTTTATATAAAAGGTAATTATACAGTAAAAAAGCATCCCAAACCAGTCCAGTCCAAGTCCACAAATCCAATATCAATCTATAAAGTCCTCTTCAGACTCACAAGGGACATGCAATGATACTGAATGCAAGATGACCACAGGCCAGTGGGTAGAAAGTCTTTGGATCCATTGGTGGCATAAGCATCTCAGCACTAGCAGGGATCTCTGTATGGCTTCTCCAGCACCCAGGGTTGCAGCAGGGTAGGTTCATGTGGTTTCTTCTCAGGAATGTCAGTTTTATGTCTTGCCAGTTGAGTGTCTCCAATGGAGTTTGCAGAGGGACGGTGGTATCTCCCGCCTCCCAGGAGGAAGTACCACATTTTCCAGAAATCTCAGGAGAAGACCATGCCCACACAGACAACTTGTTGGCTATGATCTCATTGGCAAGCTAGAAACCACCCCTACACTCTTAATCCTCAAATTGGCAAATGATTATATATCTACCACACGTACAAAAAAATGGACACTTCTCTTAAAAGTTGCTAAGGCACACCACCACTTCACCAATATTTTTATGTTTAAAAAAAGGAATGTGCAAGTCATAATTTCCCTTTATTAATTAAAGTAGGAATTATCAAAAATTATTAGGAAACAGCTGTTTTTTCATATGCTGTCTTAATTGACATAAAGGCCATAATTTTTAAGAAAAGAAAGTACAAATCCCAATGACCAAATATAGGTCATATCACACATAGATTAAAACTTGGAAGAAGGTGATAAAAATATAGTCAGATCATTTGTCAAGTGGTACACATCTCAATGTTGAAAGAGAGAAAATTGTTTTGGAGAGAAAGAGTGTAAGGATAGATGTCAGAAGAAATTTGTATTATGACCTATGAAAATTTGTATGTATTTTAAGTTTCTTTTTGGCATATATTATATTGATTATCTTTGAATATGTTATGTATACCAAAATGATGCTTACCAATATTTTATTAAGAATGGGAATTTCAGAATACTTAACTGTGGAATCTGTGCATCGATCAAGAATCCACTTATTCAAACAGAACAAGAGAATATGATGCTTAAAACAACAACAATACCAAACAATACACACATACACACACAGACAAATCAAACCCACTGCCATCACAATGATTTCAACTCAGAGACCCCACACAACAGAGTCGAACTGCACTAGGGTTTTCTGAGGCAATACATCTTTATCAGAGCACAAAGCCTCTTTTTTTTCTCTAAAAGAGCAACTGGTAGTTTCAAACTACTGATCTTTCAGTTTCCAAATCATAAACCCACTAAGTCATCAGAAAACCAAACCAAATTCAAGTTTGATTCTGATTCATAGCAACGTTATAGGACAAGGTAGAACTGCCCCTGTGGGTACCTGAGACTGTAACAGGAATAGAAACTTCATCTTTTTTTTTTGGGAGGGGGGCATCACTGTCCTCTGGTAGTGGGAGTAGGAGGCCCAGCCTTGCTCCTGGAGAGCTGCTGCTGGATTTGAACCTCCAACCCAGAGGGCCGCAGTCCCGTGCACAACCACTACGCCACCAGGGGTCGGCCCCAAAACTTCATCTTTTATGATGGAGCAGCAGATGGTTTTAACTGCTGTCTTTGAGGTGACTAACCCCACTTGTATTACACCAGAGTTCCTTATAAAAACTCACTGCCATTGAGTGACTTCTGATTCACTGTAACTCTATGTAAGGCATCCTGAGGCTGTAAATATGTATAGGGGATCAGCTTAGTATTCTCCCCTGGAGTTGCTTGTGTTTTTAAACCTACAACCAGTGGTGGGACTCAAATAATTTAACTGGTTCACTGGCCTAATTCCAGTCTTCAGTACCAAAAAAGATATATCCAAAGGTAGCTTATTATTTGATACAGTTAATTCTTAAGTAAGAACAATGAAAGAAGTACACAAAACTAGATTGAAAAAGTTTTAAAATATTAATGAAAATTATTAAATAATATATAAAAAAACAATAAAACTATTCCTTAAGGTATTTCCAAATTGTTTAATGATTAGTGTCCTCATGTGTGATATGCTTCATCTTATCCAACTATCACTGGCTATATGATTTATTCTTACCCATTTTTTCACTGTAGAAGTAGGACCTCATTCATATGCAGCGGTTCTCAACCTTTCTAATGCCGCAACTCTTTCGTACAGTTCCTCATGTTGTGGTGGTTCCCAACCATCAAGTTATTTTCGTTGCTACTTCATCACTGTAATTTTGTAACAGTTATGAAAGGGTCATTCAATCCCCCAAAGGGGTCATGACCCACAGGATGAGAACCGGTGCTCTAGCGGTAGACTAATTAGATAGTAGTCGTGGTATTTCATATATTAGCAACAGGTGACTTTTTTCTCGGGGCATTTTATGCTCACCTGTGAAAAACCTCTTTCTGCTTTTATTGAACTTATAGCAATTGTCTGGCAATATTTTTCGCTGTTTGAACACTTTCAGGAATTGAATGATTCACTTATAACATCTGTGGGAATCTGGGGCAAAGCACACAGCTGAAATGAATGGCAGTGTCTCAACCTTTGATCGCTCAGCATTGTTCCCCTTTGCATTATGTCAGTATCCTGAAGTAACATGTGAAGGAAATAAAACTGTAATATGTAATCAAAAGTATAATGTTTTATGAAACAAATAAATGAATATTACAAGCATAGTTCCTTTTAACTTTTTGTACCAATGGACAGAGTGAACATTACCAGAGTGTTTAGATTATGCAGTTGCACACATGAATGTTCTAAAAGACTAAGGAATGTTAACGTGTGATTTCCACACTTTTGAGAGATTACAAGTGCTGTTTTAACCACTGGTTCGCTGATTCCAATGGAAAATTAAGTACAGGTTCTGCTGAACCAGGACGAACCAGCTGACTCCCACCACTGCCTACAACCTTACGGTTTGTTATCCAACACTCACGTAAAAGGCAACCCCAGCCCTCCTTAAGGGGGCACTACAGGGTTTGAAATCAGGAAAAATGTGTCAGGATTGTATCTTCTCACCACACCTATTCAATGTGTGTGTGAAGCATATCATCGGAGATGCTCCACCTTCAGAAGAATACAGCAACAGGAAAGGAAGAAGACTGGGAACAACCTGTGATTTGCAGGCGGCACAACCTTACGTCTTGAAAGAGGAGGCGCTGACAGGGCTGACTGATGGATCAAAGATATCAGCCTTCAGTATGGATTACACCTCAACACACAAAGCAACAAACATTTTCACAACTGGATCAAAAAGCCACATTGTGACAAACGGAGGAGGTTCTGAATTGATCAAGCATTTCATTTAAGCCTATAACCAGTGCCCCTGGGAGCAGCAGTCAAAAACCGAAATGAGGTTATGCATTTGGTATATTTTCTGCAGAATACTCCTGGAAGGGATTAAAAAACACAGAGACTGCTTTGAGGACAAAGCTGTGTTTTCAATTTTCCATCGTTGTATGTAAAAGATGGACAAGAAATAAAGGCTGAAGAAGTGCTGGTTTTAAATTACAGTGTTGTTGATGAATATTCAATGTACCATGTGCTGCCCCAAGAAAGAACAACTTCACTTTAGAAAAGTGGTTTTTAACCTCCTAATGCCACAACCTTTTAATACAGTTCTTCGTGTGGTGGTGACCACCCAACCATAAAATTATTTTTATTGCTGCTTCATAACTGTAATGTTGCCAGTGTTTTGAATAGTAATGTAAATATCTGGTATGCAGGTGGTACTTTCATTGTCACAAATTGAACATAATTAAATCATAGTGATTCATCACAAAAATATGTAATTATATATTGTGAAATATTTATTTCTAGTGACAAATACATGAAATTTTGTCTTGAAGCATGGTGTAGCAAGTGCCAACAGTCTTTGCGTGGGGTACTCGTAGGTAGGCGTGTCTACATGTGGGCGTGTCTGCCTGGAGACAGAGAAACCGCGCGGTGTCTCGGTTCCTAAGACCTTCCGAAATAGGGTCTTAGCAGGTGATCCTGTGAAAGGATCGCTCGACCCCCAGGGTGAGAACCGCTGCTTTGTAAGACCGCAATGCTCCTCAGAGGCAAAGTTGACAGGACTTCGTCTCATACACTTTGGACATGTTACCAGGAGGGACAAATGCCTGGAGGAGGCTATCCTCGTAAAGTTGAGGGTCTGTGAAAAAGAGAAAGACTATGAAATAGATTGACAGATTGGCTGCAACAATGGGTTCAATTCAAATGCAGCAACTTGCACTGTCCGAGCACTGTCTTATTCTGTGGCCCATGGGATCAATCCCCTGGCATCCAAGCGAATGGCAGGGGACCTCATGAAAATGACGACAGAAGCTCATGAAAATAGCCCAAGACAGCATTTTATTATTCCATGTCTAAGCAAGAGATTAAATGCCATTATTTCAAAATAAAGAGGTATGAAAAAAATCAGTGATTTTACTACATCTTCATCACCAGGCTCCATGATAACATTAAAAAAAATTCTTCCATTCAGGACCATATGCAGCTTTCCTGAAAACCACCCTGCCCTTCCTTCTCAATGGCAACATGCTTTTTTAGAAAGTACATCCAAGTGATAAATTAGTAGCCTGAATACAAATTCCACACCTGCCTTTCTTGAACAGGTAGGAAGCTCATTTCCTACAATAAAATGTGGATAATTCCAAAGGCCAAGTTGACCGAGATCACAGAAATGTTGTTAAAATAAACCGTGGAAATGGATTTGATAGTACATGGAGAGAAAACATTTCATTCAAATGCCAAGTGATATTCTATTGCCTCCCCAATTTCTGAACTTCTGCTTCTTCCAGTTCTGTGTCATGAATTATATGCTTACATATTGTATATTTAAGTTCAATTAAACTTGAGGACATCATGGGAAATATCACTGAAAGGGTAGCTGAATGCCCTATAGTAAAGGGAAATATAAAGGACTTATTGAAATGTTATGTATTGGCAATGTCTGGTCACATTGTTTTCAGGAGATTCTTTTGTATAACCTGATTTGAATTCATTTGTAGTTTTGAGAATACTGAGTACTGGACCTTATTTTTGATGGAACTTGTGTGTGTGTGTGTGTGTGTGTGTGTGTGTGTTTATAATTATGCCTTGCCACTTTTAAAAGCAATATATTACTTGATAGTGGAAAATAATGATTATTTCCTTATAAGTTAGTTCTATCGATTGTAATACACCATGCAGAATATTTTGGAAAACATCTTTTCTACTGCAGCCTTACTTTATAGGAATTCCTGTCTTATATACATATTAATATACTTATTACTCTATTATATGAAATTGATAACATCATCTGATCTACATTAGTAAACCAGCATCAGCATTTTATTTACAGTAGTAATGCTCCTTTTTATTTTTTTAAACTATACTTAGGATTTTTGGAAATGTTCTTTTTTAAGACAAATGAGGATATATTGTGTATAATTGAGATATTTGTTTTGGGATTATTTTTTTCTAGCTATAAGACCTGACTGTCATTGACAACTGTGGTTCTATTATATATTTTGAAGACAGATAACTTTTTTGCCTTCACTTATCCTGACTTGGGTTTATTGTCCATTCTAATGCTGTGAACTACATTCAAGAAACCTCACACAAAAGACTAGTGAATATAGATTAGTTAATACATTGGCATATGTCTCCTGGAATAATTACTATGAAATTTAATCTGAACTATTTTAGAGAAAGTTCATTTATGAGACTTTCAACTCAGTGCAGCTTTGGGAAATATATACAGAGGCCAGGACTTCAGAAGTAGAACTAGGAGTTTCTATAGAGAGGAATGGCTGGATTTCATGATAAAAGCTAGTGCTTTTCAATCTTTTGATGCAGTATTGTTGCAATAACTTTCACCTATTCCTCTTTTTATATAGGTTAAGTCCACATTTCATAGAAGATTAGAAATTATGAGCAGTATTAGATAGAAGCAAGGTAATCTTAGGGGAAACTCATATTAGGGAGCCCCTTCCTTCCCTTTCCTCCTATTTGTCCGTCTCTCCTTGCCTTCTTTCCTTTTTTTCCAGCCTTAAAAATCTTTACCTTGACTGAGCTCCGGTGGCACAGTGGTTGTGTGCGGGACTGGGGCCCACAGGGTTGACAGTTCAAATCCAGGAGCAGCTCTCCACGAGCAAGGCTGGGCTTCCTACTTCCACCAGAGTAGTGAGGGAAAAAAATCTTTACCTTGTTACTTTCCTAGAGATCTTAATGTTAAGTCCATTTTTAAAAAAATGAATGAATGAACCAAAAACAAGATCCATTTTCATGTGCCTGACATTCTATATGAATTTTTGTCCCAAATCAAACAATTGAGCTGATTAAAAATATTATATATATATATATATATATAAAACATAAAGTAAAATTTGCTATTTAAAAGTTGGAGATTATAGGGAACCTATAAATATGCTGAACAACAATTCAATATAGAGGGTAGCACATGTAAAACCTGAAGCACAGTATCTGGTATAGGAAACGCCCAATAATTGTTCAGTATCATTCCTCTGTACTGTCTCCCCTTATCCCTGTCTGTGTTTTAATTATGCCCTTAAGGCATTATAAAAAATTGAAGTTCCTTTGGAAAGGTCTTTTAGGCTATAACATTTAACATTGAGGAAAAAGAAGGAGCATTTGAATACCAGCTGGTGGTTGACAAAATCAGCCTGTGGCTGCCCTAGCTGCAGGTTCCAGAATGTTTAGTGAAGGCCTGGCAAATCTCATTCCCTAGCAATGTGAGCATCCACTGTGATATTTTGACCCTTCGTTTTGTTTGACTGACATTCTTTAGCTGGATTTTTATTACCTTTGCTCTTAGTTACTCTTTCTGGGTTTACTGTTTATATTCAAAACTCTCCCCTTTGTAGATCACGGTCATCTCAAGGCTACTCAATGGCTTGCATTGCTGGGATTGCAGCATTCTTTTCTAAAATTCTCAGGTGTCTGACGTAAGCTTTGAGAGCGTCTATCAACATTGCCATTGTTCTATTCAGATACTTCTTTCTGCTTTTCTGCTTGATTCTCCATGATCTGGTCCTCACCCTTTACCTACAAGCTCACCTATATTAGTTTCTCAACATTGGTCAGCACTCAGTTCAAAATCTCTCTGACTCATAGCTCTTTCCCAGTTTGATAAAGACAAATGATGCCCTTGGGGCACTTCCAGAGATACTGTTTCACACTTGATTCCAACTTGACCCGTGTGCCCTATTTTCCACCTAAAGTGGGCTAAAAGCTATACTTTGTCTAGGTACATGAATATGCCCTTGTATTTCATTTAGTTTCTGTTTTTGTCACATTATCTAACTGTAGGGACCGCTCTATACTGCATATCCTATGCTTCTGTTGCTCTTTGGTTCCCATGGGTGGAAATCAGCATCACATACGGGATAAAGCATACTTTCGAGGTTCTTAATTTATTCATCATGATGAACCCAGGTGTTAGAGTCACGGTTGAGATGACAGACTCTAACCTCTTACTTGCCTACTATCCTCTGATCACCTGTGAGGCTCATTAACTGTCTCCTATTTTTCAAAAGGTCTTAAAAGTATGATAATATCTGTTAGAATAGGATCCTCTGATTGGCAAGTAGGACAGCAAATGTACAAATTGAGGAAAAACACAGCTTTTGTATGTGCACATCTTTTTAGCTGTTATTTCTGTACCAGCTGGTACAGTAAGAGCTTTTTGTATTGGGCCTATTTTTTCCTATAGTTTTCCTAAACAAAGTCACGCCTACTCAAACTCCCGTCTATTAGCTTAGTCAATGGCATGTTGGCACCAGAGTCCAACTTGAGATGAAACCACAGATTTTGAAGTCTTAAGAGAATACATCACTTGGTTTACACCAAGCAACACAGTCACAAGCTAGGCATGCTTTGTCACAGTGTCTGTAATGGAAGACCTCATTGATAGCAGGTTGTCTTTTCATGCTAGGGAGTCTCCATGTCATTTGCATGCCACACGACATCTTCATGTGTTTAATTTTTCTAGGTGGGATGTAGCTTCAAGTAGGGTGGCCCCAAACACCCAAGGTGACTAGAATTGGGAAACCAGATGCCAAAGTGAAGTAATTCACAATAGCCAAAAGTCCCTGGATAAGATCAAAGAATGTTCCCTTTTCTTTCCGTTGTGATCACTCTGTGATGGGAATTGCACCTCACTGTGGTCGGTATTTATTGTCTCTGCAAGCCGAGACGCTGGTTATCTCGGATACCACAGTGTGTAAACCTTTGAAACAGACGTGGGTTACCCAAGAGAGGGCTGGAGCAGAGGAGATAGAGAGCAGAGGAGAGTGACTTCCCTCCCAGCTGGTTGAGGATATTTCAGGGTATGTACAGATGTGTAGACTTACCGTAAACTAAAGTTGACCCAGCGTATGCTTTTGAATAGGAGAATTTTTCCGGGTTTATTTTTTAATTTGTGTGCCCAGAAAATACTGCATATACAGGGAACTAGAGTCTGCTGGTTTAGCAGAAATCACAAGTTTCTTCAGCAAATCTAGTTGAGAACTTGGTGTGTCCAAGCTCTTTTTTTTTTCTCTCCTGCAGGAAGTAGGCACCTCCCAAAATGTATTTCCCTTCCCAGGTGTGTGTAGACCCAGGGTACTAATGGAAGCACCCTTCCTCTTCTTGGCTTCCACTAGGGCTCAATTTTATCCTTTGAAAATGTTCAGTGTAACTCATTCCATGGCTTCCTTTTCTATGCTGGTGGCATTATTTTGTTAAAGTAGACATTAACCATACACTGAAGATGACAAAGTTCTCACTTGTAAAATAAAAGAATTATGAGAGGGCTATGGAAAGTTTGCAGAAAAATAGAATTAAAAGCTACTGCCATTTTTCTGCAAAGGTTTTGTAACTCCTTCATGTACCAGGAAGCGAGGGCAAGACTACTGTGGCAGTCACCTAATCGGGTGTCAATTTGAGGATGGAGAGTGTAGGGATGGAATCTAGCCTGTCCATCTGGAGATGGCCAATGAGACCTCTGTGTGGGAATGGCCTTCTCCTGAGAATTCTGGGAAATGTGAGGATTCATTCTTGGAGGCAGAGGCATTATCTCTCTTGGCTCAGTTCCAGGGAGACTTTCTACTGACAAGGCTGACTTCCTGGGAGACATTCCTGAGGAGAAACCACATGGAGCTACCCTAGTTCTCGGAGCCAGATGTACTACATGGATGCAACCAGACCTCTGAAGCTGGAGGAGATGCTTGGAGACCCCTGCCATCACTGATATGTTTAAACTACTACTGGATCCAAAGGCATTATATCTATCTGCCTTGTGATCATCTTGCATTTGGCATCATTATATGTGTTTCATGAGTCTGAAGATGACTTTATAGACTGGTATTGGATATATGGATTTATAGCTTTGTACTCTACTGGGTAGAGTACATTTTTGTAATGTAAAATTATCCTTTATATAAAACTCTCATATACATACACGTGTTTATGGATTTGTTTCTCCTGTCTACCTAGACTAGCACAACTACTTTAATATTCATAGGAAGGGAAGGTAATATCCTCCGTAGAAAAAGACAGTTAGGGGGAAACCATCAAAATGCCATAGAAGGATACAGTGACAACAAGAACAGAGTGCTACCTATGTGGTGAGGGTAGCTTTCATAGAAACACACATTCTCTGAGAGTTCAGAGTCAGAAGGACTTATAGTATCAAGTATTCCTCGAAGATGAGGTTCAGGGGATCCCTGGGTCAAACAGTTAATGAAATCTGCCTCCTCAACCAGGGATCATAACTTCATTTTCTTCCTAACCCTCCAAAATGCTTCCCTTAGTTGAGTGAAGGGATGAACAGTAATAGTGCTGCAAAGATACAGATACCTATAAGCTGGCCATATGAAAATTAAAAAGGCGAGGATAAATACAGCACAAGATTTGAGGGTGGAGATTATTTTAATAACCTGACCTCCATTCTAGCTTTCTCAATTCTATCACTTGAAATATATATTATGTTATAAAATTTCCCAAATATATAAGAACAGACCCCTTGTTTTGATTCACCACAATCATATAGGAATTCAAACCTCCTAGATGTTAGAAATGACTCAACCAGTTTTCCCACGTATCCTTATTTCCTTATGTAAGATTGTTCCCAAACCATTATTCTTAGACCTCACATAAAAATTTCATTTCAGACTATTCAAATATAGGGCTCCCCCCACCACCCCACTTTCTTCGAGGAGATTGTGCTGATGTAGTCTGACATGGAAATAAAGCTAGGCTATGGAAAAGCTGACACATGGATAACAAAAAAGAAAAACAAACAAACAAACAAAATCTTGTGTGGTACCTGATAAGGAGGCCACCGATTTCAAGCTTGTGATGGAAATCACCTGGGAATCTCTGAACATCATTTAACAAGTAGCACATAACCAGGGCACGAACAGTCCTGCATTCCTCAGTAATCAGCCAAGGCCATTTGGCAATTGGGATATAATCTAGAAAGGACAGTCATGCTGGATGCCTGAAATATAAAACATATTCAGGCTTGCTTGTCTGGACAAATCCCCAGGAGAAGAAAATGTGTCGTGCTGCTCCATGGATGCCATGATAAGGGTTGCTTGGCAGCTGGGCAGAGTGAGTGACATTTGGTTGAGGTGGGGTGTGGGCACAGTACTCCCGGCAATCTGGCTTCCATTGATCTGGCAAACTCAACCACTGTTCCTTCCTACTCCCCCTCATATCTGAAGCAGTCCTCTCGAGGTGAGATGATTTATTACAAATTTCACACCGCGTTACTGAAAGAGCTTGCCAAGGGAAAGAGACCCCGTGGAGGACGTGGCCCTGTCAAAGAGAAGTGCAGCACCAGCCCTGACCTGGCCTGTTTGGCCTCCACCCTCTCTGGCTTCCTTGGGTTCCTGGGCTTTCCTTTGTACTTTTAGATTAGCCCTAATCAAATTGCAACCTCTTTAGATAGGAGGGAGCAAGAGAGAACACTAGCAGACAGAAGCTCCTGTTTGCCTTAAGAAGCCGAGGCTATATGAGGGCTCTAGGGAAGAAACCCATTCGGCTCTCTCCTTTGTTTACTGGTTTAACAAGGGAAAGGTCAGGGTTTCCTCATCCTCATAAAAGGGCCCTGAAGAAAGTGCTTATTCCCAGATGACTCTTAGGTTTTTAACTGTCTTTGCTCATCCCGTGTCTGACCTGCTTTATTCAGGCCAAAGTTAGGGAATCGGCTACATAGAGATTTCTGGTGCACCGGATCCCAGACCACAGAAAACGCACACCCATACACACTGGTGGCACGGGGCTGTGGGTTTCCCTGGGCCAGTGCCCACTCTGTAATTTCCTTTACGCTTCAACGGGGGTGGGGGCCCTGGGGGGGACCACAAGTAGGGCATCTCAGTAGGACAGTGAGGTTACCGTTTGAAGGTGGTAGTGGAATGGGTTACATTTGTTCCATTTCCTATGCTCTTTACATGCAGGAGATCATTATCATGAAAACGGATTTGTGCTATACCATTTCCTGTTCTTCTTATAACCTTTATCACGATGCTTTTAATGCTGGCTGTTGTAGTTGACTTTCTTTTTTTCTTTTCCCAGTAAATGATGTGTAGTTTGGGTTTTCTTCCTGCAAAAAAGTTACCTGTGCAAACAAGTAGAGGTGGCCCTATCCAGGATTTTGAAAGCCTCCAAAGCACCTGGTTAAGGGGCACACCACTGTTCCCTTCTGCCTCCCAACCTAAGTAAGAAGATGATTTTCACAAGAGACTCTGACTTACTGTGGCAACCCCTCCGTAGACTTCAGATGCACACTTTTCTTATTACTGGCTCTTTATACCCCAAATGACACTCCTAGTGACAGTCAGGTTGTATAACTTAAGGGACAAGCCAGTGCAGTTTCCAATTATCATCAAAGAAGTTCCTGGCATGACCACGCTGAGACTTCATGCTGTTGATACAGATTAGAAAAAAAAAAGGGAACATGGTCTAATAAGCACCTTTCTTTCTTGGCATGGACAAGCATCAGAATAGTTAATGGCACACACAACACTTTCAAGCCCTTTTTTTACAAGTAGACTTAGTAGTTCTTGTAAAAGCTGCTGAATCAACAGTTCAGGATACTCTGGATAGAAAAATGATAAGTGTTTCCTCTTGCTTTTCCCAGAATACCTTAGGCCTGCCCTGGAGGGATTGTCTCAAGCACAGTGAAGTTAGTTCTTTCTCCAGGTGTTTTTAATCTTGGGGTTCAGGAGTAGTATCCAAGCTGCTGCTTATGAAGAAAATCTTAAGATGTGCCTGTGTTTTCATTACCCCAATAGCAAACCTAGGGCTGACAGGTAATTTCTTACAGGCCAACTGTAAAATCTCCCAGCTAGAGGCTGTTTTGAAATCATGTGGTCTTCTCATAGTGAACTCCTGAGCTCTCCAAAGGAGTTTTGTAAGCATAGTTTGTGGTTGAAGTTTGGAGAACTCAACTTTTAGAAGACGATAGGGCAGAGAATTTGCTTCATAGCCTGCACTTGTGAAGTACTCCAGGACAGCTCAGTCATTGTTCTTGGGGACCCACTGGTTTCTCTTGCTTGATAACACGAGAGCTCAGAGCAATGGGGTTAACTAAGCAGACCTAAAACCTTCAGCTGTAGGATCAGGGAACCTGAGGCATACAAACTCTTCTAAACATGGTAGAAAGTGTTAACTCTTTTTTTTCCTTTCTTTTCATCATATAGGACTCCTTGACTCAATCCAGATGCATCTTGGATTAGGGGCCATTGGTGCATGTCAAGGGTTTCCAAAATTCAGAAGAAATTTTGTTGAAGGTGTATGTACACTTTAATGTGCTTTGCTAGTTTCATATAGATTTTCAAGGAGCTTGGAGACATCCTACATTTGAAAAGTCACTGCTTTAGACAATCGAGTATCTCTCCTAATTCTTTTCTACTGTTCGAGACAACTGTCTCCAGTCCCACGCAGACGACATTTATTTAGAAGAAAATGGCAGTAGGTTACTGTGGTGGTTTCTCACTTCCCAAAGCTTGACTGCTCTCTCTCTCTCTCTCCCCCCCCTCTCTGTTGGGCTATTTTCTTAATTGTTAATTTTTTCTTTAACCTTCAAGACCTAATATTTTTTTGCAATGGAACATCTTATACATACTCAAGGACAGAATTTTCCACAACAGCACATGATTAGAATGATATAGTTAATGACTAGTGCTTCTGCCAGCATCACCATAAGGAAAGAGAGAATTGCCGTACTTTTAATGCATACAAAATTATCACAGATACATCTAGAGAACATTAACTCCTCGAGAAAGGGAGGCTCACAAACCTGCCCCTCAGCCCACAAAGGATGGAAGTCTAATGTCAAATACAGTCATTCCCTTTCAGAGTTCATCTGTGATGGCCAATATAAATATAAGCACATGGACATTCTGTGAAGAAGAAACAAAGAGCAGACTTTCAAGAGCACAGCTCCTCCTCCCCCACCCCCACCTGAATATTGTTCTGAGCAGTACATAAGGTCAGGGACTTGACACTGATTTCGAGTGGAAGCCAGTCAGGCAGGATCTCTTTGCCCTCTGGACAAATGGTTAGCCTATTTCTGGAATTTTGAATAATCATCCCAGCTCTTTTCAGCTAGAGGAAATTTACCTTCCACAAAGAGAAGTGCTCGTGACATTTACTTAATCCCATTGCCCAAGTACACAAAATTGAAGTTTTGTTCGGCAGGGCTATTGAGCCTCATTTATAAGTCTGGGGCTTATTATTTTCCACACTTCGGGTCCTTGTCCCCCCTCCTGGCACTGTTTAGTATATGACACAATGTCAAGCACTCTGGGCTTCCCTGAAAGAAATCTCCTCGTAGATACAAACTAGGAAGAGCAGCAGACTCTTGCTTCCGATTGTCCCAGGTTGCTGTGCCTTAAGGGGCACGAGGCAGCGATGTCGTGTCTACAACAAGATCACCTTCCAGCAGCTGAACTGCCTGTTGTGCCACCGAGAGCAGAGTGTGAAGGCAGTTGTCTGCACGGAGATCATTATTGTGCTGCTAGGAAACAAATAATTGGACAAATGTAGGCTTCTCAGTGATCATGCTCTTGAGCAAAATGAACACCAAACTCAATGGGAAGCAGACCTGGTGTTTTCAACCACCAGCCCAAGTTGCAAGCTTCTCCTTTTCCATCAGAAATGCAAGGTTCCCTTCATTTTCTGCTCCCTCTCACTATCCCTTTGTGGTTTCTCTTGTTTTGGAATCATTCTCTCTCATACATAACAAGTACTATTGCCCATGTGGGATTACCCATCTAAATTCCCAGGGAACAGAGAGCAGCGGTGAATACTTTTGTGGGCCTGCTATAGTAGTGCTTGACTACTGCCTCAGTTTACTGTGGTGGTTTTCAATAAGAACCTCCAGCAATTGACATGTCAGGAATTAGTCTACTTCTACTGAGAAGCCCATTACCTCTGAGAGAGGCTCTATTAAAATGCTGTTTCACAAGTTCTGTATTCACATAGAAGATGTATACACTTTCGTCTAGTATGGTCACATAAATCAATTTAAGGCATTTACTTGGCATAAGCTCTAACTTTTATATAACCTATGCAGTTGACCTTGTAACTAATTAAGAAGGCAACAAATGTAGTGTTTTGCAAAGTAGTTTCCCAACACTGTTCGATTCATATTTGTTGATTGCCTTTTTAATATTTCAGTGCCGAGTATTTTTTTTAAAAAAGGGGATTTCTGTATTTACCAAAAAAAATCTCTGTATTTATACTTCTATGTTTTCTTATATATATATGGTGAGATATATCCTCGGGTTATAATCATGATGTTGACATATTATGGAAACATTGTTGGTTTCATTTAAATAAACAGGAGCCAAAGGAGTTCTTATTCCTTTTCCCCAAACTGTTGGTGTTAGAGGGAACATTGAGACCAAATTTGTGACCTATCCCAACTTTTCTGATTTCTAGGTTACCTTGGCCTGGGATATATTTTGATCCTATTATTCTAAAACAACCACAACAGAGATCCAAGCTCATTGCCCATTGAGGTGAGGATGACTCATTGTGGTCCTACGAAGCAGACTAGAACTACCCCTGTGGGTTTCAGAAACTGCAACTCTTTGCAGGAATAGAGACTCATCTTTCTCCTGAGGACTGACTGGTAGTTTTGAACTGCTGTTGTTGAGGCTAGCAGCCCAGCAATTAATCACTACATCAGCAGAACTACTAAAACCAATCATAGAGCTTGCATATTTGAAATAAATACCGCACCTGCTATGGCCATGTGGGTCTCCCCTCTAGAAAGAATGTATGGATTAGCTGTGAGGGGTGATGACAACTTCCACCTGTAACAACTTTGGGACTCACTACTGCATTTACTGGCAAACCAAGGCCAAGTTTTTCCCAGATACCTTCTGGCCAATGACTGAGCCTGGCAAGAAAGTACAATCCTGCTCCATTAGGGACTCTGTTAACCTCCTTCTTTGCAACCAAGCTTCTAACTGGATTGGCTGAGGCTTCAGCAAAGGCTGTACCCAGTCCTCCTGTTTTTATCCTCGCCCGCGTATCTCATGAACTTAAGTCACAAGGGAAAGGCCTTCTGTACCACTCCTCTCTTCATTTCTTACAAAAGGTTTCTTCTCTTTTTGTATTCTTCAGATCCATCTTGAGATCCCCTTTTCAGACGACCTAGCCAGCTCACCTCCCCTAAGTGCCAAATCCCTCTCTAGCTACCTTCACTATTTTAATCCCATTTCTTCTTGGAGGGCTCTGCAAGAGATCACCTCAACAAGAGTCGTCTAAATTTGTGGCAGTCATGTGCTTATGTTAATTTCATGATTGAGATGTAGGGGTGGAGTCTAGTCTGTTAATCTGGAAATAGCCATTGAGTAGCCAATGAGGCCTTTGTGTGTGGCATGGCTTTCTCCTGACACTTCTGGGAAATCTCACGATATTTCCCTGGTGGAGGTAAGAAGGTACCTTCTCAGTTGTCGGGAGTCAGTCTCAGAGATGATCATTTACAGACAAGACAAGATGACATCATCTGAGGAGCTGCAGGCACTAGAGGAGAAGCCACACGGCCTTACCCTGATGGAACCAGACCTCTGAAGCTGGCGAAGCCACATGGAGATCCCTGCCAGCACTGAGTTGCCTCTATCACAACTGGATGCTGTTGATGGGCCCTGAGCCCTGGAAGCAAGGAGCCATGGGGACACCCCTGCTGGCACTGAAATTCTGTACCCACTGACCTGTGACTTCATGAGGAAGGAGACTTTGTAGACTGGTATCAGGCATATGGGCTAATATCGGACTTATAACTTTGAACTTGACTAGTTTGGGATGCTTTCTTAATGTCCCATTCCTCTTGTATTTAAACCGTACCCTTGTATCCATATGTGTGTCTATGAACTTGTTTCTTTAGTCTACCCGGACTAACAAAAAACTTGTGGCTGCCGCTTCCTATTTCCCATTCACTTGTTAACACCCATGTGCTTCGGTACCAATATTCTACTAGAGAAGCTGTTGTCAGTCACTGGCCTGCATGCTACAAATGCAGTCAATAATCTCTCGTTGCCTTAATTTTATTTCTTGACATTTGACAGAGGTTTTCGGTTCTCTTTTCTTAAAACTCTTTCCACTCAAAAATCAGAAAGACATTATTACACCTTCTTTAAGAACTTGACCTCTACAGTTCGATGGCTTTGCTTTGAGTTCTGCCTTTGGGATGCACTCTCTGTGTCAACTTAAGGAAATTGTAAATCCTTTTATGACTTCGTTTCTCCACCTGTAAAGTAGGATACTAGTTAATAGTACTTCTTGAAAGTGTGACAGTTAAATGAGTTTATGGCCGTCAGAAGAGTAAATCGCCCAGCAATTTATACCTATCATTACAGTTGCATGTTTTGGCTGTTTATTTGCTATCTTTAATTTTCTGGTGCTCCATCTTTGCCACCTTTCCTATCCATGAGACCTCTAAATGTTGATTTATTCCGCGCTTGATCAGGGACTCACTTTTCTAGTTACAGATGCTCCCAGTCCTCTGAAGTTACACACCATCTAGATGCCAATCACACCTTAATGTATAGGGGTAAATGAAAATTTATTAGTACAAAATCATATAAATAGTGGGCAAAAGCATCAAAAGGTAAAGCTACAGTTTTTTACATATATCCTCCATCTAGGATTGTACTTCTCAAAGTGGGCTATAACGCACCCTGGGCGATGGGGAGTATTGAAATGATCCAGGGCACTTCAAAGCAGAGGTCTGTACTGTATCCTGGATTACGGTATACAGTACAAAAAAAAATTATTGCCAGAAAAGTGCTCAGTAATTTTTTTGAAAGGGTCCAATAGGTCAATTGTATTTGGGAACCTCTACTTTGGTTTCCACCTCTTTAACCAACCCTTCCCCAAAGCATTCTTGTTATTCTATTTACATTCTTTGAAATCAGCAGTTTCAGAATCGTGGAGGCGCTTGACCTATGTTCATTTTGAAGGTTCTTTGAGTTTGGGAAACAAAATGAAGTCCTTAAGGGCAAGATAAGGTCTGTATTATAGATATCGTAAAGGTTCCTACCAGGGGCCTGGCATGGATCTAAATTCTTTATATGACTGCTGGTAACTGAAATCGAGTCAATTTCATCTCAGAGCAGAACAGCCTCCAGAGAGCTTTCTATAATCTATATGGATGATCTTCCTGTGATCTTTGCAAAGGCAGAGGACCAGGCCTTTACTCCTCTGGAGCAGCCAGTGAGTTTAACTTGCAGGCCTTTGGGCCAGGCTGACCCATTGTATAAACATGGCTTCTTCCGCTCTTTGTATTAACTTCTCACTCTCTGTCTCTACTTCATAATGGAGGTAAAGCAGAGTATGTCTGGATTCCAGGAGATCCCACAGGCCGACTCTTAATGCTACCATGCCCTGCGATTAAAGTAAATGGTGTTATAGCAACCCAATCCTGACAGGATGTCTAATGACCCAGACTCCTCAGGAATGAAAATCTGGGTCACTCCTCCAGGCAAAAAAGCCGCCACCAGTTGATATGCTTGCTGAGGGCAAAGGTACTACAGACTGGGTAATAGAAGAAGGTAATAGAAGGGTGTTAGTCTGGGTAGACAAGAGAAACAAATTACTTAACATACTCATAAGCATGTAAGAAAGAGGTTTATATGCAAGAGCAATTGAATATTGAGAAAACATCCCAGCACAGGCCAGATCAAGTCCATAAGTCAGATTTAGCCCATATGTCTAATATCAATCTATAAAGTCCTCTTCAGAGTCACGGATCACCTGTAATAGTGCTGAATGCAGGAAGATCACAGGCCACTGGGTGCAAAGTCTTGTGGGTCTAGGGATGGTAGAAGCATCACAGTGCTGGCAGGGATCTCCACGTGGCTCCTCCAATACCCAGGGCACAGGGTATGTCAGCATAGTGCTATCTGTCTTGTCAGTAGAAAATCTCTCAGGGAGTGAGCAGAGAGAGAGAGAGAGAGAGAGAGAGAGAGAGAGAGAGAGAGAGAGAGAGAGTGAGTGTGTGTGTGTCTCCTACCTCCAAGGAAATACCGCAATTCCCAGAATCCTTAGGGGAAAACCATGCCCACACCAAAGCCTCATTGGCTAAAGTTTAATTGACAGGCTAGACTTCTCCACTACAATCTTAATCCTCAAATTGACAAATGATTGTATAACTACCACAACATACTATATTTTCACATTAATTGAAACATGACAAGATCTAACATGGATATAACTATATTAAGTAAGTTTTAATACTTACATGAAATAAAATAGAATCTCACTATTTAATATTGTATGTCCTTTTCTACAAGTACTTAAGGAATCCTGTGAGTGATTCAGGCATTGGCCCTTTAAAATGTAGGGAGGCTTAGAAACCTATGAAGCCACATTCCATTAGGACAAAATGAATTTTGCATCCCTATCCACCCATTTATTCAACATTTTAATACATTGTACATCAGACATACCAAGTGTGCCATGTTTCCATATAAGTGAACTACTTACCTGAATATCTTTAGAGCACCTATAAGATAAAGAAAGACACTTCGGAGATGACAGTGGCAGCTACCCTGGTGAAGCACTTGTTCTGTGCCATGAAATTGCTAAGTATACCTGAGAATAAGTCGACCCACTTATCAGCCAAGGCACCTAATTTTACCACAAAAACTGCATTTAAAATGTGCTGAAAAAACTCGGCTTATACATGAGTATATATGGTACTTTACCAAGGGGACTTAAGTTACGTGGTAGACCATTCATTTTACAGATTTAAGAAATGGAAGTCTGGAAGGATTTTTAAGTAACTTGGCAACATTTACTTTGCCAGTCATCTTCTCTGCTAAGATGGAAATCCAGAGTGCTTTGATTTTACCCTTCTTGCTGGCCACGGACATTCTGTCTATTCTTTGTGCCATGAAAGAGGGGCTCTGGCGGTGTAGCGGTTAATGCACTTGCTGCTCACTGAAGGCCAGTGTCTCAGACTCCTGGGCCCTTCTGCAGGGGAGAGATCAGGCCATCTGCTTCCAGCAGGATGTAGAGCCCGAGAAGCCTTGGGGACAATCCTGTCCTTTCCTGTAGTGTCACTAGGAGTCACAAGCCACTGGATGGCTCCCCCCTCCCACCCCCAAACCCCGGTGCAAGTTGAAGAGGAAATTCACCTTAGTGAGTAAAGGCTGAGTTCCTTACTGTTGTAGCTCTAACAATACCACCCCCAGGGATTGTGCCCTTGGTTCAAATATGCTTTTATTAGAAATTAAGTTGTAAGAGTGTCTGATGAGCTGCGTCTCCAGAGAGACCCAGTTCTCTCTCGGTAGAGTGGTTGCTGAAGCTCTGTGGGAACCCTTCAATGTCTCAGGCTGGGCTCTGCAAGCTCTCTTGGGTGCCTTGCTTTCATGCGCAATCCGAAATCCGCAGGAACTTTGCAGGGAAGACTTAAAAGGCCTCAAGGAAGCTGAGCTGACCTGGAGTCTAAAGGCTCCATTCCCATGCTCGATGGCTGGATCAATCCCGGAGTTTCACTCGTAGCCAGCAGCAACAGGCGATGCGGTGCAGGCAGTAAGTATACCTTCCACTCCCAGAGGGAAGAAATGTCTCATCACGCAGCAACCACTTTGGCAGACTAAGGGGCGACATTGATTGCCTCCGAACAGGGGAGTAAGAGAAACAATATCCAAATCTCTGGAGGAAAATGTAAGAAGAGAGGAAAGAAGAAAACCGATTCTGCTAACTGAAAAACAACAACAAAAAACCCAAACCCTTTTACTCAAATCTTAAAATCTTTCACAGACTCATCAAAGAAATTCCAATATGAGTGGACGATCCAGATGCTAAAGAGAGGGCCACAGGAAAGCCTTCCTCGGGAAATGGCACGTTGTCATTGATCTGTATGCACTCGTTGGTTCATAGTACAGAATCCCTGCTGAGCGATAAGGAACCCAGGCAGGTTACACGTTGGGCCTCTAAGGGCTGGTTCTGGCATTCGAACCTCTAAGCCACCAGCAGGGAAAACTCTGAGGCTCGTTCTCCCCTAAAGATGTACAATCTCAAAAATAAAGGGCAGCTAGGGGTAGAATCCACTCAATGGCAGTAGGTTTTCCGGGTTTGTTAAGTGTCAAATACTTTTTCAGACCTTTTTGAATGGAGATCTGTTATTCAAGGGAAGAAAAATAGAGACTGTAGTAGATGCATGGGAGAAAGATGAGTCTTTCTGCTCCCATAAAGAGCCACATTTCTAGAAACCGCTAGGGACAGTTCTCCCTTGTCCCATAAGTGCCGCTACGAGTTGGAACCAGCTTAACAGTAGTGAGTTCGGTTTTTGGTGTATTAGATGGAAGGAATCCTGGTGAATTATGAATTATTTTTCCTTGGGAGAAAGATATGGCTTTCTGTTCCTATAAAGATTTACTGTCTTAGCAACTCATAGGGGCACTCATACCCTGTCCAATAGGGCCGCTATGAGTTGTATATCATCAAATTGTTAGCATTAAGTATGGTGTGGTGTAGGATAGGATAATATAGCATAGTGCAGTAGACTATCTCACTGCCATCAAGCCAGTTCTGACTTATGGGGAGTTTGGGGCCAGGTACGACTACTGTGGATTTATGAGACTGTAATTGTAGTTGGGGATAGAAAGCTTTATCTTTAGCCACAGGAGCGACTCTTGATTTCAAACTGCTGATCTCAAGGACAGCAGGCCATGCATAAGGACTATGTTACCAGGTCTCCTATAGTATATTGTATAGTACATAGAATAATGAGGTGCTCTGGTGTTATAATGGGTTCTGTTTTGGGCTACTAACTGCAAGTTCATCAGTTCAAAAGCACCGGTCTTATTTTGGGAGACAACAAATTTCTACTCCCATAAAAATTTACAGTCATCTTCTGTATGAACTCACAGAGAGCATTCTACTCTCCTATAGGATTGCTGCTATAAATGTGAACTGACTCCCAGGCTGTGAGTTTGATGTCTTTTGGTTATATTCAATGATGATAAGAAGGAAAATCAGACCAAGTCAGAGTTACAGAGGAGAGAGAGAAAGGGGCTGTGTTCCGATGTGGCAGTCAGAGAAGAAAGCCCTGTAGAAAAGAGACCTGAAGAAAAGACAGAACCATCCTGATATTTGTAGACAAGGGCATATAGCAAGGGGAGCAAAGACCTTGGGGTGAAATTGCCCAGAAGGACATGAAAGGGACTGGAGGAGGGACCAGAGGGAAGTGAAGAGCAAGGCGTGTGTGGGCCAGGTTAGCTACCCTCCCCGCTTTTAGGATAGGGGAGGGTTTGGGTGTCTACTCTGAATAAGAAGGATAGAGATCGGGTGGTCTTGAGTAGCATTCTGTTGTCATTGTCAGGCCCATTAACTCAGCTTGAGCTCATAGGGATCCTGTGTATAAGAGAACAAAACGCTGCATGGTCCTGGACTCTCTTCACAACTGTTGTTTGCGTGGAGCCCATGTGGCCACCACTGTGGGAAACCATCTCGCTGAGGGTCTTCCTCTTTTTCGCTGACACTCTACCAGGAATATCTTGATAACATCGAAAACAAAACACAAAAACCCAAGCTCACTGCTATCAAGTCGTTGCCCACTCATTGGAGCCTGGTCGGACAGGGTAGAACTACCCCTTTGGGTTTATTAGACTGGAACTCTTTTTTCGTTTGTTTATTTTCTTTTTGTGGACACCACTGCCTCCTGGTGGGAGTAGGAGACCCAGCCTTGCTCCCAGAGAGCTGCTGCTGGATTTGAACTGCCAACCCTGTGGGCCGCAGTCCCGCACTCAACCACTATGCCACCGGGGCTCAGCCCTAGACTGGAATTCTTTATGGTAGTACTTTGAAAGCCTTACCTTTCTTGCATAGCCCAATGAGTGGTTTTGAACTGCTGCCCTTTTAGTTACCAGACCAACGTGTAACCCATCACATTATTATGACTCTACTTTAATATTCAATGTGCTGTGTGAAGTCTTTCCATGCTGGTATCCCAGGAGCATTCTGACTGTACTTCTTCCAAGGACGTAAGGGTAAAAGTAGGGAAATCAATTTCCCCACCAAGGAATTGAGGATTTGAGCCAAAGTTAGCTGCCATGGAGATGGTCAGATCTACATATGTTTTGAAAGTAGAACTTCAGGCCTTCCTGATGACTGAGGTACCTGCTGTGATAGAATGGGTTTTTAAGGGCTGTTCCACGGCCATTTGTGGACATCAGTCCAACTGGAGGAGCAACAAATGGGTGAGAGGCAAAAAATCCAGAGTCTTCTTGAAAGTTTGTTAATTATGTGAAATATATAGATTCCCAAGAAGAGTAAACACTTATATATAGATCCCTGAAGTTCAGAGTAAAGACACTGGCTAGACATATACTTTTGGGATTAAATAACAAACCAAACTCATCGCCACCCAGTCAATGCTGACTCACTGTGATCCTTGGGACAGGGTAGAATTCCCCTCTGTGAGTTTCCAAGACTGTACCAGCTTATGAGCATGAAGGACCCTGACTTTGTCATGAGGATCTGCTAGTGGGTTCAAACTGCTGATCTTGTGGCTTATAGCCATATTGGAGTTGACTTCAAATAGGGGGCATAATTACATACCTGAACCCAGAGAGATCACTATGAAAGTGAGGTGCAATACTTACAATACTGGAAGTATCATGGTAGACTGCCCCAAAGTACCGTGGACTATAAAACAAAACCAAATAAATCTGTTTTGGAAGAAGTACATTCAGAATGCTCTTTGGAAGCAAGGATGGTGAGACTTTGCCTCACATATTCTGGACGTCTGTATTATCAGAAGGGACCAGTCCCTGGAGAAGGACACCCTTTTTGGTAAAATAGAGGGGCAGTAAAATGAGAAGTATCCTCAACAAGATGGATTGAACATTGCCTGAAACAATGATAGGCTTGAAGATAATAACTGTAGGTTGGGATAGAAAAGAGTCTCTAGGTGGTGCAAACAGTTACCAAGCTGGACCACTTATCAAAAGACGGCAGATGAAAGTACACCAAGAGGCATTTTGGGAAAAGTCGCCTGCTGATTGTCTAGTGACAACTCAGCCTCTGAAAACCCTGTAAAACACAATTCAACTCCAACCCATGAGTCACCACGAGTTGTTATAAATTGAACAGCACTGGATGAGAGGTAAGGAAAGCTCCTTGATGACATCAAGCAAATATTGCTGGGTAATTTACAAAAGCACCTCTTTGCTGCTTGGAGAATTCTAGGCAGCTGTGTGAGAATATCCCAGATGCAGTTCCTTTGAGTGCTGGTTGAATACTTGAACAAACCTAGTTTCACAGCCTTCTCCCCTGGTACTCTGATGCTATGGAGAAGATACATCACTGCGCTGAAGCTCATCCTGTCCACATCTTACCCAGGTGATGTTCTGCAAGTTAACTCAGCTTCTCTGATTTCAGATGCCTTATCTATAAAATTTAGAATCGTTGCCTGTGATTTATTTAGCTAGCCACAAGGTCAGCAGTTTGAAACCACCAGTTGCTCCAAGAGAAAGATGAAGCTTTGTATTCCTGTAAGGAGTTACAGTCTCAGAAACCCACAAAGGAGGGAAAGAATGGTTGGAAACTGATTGTGGTAGTTGTACAATTCTACTTGATGTGAATAAAATGTGGAATGATATGCTATATGTATTGAATCTTAACTAATAAAAAAGAAATGAAGTAAACTCATAGAAGACAGTTCTCCTCTGTCCTCTAAGATGCTGTGAGTGAAAATCAACTCAATGATAGTGAGTTTATCTTTTGGTTTTGATTGTGAATATAGATCTACCATGCATGACAAAAATTCAATTCTCAAGAAACTGTTTCTGTGGTTTCTTTCTTTAATTAAAGTCTCCTGGCCTCACTAATGAATTTGACTACCTAATTGTTGAGCAGACCAGCAAACCTATTCCTTAGGAAGAGAGTTTTATCCTCTGATCTCTTAGCAGGAAAAGTGAAATCTGTAATACCGAAGCTTCTCTAACAACTCAGAGAAACCATGTAGCTATTTTAAATCCAAACAAATGGTAATTACTTTATCAAATATGTGCAATAACCAAAAGTTATATCAATTGAAAATAGCATTGTCCCCTTCTCTGAAGAATTGACTGTGGGAGGTGGGTGGATAGAAGAAGCCTAGTGCAGAGTGGGTCCACACAGCTTTGGTACCGCTGAAGACGAGGAGTGGACAGCGGCATTGGTTAGGCTTCTAGGTTGATGTGTTTTGATTCTGTGAGGGTGAACAGTCAGACTGCTCTGCACAGTAGATATAGACATTTGAGGAGCGTTTTGAAGAGCGGCAAGAAACCCTAGAGGGAATATTCAGTACACTTCTTTGTTATATCCAAACCTTTAGTACAAAGACCTCCTCACTCAAATGTGTACAGAGCGATACTTCAGCAGGAAATCAAAGGGTATGTTCTGCTTTAGGAGTGACAGGGGCCAGTACAGACACTGCACTCACAGAAAGCATCGTGAGCCATCACTAGAGAATAGAAGGCGCAGTTCAGAGCCAGAGAGAGCTGGGAACAACACAAACCATCCTCACACACAGGGATGGTGAAGGAATGGTTCACTAGCACAAAGAAAAGATTGAAAGCATCTCTGGAGAACAGATTTTTGTGTTGTTGTTGTTGTTCTATAGATTTTTTTTCTGATTTGTGTACACAGAGAATGTACACCTACTTTCTTGAAGTGAACTGGCTTCACACACACACAAAAAAAAAATCAAAAGGTCTTTGTAAAGCATTTGTCAGCTGCCAAGATGTGTATATCATGCCCAGGCTCCCAGGCTCCAGATAAACAGGTGATTCACAGCTCCCTTTAAAAGCCCGCTTGTTTCGTGGCGACCAGGGAAAGGTGTTCAAGGATGTAGACTTGTTTTTAGATATAGCTCCGCTGTAAAAGTAAGTAAACTCTCCACTTTCATTAATTTCTCTTGCACAGTCGAGTTGCTTTTACTACCTAGAAGCTTGTTCCTGCCCTACAAATTAATCACTCACTGTGAACTTAAGAGGATTGGACTACGCAGATGGATACCTGTAATTTAAATAGCACTTTGTTTCACGACTCAGTGTTCTTCTTTCTCCTTTTTGTAAAATACGAAGATGCGATTTTTATGTTAGGGTAGCAGATGCATGCATATCTTAGTCGTTCCTTTTGTAGCCTTGGAGGGTCTGACTTTTCAGTGTACAAAGTGGGGATTTGAAGGAGAATAGCTCTGCTAAGGTACTATTCTATGTCTCGGCTTGTCTTTCTGTATTGGCAGGTGGGTTGTTGCGATGCTTACAGCTATGTGATGGGTATTGCAAATACCAGCAGAGTCATTCAAAGTGAGTAGGTTTCAGGAACGAGAACAGATGATGAAGAAAGAATAGGCAGTCCACTTCAGAGGAATTAACCTCTGAGAACCACATGAGTAGCAGCTACTGAAAACCTAATGTACCGATGCAGAACATTGTCAACGTGCCACAAAATGAGCCCTTCAGGTTGGGAGGCAATCACAATATGACTGCCTTCTCAGAGTTGAGTCAAGCAGAATGAATTTGACAGAGCAAAGCCTGAGGGAGTAGCAGCCTTCAGAGCTCTCACTTGCTGATGGGCTATCACTAACAAGTGAGAAGAAACAGCTGCAGACCCCGATTAGTCATCAAAACTTGCAATGTGTTAAGTGTGACTCTAGCAAAACTGGAAGTTGTAAAAACTGGAGTGGAATGCAAAAAGATTAGTATTCTAGGTATCATTGCGATAAAATCCACAGGTATTGGACATTTTGAATCAGAAAATCATCTGGTTTACTATGCCAGGAAAGTCACAATCAAGAAGAATGATTTCGTCCCTGTCCAAAAGGATATTTCAAACTCTCTCTTAAAGTACAATGCTGTATGTAAGTAATAGGAGAGTGTCTATCCAAATATCAAGAAATCCACTCAAATACAACTACTCTCAGATTTATTTTCCAACCACTAAAGCTATTGAAGAAATTGAAGAATTCTACTATTTTTTTATTCTGAAATTGGTCGAACATGCCATCAATATGCAATGATAATAATTGGCAATTGGAACAAAAAAAGCTGGAAACAAAAAGGAAAGAACAATAATTGGAAAATATGGTTTGGTTGTTACATAATTTCATGTCAACTTGATAAATAGAGTAAAGGGGTGGAGTCTAGCCTGTCAATCAGGTCACAGTGTGATGACACCTATTTGTGGGATTCTGGGAATGTTCTCTCTTTCTCCTTGGAGACAGGATGCATTCTCATACTTTACATTACATTCCTGTTAATAAAGCACATGGAGCCCAGGAGATGCTTTCATCACCACTGGATCTACAAGACTTTTTACCCACTGGCCTGTGATCTTCCTGCATTTGGCATTATTGTGAGTGAGTCTGAGGAGCATTTTATGGACTAATATTATGGGATACTTATGGGATAATATCAGAGTTTTAGACTTGAAAGGGACTGGGCTGGGATGTTTGCTTAATATACAATTGCTCTTTGATATAATGGTCTCTCTTACACATATATGAGTGTCCAAGATGTTTTTCTCTAGCCAACCTTGACTAACACATATGGTTTTGGTGATCAAAATGTGCTTAAACCAAAGGAAGGTTTATTAATAATCTGTGATATGCAGATGACACAACCCTGCTTGCTGACAATGAAGAGGACCTGAAGCACTTGCCAATGAAAACCAAGGATTTCAGCTTTCAGTGTAGATTACAACTCACTGTAAAGAAAGTAAAAAATCTTCACAGCTAACTAATAAGTAACATCATGAAAAACAGAAAATATTGAAGTAGTGAAGGTTTTCATCTTTCTTGCATTCACAATCAATGCTTATGGAAGGAGCAGTCAAGAGACCAGGCTACATTGTCCTGGGTAAATCTGCTGCACAATCTTTGAAGCACTGGAAAGTAAGAATGTTACTTTGAGGACTAAGGTGCACTTGATACAAACCATGATATTTTCTCCTTTTTTTAAACCTGTTTACTAAAATATTTATGAAAATAAAGCAAAATATGACCATATTTAACAGTATAAACTCAACAGTGGTGTTAAGAACCATCATCATTTTCATTAACAAATGAGAGGAGGCATGTGCTAAGCTGATCATATGACCTGACTGACATTGACAGTCCAGGAGGTGGGACTTTCCCCAAACGCACAGCAACTCTCAGTCTGCAAGCAGCAGTGGACAGTAAGCAGATGCATGGGATCATAAACAAATGTTCTGGAGTATCACACCTTTGGACCATAAGACACACCCTTTCCCCCCCCCCTTTTTTTTGGGTGGGGGGAGGATATGGTCCAACAAATGTGGTGTCATTTTTAAAATCATTTTATTGGGGGCTCATACAACTCATATCACAATCTCTATATACATCCATTGCATGCAAAGGACATCTGTACATTTGTTGCCATCATCATTCTCATAACATTTTCTTTCTACTTAAGCCCTTGGTATTAGCTCCTCATGTTTCCCCTTCCTTCCTGCTCTCTCCTCCCTCATAAACCTTTGATCATTTATAAATTATTTTGTCATATCGTACATTGTCCAATGTCTCCCTTCATCCACTTCCCTGTTGTCTGTACTGCAGGGAGGAGGTTATATGTAGATCCTTATAGTTGGTTCCCCCTATCTACTCCACCTTCCCTCCACCCTACTGGTATCGCCACTCACACCATTTGGTCGAGCTGTTAGAGTACTTCCCCCAAATCTGAAAGTGAAATTGTGTTGGTAATTTGTAATATATCTTCTATGATTAAAAAATAGCACTCACATAGCATATTTGAGATTCGAATGAGTGTGTTAGACTGGGATTGTATAGGAAAATTCAGTGATAGTCATGCATGGGTAGGAAAGAACTTTATGTCAAGACTCATCCCAGTCCAGGCCAACTCAGTCAAGTCCATGGGCCCGATGCTCATTGGAACCCTCAGACTCACATCATATCTGCTTCAGATTAATCACACTGTAAGTTGAAGTGGGAAGCAGGGAGATCACAAGCCTGGGACAGCAGAGTCTTGTGGAACCAAGATCAATGGAGACATGTCAAGGGGCCTTCCACTCGCTAGGTCGGTTGCTTATGAGGGGCTACCCCTCATACCCCTCATAAAGAGTCCCAGTAAGGAGGAACACAAAGGTGCAAGAGAGAGAAGTTATCACTGTCTCACTAATAGAAAAGGTCACACCACCCCAGTAAGTATCATCAGATAGATTGGGCTCCACCCCTACACTTTCTTTCTTCTTCTTCTTTTTAAACAGCTCTTTGCCTGGCGAATCCGTCTACACAGGCTCGTTTTTGTTTTGTTTTGTCTTTCGCATCACTGCCCTGGTGGGAATAGGAAGCCCAGTCTTGCTCCTGGAGAGCTGCTGCTGGATTTGAACTGTAAACCCTGTGGGCCACAGGCCTGCTCATAACTAGAGCTCAGCTATTCACTCCTAAACTTTCATTGAGGTGTAACTTGTTCATTGCTGTTGCTTCTTCATGCCTATGAAACAAGAAGTAGGTCTTAAATATTAACTGTCATTGTCTGTAATACTACTATCCTCCTTCTCTTCCTCTTTACTTCCCATTTCAAACAGTACTGAAAAAAAAATCCAGGGTATAACTAATGGGTAAATGATATAGTGTGTTAGGATTCTGTCTGAAAGACACTGTACTAATTTTAAGATTATTGCTTATAAATATTCCATGGGTATTTCTCTATGTTCCATCTCTTATAAAGTTAGTATTTGCATAATGTTTCATCCTGTGAGCTTTGGTGATTCACAGTAATACAAATTATTTTGCTGCTATGCTTGATATTTGTCACATTCCCCTTCAAAGGAGTTCAAAATACTCTATAGACATTTCCCTAGGTCATTTTTTTCTTGTATTATCCCTGAATTATTTTCATCTGGTGGATTAAAATACTTAGACAGTTCTGTGAAATTAGTGTATTCTAGAAAAAGGAAAATTCTTTTTAAAAACCACAAAAAGCAATGTTCTCTTTTTTCTAATTTTCTACCTTTAATTTCTCAATAGATTGCTCATCACATTAGGTGGCCAAGTGAATATTATATTGTAATTGAAGGTGCGGAAAAATGATTTGTAGATAAGCAATCAAAAGATTCCAACACCCCTCACCAAAAAAATAAAAACCCCCAAAACTCGTGAGATTGTAATGAGGCATTACCATAATTTAGCACAAGATTCACAGAAGGCATTGGTGAAACCAATTCCAGGAATTGTTGGAATTGATGCCATACCATACCAATTAATATGTTTCAACAAATGGATATAATTCTGAAAGAAATCACTCACCTATGCCAAGAAATTTGGAATACAATTAATTATCAAGCCTACCAACTGGAAGAGTCATATCCATACCCATTCTAATGAAAGGAGATGCAGCAGAACACAGAAAGTATCCAGCAATATCACTAATATCTCACACAAGTAAAATTTTGCTAAAGGTAATTTCGAAGCAGTGACAGTGATACATTCTAATAGTGAAATCATTAAAGTACATTCAGAAGCAGAGGTGAAGCAAAAGATATACTTTTTGTTATCTGCTGTATTGTGGCCGAAAGCAAAGATTATAGAGTATATTTACGTATATTCCAATGACTGTATGAAGCATTCAAGCATGTAGTTCATACAACTTATAGGTGACATTAAGAAGTTGAAATTCCAGAACACATACCGTTTATATTCAAGTGTAAGCTGACCCAAATATAACCTGAGACACCTAATTTTACCATAAAAACTGCAAAAAAATGTGGTGAAAAACTTGGCTTACACATAAGTATATATGATAATTGTATTCATGCAGAACCAGCAAGCAGGCCAAGAAGTTATTTGAACAGAACAACTGCATGGTTTCTATCAAGGGGGCACTGTGTTGCTTAAATCAAGAAGGTATATGTCAGGGTTTCTTCCTTTCACCACAATTATTCCATCTGTGTGCTGAGGAAATAGTCTGAGAAGATGGAGTATGTGAAGAAGAATGCAATATCAGAATTAGAAGAATAAGGAAGATAAAATGGCTGAATTTGAATTATGATTTTGGCCCCAAATATTCTATATACCATGGACTGCTGAAAAAAAGAAAACAACAACAATGAAGAAACAATCAGCCTTGGAAGAAATACAGACAGCGTGTTCTTTGAAGTTGAGGATGAAGAGACTTGGAACATATTATCTGCAGGGACAAACCCCTGTCACAGGATGCCGTGGTCAGTCAAGTAGAGGAACCACAAGAGAGAGGAATATCCTCAATGAAAATGACTGACACAACTCGGCTGCAAAAATTGACTCAAACATAGCAATTATGGTGAGGAGGATGCAGAGTTTAGGTTGCTGCTTTGTTGTACATAGGGGCACTGTGAATCAGAATAGACTATGGCACAACAACAATAACAGAGCAAATGGTAGTGTCTAAGTAGAGTTTCTCTCAGCAATTTTTAGGGGAGGAAGTGGGCTTTGGGATCCATATTAAAGACATAAAACAATATCTTAATTCATTGGTAGCGTCTATTAAAAAAACAACAATTCCCTGCCATCAAGTCAATTCTGACTCATCAGAGCACTGGAGGGTGATACCATTACAAATATTATGAAACTGTCACTTGTGACAATGGTTTCAAATGAATTTAAATCATAAAGAATGATGATTTAATTTGACTACCTTGTAAAGATCATTTTTTCTGATTCAAGGACAATTATTTTAAACTTTTAATAGATTATGTCCCTTAATAAGTAGCAGAAATATCCCTAGAAATATTTCTCCAATATTTTTGTATTATGATATTTTTTAAAGATTTGGATAAGACCCTGTTGGTAGTGTAATGGATTATGCTTTGAGCTACTTATCACAAGGTTAGCTGTTCAAACCCACTAGCTGCTTCACAGGAGAAAAATAAGACTTTCTCCTCCCTTAAAAAATGTACTGCCTCAGAAACCCAAAGGGCTGGTGGTCCTACTCTGGCTTACAAGTTTGTGACGTATCAGAATTGACTTGATGGCAGTGATTTTTTTACAGAAGAACACCAAAGTCAAGGTGCCCTCTCTTTTTCATTGTAGCCTTTTTTTCCCCCTTTCCCATCTTTTAATGGATTATTTTGAATTAGGTGAAGATTTGCAGAAAAGATCATCAGTTAGTTTTACTTTCAACTACTCATGCACTATCCATGCAGTATCCAATTATCTAACTTTCCATATCCGCTGCAATGAATGATTCAACTCACCCATCACGATCCCTTCAATGTATCTGTGTTTCCTGCTTTATCCCCTCTTCTTTCCCAATCCTCTGAACTTTGTCCTTGTCCATGTGGCTCTTTTCATCAGAAAAGTTTGATCAGCCTAAAACAGGGATGCATTCAATTCCAAGCTTGAAAGGGGATGAAGGATCATCCTGGGTTGAACTCTTTTATGATTAGTGTTCTGTTCCATATTTTGTTCCATTTTACATTAAGTCCTTTTACCTAACATGATCCTTTTCGGAGCATATGGTAATGGTTGCAAAACAAGGTCCAGTTTTTTTTTGCCTCAGGGTTGTCAGGGCTAGTATTTGGGTCTTCTTCATTTCCATCAATCTTCTTTCTTCCAGATCCTGAGAGATCAGTAATTGCACCTTAAATGACTGTTCTTGAGCTCTTAAGAGCCTAGTTAATAGTGACACAAGTAGGTTGTGGAGCACAGAGTTTATGAAGACTATGTCCTCAAGCTCAACCTCACTGTGTTTGATTATGTTGAAGATGTTTTCATAGCTTTGCCCCTTGTGTGCTCCAGCCCTTTCAGGAATATATTTGCACCAAAGAGAAATACACACTATGTTCAATTTCCTCTGTCAGACTCTACTTATATTTTGGGGTGTACTCCACTTTCCCGCCCGTAACTGTTCAGCTTGTGTATCTATGCAGGCATCTGATTATAGATCACCACTGTTGTAGGATTGTGTGTATAACAGTATTTACCTCTTTTGTCTTTAATGCCCAGTGTCCTCTCCTGTCTCCATCATCTTTGCCACACTCCCTCTAAACTGGACTTTTGCCTCCATTTCACTCAAATTAATACTTGTCCATAATCTAGGACTAAAATTCCCTTCTGCACGTTCCTTTACACTATGGTAAACTTTAAAAAATATTTAGTGTCAAAAGTCAGGTTTTCACTGTAGAATTTTCGACCTTCAATTTCTTAGCAATAAAGTTCATGTCGGTTTTATAATCTACTATTGCTGCCTAGCTTTTAGCTTGTTTTCTGATTTATAGCTAGAAATAATTAGAAATCTTGATTTAAATCACCCAAGATACAGATAAATAGTTGAATAACAATTCTGGGAGCTTTCTTTTTAAGTTTAAAAAAAAAGAAAGAAATAGTGTTGATTATGTCATCTTCTTGAAATCTGTTGTGGTAATACCAGTTCACTATAAAATTATTTTGGGATTTTTGCAAGCATTGTTGTAGAAAGAGTGATTGGGATGGGTTTTTAAAAATATGGATCCTAATGAAAGAAAGCACTAAAAAGAGCCACAAAAAGGCACTAAAAATTGTCAATTGCAGTAAGAACCTGGCTATAACTTTCAAGTTTGTTAATTTGTAACAATGAACAATAATTCCTCAATTATTGTTTATCTACTCTTTTTTTTTTTTTCACTTAGACTTGGAGTAAAACAGTATGCTTATCTGATGACCAAACCCTGTTGAGATTTCCATTTAAGTACCTCTTGAATTCTTTTCTCTATTCCCAGGGTCTCAAACCAGTCCTTTGAATAGACTGTAGGGTCTTAGAAAGTGGTATAGTGGTAAAGAAGTGCTGTGAACCTGAGGTTACTCATCTGTAAAATGCAAGGGTGTGGGGACTAAATCATTCCTAATTATTTTTATAACCTATAATTTTAGTATAGTTCAAGGCCCCACATCAACCCCCTCCTGTTCTTATACCAGGAACACTGTCCTATATGATCTGTCTACCTCTAATCTGAAATCCTCATTTAAGGTTTGTTCTAGCAATTTGGTCATTTGGGATTTTTTTTGGAAACCTTTTCTATTGGGCTTGTTTGCCATTGCAAATTAACACTGTCATCTGAGTTTCTTTAGGCATGCTTGCCTGGTTTCCAAGCTTTGAGAAAGCTACCTTGCAATCCTGAGATGGTTGTTACACTTGGCAGAATTCTGGACAGGCAACTTGTCTTGTTGGTCATCGGTTTTTTAGTCACAGCCACAAGTAATCCATTTCCTTCTTGGCTGTTAGGGAAGGGCCTAATTAGCCAATCCAACAAATTCCACTCCCCACTCCCAGCTTCCATCAGTTAGTTCTCGGCTTCCTCAGGCATCTTGCCAGGCTGCCCTGCAAGCTATTGAATTACCTTTGCAGCCAGGCCAGCAAGAGCACAATCAGAGGGGTTATCTACCTTCCACTCTACAATTGTCTTTTTTCCCCCATCAAGAGTTCGGCTTCATTTGTCTCAGTCATCTCTTCTTCCTGATAAAACCTACTACTTCTCCCATTTACTTATGATGGATCAAGGACTTGGATAGGATTTTTAACCAAAGAAATACAATAACATGATTCCTAGTACACATCTTCAAAGTCCACATGATTTGGTGATGTTTAATTTCAGGAGAAAGTGAAGCAAGTTTTTACATATTTATTTACATAGTCTGTTATTTATTTATTTAAATAATAAAGTTAGATTTTACTATTTTCGCAAATAAGAAAACCTAGTTTTACGAAGGTCATGGACTTCCACTTAAATCTTTCTGCTGAGATTAAAATAAGAAGAGATAACTTGAAGCAGCAGGCTCTAAGTCAAGGTCAGCTGGTGAAATCTCCCACAGTTCTAAAGAAGAAAAAAGGGTCTTTCTCTTCCCATAACGGTTTACAGTTCCGGCAATCCACAGGGGGCAGTTCTTCTCTGAGCTATGGGGTCCCGACAGTTGGAGTCAACTAGATGGCAGTGGTTTCTCCCCTTTTGGGGAAAGGAATGACTCATCTTCGTGAATTCTGTGTGAAGTCAGGAGCTCAGCTGGGCATCCAGATGATTGGGAGGAGTGGGTTATTTACCTGGGAGGAACTGGAAAGCTTTTTACACCATGTCAACAGGACTGATGTTAAGCAGCAAGTTGGCAAACATGGGAAGGTTGTCATTAAACAATGTTGGGACTGAGAATTGTTGACGTTTGTTTGCTTTTTGAATCTTCAACAGCTCATAGGGAGATCTCAGGTATCTTTCTAAAAGAAAGAGAGAAAGAGGCACATGAATCACTGCAATTACTCTCTCTCTTTCAGAACTCTTAGCAACCCCCAAAGAGAGTGAGAGAGCCCTTTAAGGCAAGGATTGACTTACAAAGGCTTTAAAGACTGGGTTTTAAGGAGTCTGGAGAGTCCCCAAATATATGTGACACTGTTATATAATTATGTACATTAATAAATTCTTGTGTTTTGAGAGGGATGCACTTTTCATTAGTGTTTTTGAAGTGTCATATCAAGGACTTGCATAGTCTTGAGATTGTGAAAAAACAGTACAAACTGCTGCTTTGGAGATCTGGATTGAGTAACCTTAATAATGTGTGTGAGAAGAGGGGAAGAGATGACAGGATGCATTTTCCTTGCATATAAAAATGTTTAAAACATACTCAAGGATAAGTTTTCACCTTAAGGAGAACATATATGAGTGATATAATAAAAATACACAAATTCAGCAACACTGAAGCAGATAAGTTGCCATTTAATTAATTATTTGCAAGTAGAATTTGCATGTGTGCATGCAGATTCCATCCAAAGATGGAGATTCCTGGTCACCATTGCAAAGACAAGTGTACATCAGAAGCAATGAGGGCCTAGGGAGAAAATTAATACAGGATAGGGTAATCAGGATGCCCTCATCATACTTACCGAGACAAGAATTTCTAGTGTTGGACACTCAGGAAAACTGACAGCAAGCTGTGTTTTTCTAAGAGTCTCTGCCACCAATTCCAGGTCAGGTGAATATGAGTTCAAGACCGGTCTGCTAATATACTTGGCTCATTGCACAAGCTGGAGGCTTACACTCTGAGTTCCTCTATAATCCCCTATTTGCCATATAAAGAGAAACTGATAGATCAGGATTTGTGCTACCCCACCCTCAGATCTGGGTAGTTTCCAAAGTGCTCATCAAAGTAGTAGGTCGAAGTCTTATCTTTGCAAAACATAAGTGAACATTTGAAAGGTTCCTTTTTCCAAATTGAGATAGCACCTTTGATCCTATTTTCCTCTGCCAGCTCATGGCACTTCATGCTCCACCATCTGAAAACAAGATTTGTTCCACTTGACTGTTGGCTCAGACTGTTCCAAGCCAGGGTATATATAGAAAAATCAAGGTCAGCAGTTCTAAGGAAGATAGAAGCGACTTTCTACTCCCATACAGATTTACAGTCTCAGCTGTAAACACACACACACACACACACACACACACACACGCCATTTCCTTTTTCAGTATTAGAGTTTCTCACTCCAGAGAAACTTTTATTAAACACCTGCTTTCTTCTTTGGGTCACTGGGGGGATTTTGTTTCATTTACATGTTTCTTCTGAAGAAACTAACCTCCTGGAATGTCCTGCCATCAACAGAACCAATTAGTGTCCTCTGAACACAGTGATATCTCTCCTGACACATGTCCCTGCGTTTTGTTTATTTCTCTTTTGAGGCATAGGATTGAAATTCAGAGTTTTCCTTGAAGTTTTAAATAACATTCTTAAAATAGATTCCATTATTTCATATAACCTTCCAGGTAATTGTGTGTGTGTGTGTGCGAGCACGAGCACGCACACACACAAATTCTATTTCCAAAGAATTAATTAAATGGCAACTTCTCTTTTTCAGCAGGGCTGAATTTGCATATTTTAAATATATCCACTAATTATATATTCCTTAAACCTAAAGCTCATCCTTGAGCATTAAAACATAACAAAAGAAGGCAACAACAACAACAAAACAGTGTCACAATTTGCATATCATTGTGAGAAGGTCCATTGGGTATGTGTTGTGAGATGAAATCTGTGTGGGTTCTGATTTCCTGGAATTCCAGCATGTTTTCCCATAAAAATATAAGCATACCTATATTTGTTTGTAATGTCACTTTCTCATTATTGTTACTGTAACAGGTTGTCATAATGCAATAGTTTAAAACAACATCTACTTACTAGTTTAGTTTTAGAGATCAAAAGTCTGAATCACTTCCCTTGGGGGAAAATCAAGTTGTGTATCCTTTTTGGAAACTGGGGTGTGGGGTGGGGTGGAGTGGGGTGTGGGGGAGCATTTCTTTACCCTTTTCAGGTTCTAAATGCAACCAGTAGTCCCCATGTAGCCTACACTACAATCCCGGGATTTTTCTCAATCTTAAAGATAGTAGGCTGCCTTCTTCAAATCTCTTGACTTTTCTCTTCCTAATCCCTGACTCTTTCCTTTAAAGATCTTTGCGATTATATTTTGACCCAACAGATAATACAGGACAATTTTCCATTACATTTCTTAATTTAACTTCATCTATAAAGTCTTTTTTTTTTTGTTTTGTTTTTGCCTGGGAAGGTAACATTCACAGGTCCCTGGAATAAAGACTGGGATATCTTTGACAATTACAATGCTTACTCTATCGCAGATGTGTACTATTTGCTTAAAATTTGATTAATAAGAATGAAAATAGTGGCTCTTCATTGACTGCAGTCACCCGAGCCAGGTCAGAACTCTTCAAATGAATTCAAGTGGGACACTGTCTAATTCAACCTGCCCTCTAGGCTTTTGGAGCAAGTGTAAATGAGAGCTTTGAGAATACACAACTCTTCAGTAAAAGTTGTTGCAATTATTTCTTTGTATGCAGAGTTTTCTCCACAGATGTTACAAATAAATCAGAGCATATGAGCTGGGTATTCTCTAAATAGTGCTGAAAGCTGACAAACCATAAAAATGGCTTTTCATCCTTATCCCCCAGTAAAGGAGTGATGTTCTGTAACTCATGTGCCCTGAAGTTCAGATTCTCTACATTCTGACTTTCTGCCTTCAGAAGCTAAAGCAATTGAGGCCATGCCAGTCCTTCAGGTAGCTGAAAGACCTCCCTTCCCTTTTTGCCTTTTTCCCTTTTGCTTGCCTTTTTGCCTGATGAGTGACTGTGAGAAAGGGGGTGCAGGTGTGTGGTGTCTGCTGGTGGCGTGCTGAAGCATGACTTGAAGGAGGAAATTCGAATTTTTGTTAGCACAAGAGGGAAAAGCGGAAGGATGACAGATTCCCAAAGGAAGCCCCACACACCTGCTTTTTGTATTTTGGTGGGGAGGGAATTGGTGCTCTAGGGAGTTTTCAGAAAACAACCCCCAGAGTGAAGTCGTCAGTGTGAGAACACCTTTCTGCTCTTTAGAATAGTTCTCGAAAGTTATGTAGTGCTTTCTGACCAGGTGCATGATAATCCACCTTCTCCATATTCTAAATATGGAACTAGTTTTCATTATCCTTTGGGGCAATCAGTTATTCTTTTAAAACCATATTTGGAGACAATAATCTGGGAGTTGATAGCAACCATTTTTTAAAGACTGGCAGTTTTTGTTCTAAAACTTTGAAAGCAAATATAAATTATTTGTGGACAGGTATTGTGTTAGTCTGGGTAGACTAGAGAAACAAACTCATAGAAACTCTTATGTATAAGAAAGAGGTTTATATGCAAGAGCAATTGGACATTGAGAAAGAATCCCACCCATTCCGGTCCAAGGTCATAAGTCCAAGATTAGGCCAGATGTCTGATACCAATCTGTAAGTCCTCTTCAGACTCACAAAAGACATGCAATGATGCCAAATGCGGAATGACTACAGCCAGTGACGAGAAAGACTTTGGATCAAGTCATGTTGCAAGCATCTAATGCCGACAGGAGTCTCCATGGGGCTTACGTAGGTCCAGGTTTCAGGCCCCATCAGGGTAGGTTCATGAGGCTTCTCCTCAGGGTGTCTCATAGGGAGCCAGCCTTGTCAGTAGAGTGTCTCCAAGGGAGTGAGAGAGTGTCTCCTGCTCTCAAGAAGGAAGTACCACTTTTCCCAGAGTTCTCGGGGAGAAGGCCATGCCCACACAAGGTCCCATTGGCTAGCTCCAGACTGACAGGCTAGATTCCATCCCTACACTCTTAATCCTCAAACTTAATCTACACTACTAATCCTACACTCTTAATCCACCAATCTGACACCAGATTAGGTGACTGCCACGGGTATGTAGCAAAATAGAATGTAGATAAATTTGAAGCTTGCACATGTGTAAAATAAATGTCGCATATTCTGTTCAGAAATTAAACTCATTAAATTATAGTGACTTATCCAATGCTATTCCTCACTCTTGCCTAACTGCAGTGGTGTATTAGTAAAATATCCATTGGGTTGAAAATACTCTTACCCAGGATGAAGTCATTTTTCATGCTAAAGTCACTGAAGGAGGGCTTGGGAAGGGCTAGATACGTACAGCTGGCTCTCGCCTCTCTGAGCTGATGGTAACTATGGCAATTCAGTTGAGCTGTGTTCTTGGACTTCTGTCTCTAACTAGGAAGAAAATCAATCTCTGCCTTGTGAAGGAAGGTCAGGATTCTTCCTCCAGATTCTGCTCATTCTCTTCCCAGCATCCCATCCTGGTTGTTCTGGGAGTCTGCCTCTTGCTTTAGAAGCTTTCTTATCATTACAGGAAAGTTCAAGAGTGTATTTATATATTTGGCACCTTACCCACTTTTAATCTCAGAGGTCTTTCTCCATAGGCTTTCTGGTTTTGTGTTTTCTCCAGCTGAGACTGAAAATCCTTAATGCTGTAGTCTTTCCCTGTGAATGTAGCTCTTCATTCTCTGACCCAATGGTTCTTTGTGGGAATTTGGTTGGGCTGGATTTTCTGCATTCTGTCTGCTTTATAGTCACAAATATTTGTACAAGAGCCCAGCTCCAGCCTCAGTAATACCCTGACCAACACAAAGATCCTTCTCTAGATTTACCGTAGGTGATACTTGCTATTTGGAGATATGCTTCCTTCCCAAGATTCTGTCCCCTGCCCCTTCTAAAACCATCCTCTTCAATAGGGATGAGGAAACTTTCTTCTGCTATGTCCATTTGGATCTTTGAAACATCATTTGAGGATCATTCAAAATTATCAAATTAAAAGATAGCCTGCTATATTTGGGCTGACATTTAATTCACTCACTCTTAAGGTGATGATTGGAACTGCTTCTCTTTGGTGGCTTGTGTGATGTCAGCAGGTATTGATGATTTTCCTGGCTTGATACACCTCAGGACCTGGACATTCGCCATTCCTGTTCTAGCATGTAGAGTCTGCATTCCAGCCCGTCTGTCCATCCTGACTCATGGCTACACCATGTGTGTCACAGTAGACCTGCTCTCCATAGTGTGCTTTTTACATTTATTCTTTGCTAAGCCTTTCTTTATTAACTAAAACATTTTGATTGGGGTAAAAGCATATAGGTTCAGATGGATTTCTGTTTAATAGTGTATACATTTTGTTTTGTAACACAAATTGCAAGCTTTGAATCCTCACACCACTCCTCCCACTTGGTCCCTGAGTGCACCCATTCCCTTTGCCCTTATTTCCTCTCCATTCCTGCTTGCTGAGTTTTATCTCTGAGCCAATATTGCTGTTTTTTATCTCCTATGGTCAATTGTTCTAAGGCATGTCTACCTCCCTACTGTTATTGTTCATATTATGGGCCTGTTGGCTAAAACTTGAGTCACCTGGGTGAGCTTAGTTTCACGTGTGAAGGGTGACTCTACTGGGTTTCATTGGCTGATTTGGGGGAAACAGGTCACCGGGCTATTCTACAGAGGTGTCTTTGAGTGGATTTGAATTGCCAATCTTTTCCTTAGTAGCTGAGTCTTGTGACCATTTGGACCCTATGGGGATTTTGCTAAATTCCAGAGATTCAAGAATACTCTTCCCCACAATACTCTGATTACATGGGCTTTATTTCTTATCCACAAGGTGAATTGTTCCACCTTCCAAGTTTTTCTAATTAAAGGCTGCTGTTTGAAGAGGGCAGTCGTGAAATGAATTGTCACCAAAAGTTTCCTCTATCCACATAATGCTCTTGCGACCTTGGTAGTGCAGGATCATATGGAGCCAGCCATGAGAAGAGGAAGGGGGTCAGCAGAAGGCTGCTGCTCAAAGATTCTAGCTCCCTCACCAGCCACATTTCCAGGCTGACCTGCAGTCAGTTAACATGGGATATATTATAGAACCTAGCCAATATGCATGCCTGTGCCTAGCCCTTCATTTTGGAGGGAGTTCTCTGACACACGTGTGGACAGGTTTATATGTCCTCACTAGGAATGTCAGTGGTGCCAGCAATCAAGCATATCACTTTAAAAGAAGAGTCGGCAATTTGAAGCTACCCAATGGAGACCCTGGTGGCATCGTAGCTATGTGTTGAGTTGCTATCTGAAAGGTTGGCAGTTTGAAACCACCAGTGATCTTCTGAAGAAAGAGGGGGGCAGGGGGCTTTCTATTCCTGTGAACAGTTCCAATCTCGGGAAGTCTCCCTTTCCTTTAGGGTGGCCATGAGTGGGCACAGATTCAGTGACAGTGAGTTTGGTTTTTGATGAGGGCCCTGTAAAGAGTTCTGGTTGTGTAGGGAATAATGGTTGGGCTTCTTACCCTAAGGTGAACAATCTAAAACTTGCACTACAGAAGCTTATTGGAGCAGTTCTACTCTGCCCTATGGGGTTGCTATGAGTGAGAATTGACCTATCAACAAAGGGTTTGGGACTTGAATATATATGACATTGCCTCTCCAGAGCTTTTCTCTTTTGAAGCTCCTGGATGGATGCAATGACCAATCTGCTGTTGAGCAGCAGAGCATTTAACCATTTGCACTGTGAGTGTTCCTCAGAAGGAACATATGAGAGGACTTCAAAAACTTTGTGAAAAAATGGAATAGAAGAATAATGGAAAATTTCCACACAATTTTTAAGCCTCCTCAAAGGCCCACTTACTCCTCCTTGCCTACTTTTCCTTCCTGATACTCACGCTGCTTCACAGTGGTTCTCCTCCGGATTGGCTCAAAGCAGAAGGGCGTTCTAGGGGAAGGACTTAGGGGTTCTTCATGTCCTCAGGCTAGCCATCATCTGCTGTGTTGGCTTTGCAATATTTCTTCTACTAAGCCCAATATTCAGTTTACTAAAATGAATGAATGGGTATTTGGAAACCCTTTGTATAAGAAAATGATCTGTGCTTGTTATCTGGAATAAAAACCAAATTTACAGTGTGTCACCATCATCTGATGTATGTCAAACTTCTTTCCACTTCCCAGCTGAAATAGCTCCATTCTCAATATCTATTTGGCAGGAAAGACTATGTCAATATGAAAATACAAGTTAAGACAAATTACAAATTGGTGTCATTTTTGTACTCAATAAAATAGTAACACATTGACACTGGAGCTCAGTTAAAGAAATTCTTTATTATTGTATATAGAACCCCAAATGCCCAAGTGTTGTTGGCGATCACTGCTTATAGGAAATCTAGTCTGATGTTTTCTAAGCAGCCAAATACAAAGAGAAAGATTTTTGTGGCCTTAATTGGGAACATAATCAATTAGCTAGGATCTGAGGAACATTTGAGTACTGTAGATTTAAAGTAAAAATATGGCAACATTCTTGCTTTTATGAGGCTACTTCAAGAACGACAGGAGAAAAGGAAGGAAAATCAGAAGGGTAAGTGCTGAGATTATGAATTTCTGACTTATGGACAGTACCTATCCTCTCTCTCTCTTAATAAATTTTTTGGGCCTCATACAGCTCTTATCACTATCCATCCATCCATTGTATCATGCACAGTTGTACGTATTTTGCCATCATCATTAATGCCTGAGTTCAGTCCATTAAAATTCAGGGTTATCACATCTATCTGTGGACTCTGTGACATCATCTTGTACCTTCTGTGTTGGAAGTTTCCTACCTCCCTTTCTCATTAGTGTGTTGTGCATGTGTGTGTGCGTGTGTTTCATTCTTGCCTTCTTTTCACCCTTGAGCCAATGCTATCTTGGTGACTGTTTTCTTGTTGTTACCCTCTGGGTGGGGTTGTTCTATGTGGCAGTCTCTTATTTGTGTTCGATGAGTGGTGTTCATCTCACCATACTAGGTTGGCAAGGATTTTTTATGGGGTTGGGTTTTCTTTAACATATTCTTTGAGTTTTTCCTTATCTGCAAAGACCCTTGCTTCTCCATTTATTTTGATAGATAATTTGAGTAGACAGAGTATTCTTGGGTTTGTGTTATTTCCCTTCAATTTTTGGAATATATCACTCCACTCTCTCTTCTTCATAGTGTCTGCTGATAGGTCTTTGCCTATTATTACTTAGTTTCCTTTATAGGTGACTGCTTATTTTTCTCGAGCAGCTCTTATGATTCCATTTCTGCAAAGTTGGATAGTTTATTATATACCTTGGTGACTTCTTCAGAGAGCCACCTGATGTTCTTTTGACCTCCTGAATGGCTGCCTGGGGAGTTTTCCACTAAGAATTCCCTTCATTAAGCTGGGGAAGTTTTCCTCTAAGAAGCCCCTTGCAATTTTGGCTGTTAACTTCTTCATTATGCCTCAGTCAGGTAGTTCAATCATTCTAATGTTGTTTTTCTTCATAGCATCAGGCATGGCTCTCAGATTTTCTTCACTTTTGGGGTCTTATTTGACTGCTGTTCCTGTTTGTTCAAGTCTGTCTTGTTATCCTCTATGTCACTGGTGTGATTTTCTGCCTCCTCAAGTCTATTGGTGATGTCTGTGAATTTGCTGCTGACTTTTATTATCTCCTTCTTTAGGTTTTGTATTTCCCTTTGATGTGTGACCTTTATCCACTATCATTTCTTCATTTTTCTGTATTGTTTCTCTCATATTCTGTATGACTCCAGACAACATTCTGAAGATTTCTTTCTGTGGCAGATCACTATCTGCTTCTTCTATGCATGTTGTTAAGGTTCAGAACTTCTTCTGAAATTGTATTTTTTTTCTTCTATATTTTTGTTGAAGCTGTTGGGACTTATTGCTGTTTGGGTTGTGTTGCTTTAGAGGAGCCAGTTACTATTTTCTAAAGAGTTGCAGAACAATGAGCTCTCTCTTTGGAAGACTCATAGAAATGCTTCTTCAATTTGCCTGCAGCTAATTGGATTGTGGGATCAGGCTAACACTTTATCCTTCTATGGTTTCAATCTTTCCCTAGCAAATGAGTATTCTGTTATTTGGAAGGCAAATTAGATGGTCCTCTCATGGGACACTGGTTGAGTGGTTGTGGACCAGTGAGGATAGTGCTGCACTAGATGATCTCACAGGAAGTTGTGGTCATGTGGCCTATGGCAGCTTGGAGCAACTCAGAGGATGTGCAGGAGTGCCTGCTGCAATGGGGTGCTGCAGAGGGCAGTGTGGGTACCTGCTTTAGTGTAGAGCACCACAGATTGCCCTAGTTGACAAAGTTGCTATGTAGGTCAGGCCAACCTTCCTGCAGCAGTATGCAGCATTGGAGAGGGTTGGTAGAACAGCCTTAGACTTTGTAAAGTACAAAGGCAGGCTGAAGGAAGTTCCCTCAGTCATGTGGGATAGGGTAGACAGACAGGGGCTACCCTAGTCATATGGAACACCATTGAAACCAGGCAGAGGACTCCCTCAGTTGATTGGGGCAAACCAAGAGGTGGGTGGGAGTTCCCCCATGTGCTTAAAGGGTCTTGGAGAGTAGATAGGAATTCCCCTGTGGTAGAATGTGGACAGGATTTCCCTAGCCATGAGTAAGGACACAGAAGATGGGAGCCCAAACA